>JAJIBD010021146.1:0-337500 GCA_021461705.1 Cryptotis parvus
CCCATCTGATAAGGAGTTAATATCCAGGATATATCAGGCACTGGTACACCTATATAAGAAAAAAAAACAGCCAACCCAATTAGAAAATGGGGAAGAGATGAACAGAAACTTTGACAAGGAAGAAATTTGAATGGCCAAAAAGCATATGAAAAATGCTCATCATCACTAATCATCAGAGAGATGCAAATCAAAACAACAATGAGATATCACCTCACACCACAGAGAATGGCCCATATCCAAAAGGGTAAAAGCAACAAGTGCTGGCGTGGATGTGGGGAAAAGGGGACTCTCATACACTGTTGGTGGGAATGTCGACTTGTACAACCTTTCGGAAAACAATATGGACATTCCTCCAAAGACTAGAAATTGAGCTCCCTTTGACCCAGCCATACCGCTCCTGGGAATATACCCTGGAAAGCCAAAAACACACAGCGGAAACACAATCCGCACTTTTATTTTCATAGCAGCACTATTCACAATAGCCAGAACCTGGAAACAACCAGTATGCCCGGGATCTGATGACTGGATAAAGAAACTGTGGTATATCTACACAATGGAATACTATGCAGCTGTCAGAAAAAATGAAGTTATGAAATTTTGCTATAAATGGATGGATATGGAAAGAATCATGTTGAGTGAAATTAGTCAGAAGGAAAGAGAGACATAGAATGACTGCATTTATTTGCATGACATAAATATACTAGGTGATCTTACCGAAAGTGGAAATTACCACAAGCGTGTGGAGTCAGAGGTTGGTTTAGATAGAGAAGGGAACATGTATGAATAAATGTCTAAAGTTCTGATGCTATCATAGAACTGAGCATTAAATACAGAAAAAAATGCAAATTATGGCTTTTAAGTGTACGTTGCACTTAGAAGTGTACAATGTGTGGGAGAAGGAGGAGAGAGAGAGGGAGAGGAGAGGGAGATAAAGAACCCGCCATTTAGGCAGGATGTGGGAGGGGGAGGGAATTGGGGACATGGGTGGTGGCTGGGGGGTACTGGTGGAGGGCGGGGTGCTGGAACACTGTGTGACCGAAACCCCCAAGCGTGAACAGCATTGTAATTGTATATCTCACGGTGGTATAATAAAATGTTAAAAAAAAAATTAAAAAAAAAAAAAATTTTTAAAAGGGTAAAAGCAACAAGTGCTGGCGTGGATGCGGGAAAAGAGGACTCTCATACATTTTTGGTGGGAATGTTGACTTGTACAACCTTTCTGGAAAACAATATGGACATTCCTCCAAAGACTAGATATTGAGCTACCCTTTGACCCAGCCATACCACTCCTGGGAATATACCCTGGGAAGCCAAAAACACACAGCAGAAACACAATCCGCACTTTTATTTTCATAGCAGCACTATTCACAATAGCCAGAACCTGGAAACAACCAGTATGCCCGAGAACTGATGACTGGATAAAGAAACTGTGGTACATCTACACAATGGAATACTATGCAGCTGTCAGGGAAAAAATGAAGTTATGAAATTTGCCTATAAATGGATGGACATGGAAAGAATCATGTTGAGTGAAATTAGTCAGAAGGAAAGAGAGAGTCATAGAATGACTGCATTTATTTGCATGACATAAATATATCAGGTGATCTTACCAAAAGTGGAAATTACCACAAGCGTGTGGGAGTCAGAGGTTAGGTAAGATAGAGAAGGGAACATGTGTGAATAAATGTCAAAAGGTCTGATACCAACATAGAACTGAGCACTAAATACAGGCAAAAATGCAAATGATGGCTTCTAAGTGTATGTAGTGCAACCCACAATGTATAGGAGAAGGAAGAGAGAGAGAGGGGAGAGAGAGAGTGGACATAAAGAACCTGTCATTTAGGCAGAATGGGGGAGGGGGAAGGGAATGGGTGGGAACATGGGTGGTGGGTGATGGGCACTGGTAGAGGGCGGGGTGCTGGAACACTGTGTGACCAAACCTCCAAATGTGAACAACGTTGTAATTGTATATCTCACGGTGGTATAATAAAATGTTTTTAAAAAATTATCTTCTTCACTATTTTGCTTCCTCCTCCTGAAATTCTTTTCTGTGAGGGAAACGTGATAGACCCAGAAAGCCTAGAAAGTCTTTCCTGCAAAGAGCAATTCCTCAGTCCAGCCTGAGTCCATGGCTCCCAGAGTAATAGGGTGGGATGCATGATCTCCCACACCATGCAGAACAAGTGGACTTTGGGCACAGCTTAAAAGCTGCCTCCAGGGGCTGGCAGGATAGAGAAGACTTTTCCTGTCTTGCTCCAAGCTGGGCATTTACCCAGAGCGAGACCCAAGCTGGTTTGGGTACAGAGGTAAAGCGCTCTTCTTGTGTCTACCATCCTTGCTCCCCACTTCACCAACCCACAGTCTGATGCATGGAAAAAATGCCTTGTCACAAACTCTAAAAAGAAGACACGGTAATAATTCTGAAAACAAGTATGCAACCTCGAATGGCTATGGCATGTGGTTATCACAGACACACGTGAAAGGTGTCACTTCACAAGAAAGGGGACTCAGCTTCCTAGCACAGAAAATAAAGGCAGAGAATGGAAGGCTTGACAGAAATCTTATGAAGGGGGTAGCATAGACTGTCAGTGGATTTTCCTTTGAAGAAAGAATCTCTGACACTCTAGTGGGGCAGAGGACTAGAAGAAATAGCGTTCTCTCAGCAGTGGGGAGTAGTGGAGCTAACTTGTGGGTGAACTGAGGTGCTATGTGACATGTTACTCCTAGCTGTGTCCTTAACAGAGTGTCTTCTCCATTTCCCTTGTTTTCTTTTCTGCATGTGAATATAAGAGCAAAATTCCAAGCTGTCATTATGAATGATGAAGAGAAAAGCAACACCATGGTTCAGCAGAACTTAAAGCTGGAAAATGTCCAAGTCTCTGAGAATCATGAACTAAGTGTGGCTGGCCTGTGCCTCCCACTTCCCAACTATAAGAGAAATCACCCACTTGTATCACTTGTCTTCTCATTGTTCATTGATTTGCTCGAGTGAGCACCAATAATATCTCCATACGTCCCTATCGTGTGCTAGTGTAGCCCAAGGGATCTGCTTGCTCCAGAAATACGAAGAGCCTCAGACCATTCCTTAAGGTCATGGGAATGAGGTCTATAATTGTTACTGGTTTTTGGCATATCAAACAAAACACAGGTAGCTTTCCAGGCTTTGCCGTGTGGGTGGTACACTCTCAGTAGTAGACTCACATCTCATGCATTTACTGATGAACTGCAATGGGGAGAGATCAGCTTTTCTTCTTGGTTGGAGCTCTGATGAGCTGTGGAGTCTGGATGTTAAGAGAAAACGAACAATAAAAGAAAAATAGACTTTAATTGTATTCAAGTCACTGATATTTCTGTACATTTTTCCTAACAAATAAAGAATGAGGACCTTAAAAGAGTTTCTTAACAATACAGAAAGGAAAAATTATACACTGGCATTGAAATGCTGGTAGCTGGAGTTAGGGCATGGAATGAACCAGGGTCCAGATGAGGGGATGATGGTGTGGTATACACAAAACAGAATCAGATGCAGCTGCAAGGAGTGATGAAATCATGCAATTTCTTGAAACTTGGATGGAACCAGAGGATATCACATTGGTAAGTGAAGTAAATCAGAAGGAGAGATATTGGATGATCTCACTTATCTGTGCATTAATAATAACTGGACAAGGAAATGCAAGTTATCAAAGGGTGGATCCCTATATCTCAGATCCTGGATTATAGAAATGAAAAGGACAGAGAAGGAAAGAAGCTGAATGGGGAAGTAAGAAGAGGCAAACAAGTTCTACATTCTGTTGTAGCACTATTCACTATAGCCAGAATCTGGAAACAATCCAAGTGCCCGAGAACAGAAGACTGTGTAAAGAAACTATGGTAGATCTACACAAATGAATACTATACAGGTATTAGGAAAAACAAATTTATGAAATTTGCTTATAAATGGAAGGAAATAGAGAATATTAGGCTGAATCAGAAGAAGAGGGGCAGATATAATATATATACATATATATATATATACATATATATATATACTATGAGACTAATATCCAAGGCCAGATAAAACAGGGGCAGGAGAACGGGTCAATGGTGGAAGCTTGCCACAAGAGTGTCTGCAGGGGACAATGGGCAGTTAGGATGGAGAAGAGAGAAGTATGACCATAACATTTGGAAATGATTGTATTGAACAGGAACTAAGTCTTGAAAGTCGGTAAAAGAATGTGTCTAATAACCTTTCAGTATCTGTATTGCAAATCATATGACCCAAAGGAAAGAGAGAAAGAGAGGAGAGAGAGAGAGAAAGAGAGAGAGAGGGGCAGTAGAAGAAATGTGCCTGCCACAGAGGTAGGGAAACTGAGGACATCAGTGGTAGGAAATGTGCACTGGTGAAGAGAGGACTATTGGAACATTATATGACTGAAATGCAATCAAGAATAACCTTGTAACTGTCTCTCACTGGGATTCAATTTTTAATCCAATAAAAAGAGGAGATAACAGGGACAGGCATCAGAGACCTCAGACACATCCATGGAGTTAAGGTGAGAAATATGTATGCATCTAAACCATGGGGCCAAACACTGTAAGCATGAGACCCAGACTATAATAATCAAATGTTTAAATATCCCTGTCAAGGAGGCAGGCTGAGGGGTGGGAAGTAACCTGGTACCTTAGTGGAAGGAAGTTGATGCTGATGGTCGTATTGTTAAAGATGTATGCATAGAATTGAATAAATTGGTAGGGTTAAGACGAAACCATCAAATAGACCTAAAAAGAATCTCCTTTGGAACTGGGACCCCAGAAGAAAAAGGAAGATGATAATATTTATTGGTTTCAGAAAGTATTATCTCACACTAGAAACAATGCACACTGAAAACAGACACTAGATAAATAATGAAAATAAAATAAAGACATTAGGGAATCCAGCTTAATGGGGATTATCAATGCAAGCAAAATGGAAAAGTTTAATTGAATAAGAAAAATACAGAAGACTGCAAAAAACCATGGATTTCTGTAAAACAGAATCCAAACGAAGATCAATGAAAATAAAAAGAGATGATAAAACTAAGTTACAGGGTCGTGTTGAATGTAAACTTGACCTCAGGAGAAAGTGAACGATGAGGGTATCCACAGGTGCTTAGCGGAGGTTTGAGCTTTCACACCCAGAGTTTGCATTTCACATGTTCCACCTCATAGCTGGATCACTTTGAGGCTGCCACTTTTTTTTCTTTTTGGGTCACACCCAGCAATGCTCAGGGGTTACTTCTGACTCTGCTCTCAGGACTTACTCATGGTGGTGCTCAGGGGACCATATGGGATGCCAGGTATCAAACCCGGTCTGGCCGTATGCAAGGCAAATGTCCTACCCACTGGACTATTGCTCCATCCCCCCTGAGACTGCCACTTAACACTATGATCCTTTGTCCTTTTGTTGGTAAAATGTAAATAAACATACTCATATTGTATGGAATCAGCTCTGGATATCAGCATCTCATTTCCTGGTTCATAATAATTGCTCAACTAAGTAGTAGCTATTGCTATTAGCTATAGCAATAAGTTACCTAAGAGAAACCCAGAGTTTGATCTGCAGGCCAGGGTCAAACAGGGTAGAACAAAGTAAAGGTAGAGAGGAGTAGACACAAGTGGAAAATTCCAGCCGCAAAATAATAGAACAAAAGCTTTAATTTTTCAACTGTTGTTGCAGGACTCCTCTAAGAGTCCCTTTCTCTACCCTGTGGAGGTATTTCCTGGCGGGTCTTGGCTCAAAACATTAGCATATAAAAGGGCCTAGGTGAGGTGCTGGGAGACATTATCTGAGGGCATTTGTCCCTCCCTACTTTCCATAACAGTGGGAGGGAGGTCTGAGTTGCAGGGGTATAATACTAGCCTGCTTCCTCTCTCGCAGGGCTCTTTTTGGGCTCTCTCTTTGTGAGCTCGCACGCTTCTTGGGAGTTTTGTCTTTGTCTCCTCTTTACAGGGCCTTAACACGTGGTGGCCACCATCTTGGCCTACACGTGGCTGGGGTTCTAGCCTGGAATCCTAAGCACTGGGCTTTTACTTTTGCTGATTTGTATGCCTGAACCTGTGATAAGTAAACCCTTTTAAAACTGCATTGGATTCCTGAGTTTTCATTCATTCCTTGCCAGCTTCGGAGGTAGAAGGGAACTCGCTTCCCGGCACTGTTGGGGACCCCAACGGCACTCCCCAACAAACTTTGTCTCTGTCTCTCTATAATTGTTCAGTCATGTTTCAAAGAATCACCTTAGAGATCCTCTAGATCGCTTCTTCTGGATCTCTTCTGCTCTCCTAACCCTCTTCTTTTACATAAATTTTCTTTTGCACAATTTATATATTTTATTTTATGGTGCTCATATATGTTATTTTAAGCCAAGGAAGGAAAAGGGAAAAAAAAGGAAAATAGTAGTAGAGAGATATATAAATGTAGACAGTAATAGTAGCAATCAATGTTCTTTGGGGCAGGCCCAAGCTACTCTCTTCTCCATGGTATGCCTGCCCCAAAGAACATCAAAGAAAGCCCTGCTGCGTTAGTCAGAAAGATTTCTCATCAGCCAGAAACTGATGAGAGAATGAGAACTGTTTTCAGAAGTGTGACCAGAGTTGAAACCTCAGAGCTGGTGATGGACTCCGAGGAACAAAATAGGGAGCTCTCCCCAATCCTAAGCCTGAAAAGGCAAGAAGAAAGAACACCTAGAGAAATACAAATGGCTGGCCTAGGACTAGATGGCTGTCAGAGGAGTTCTAGCCTTGAGTAAAGAGCACAGCTGCTGATGACCCATTGACCACAGGGGAGGAAGCAAGAGAACACAATCCCTGGTCTCACTATCATCCTTCCCTCTTGTCTCCTTCAGGCAGTTCCTGCATGCCAAGCCAACAGTAATCAGACAACAAGGAAACCCAATCCAGGCAGTTCATAGAGGCCAGGCTCCCAGGACATACAATGAACTGAGAACAGTGAGAAATGGATCTGAATACTCAAATAGAAAATAGTATACATAGCAGACTTTCATTCCTCCGACAGAGAATTCATTCTCCATCCTCTAGACAAATGAATTATATTGACATTCTCTATGAAGAATGCTCCATTGCTATTGGCTGGACAGTGCAATAGAAACAAGCACACACAGAGGTTTTTCTGATTCACTGAATACTCACTGTATTCTAAATCTATTTACTACATAAAAAATTACCACCACCCTCCAAACATAGCAACTAAAACTAGCAATCATGGGGATCCTAAGTTTCTACAGGTCAGGATTTGAAGCAGCTTAGAGCAGTCATTGTGGCTCCGAGCCTCCCAGGAGTTTGCTGTCAGAGCAAGAGTCAGGGCTGCAATCATCTGAGAGCACTTTGAGCCTGGGAATCCACTTCCAAAACGAAACAATGACGGGCTATTGGCCTCTCTCGACGGGAATGCTGAAGTGTACTCAGAACATATCAGCAAGCGTCCCCCACAGGAAACAGTATGAGAGGGAAAGAGAGAAAAAGAAGACACACTTTTGAGCCAGGCTCTGTCTTCAAAACTATATCTCCTGCCTTTTCGATTGCTTTTAAGTGAGTCATCACTCCTGACCCTTTCTCAATGGGCACTGAGCGGGTCAGAGAGTACATCAGGTAGGGTACTTGCCTCACTTATGGCCTACCCACATCAATCCCCAGCATCCTATATGGACCCCAAGTCCCCACAGGAGTAATTCCTGAATGCAGAGCCAGGAGTAACCCCTGCACATTGCCAAGTATGGTCAAAAAACAAAGCAAAAAAGGCAGGAGGAATATGAAGATTAAAGAATAAACTCAACTGCTTAAAGAAAGGATTATGAAAGGACTTGAGGTCATGCTTTCAAACCATCAAACCCACATATACCTGTACCAGCTAGTGCTCATATTCTACTTCTTACTAATTCTGCCAGTCAGAAATCTGATTATACATGCACCTCTGCATTGAGACAAGAGACATGAATTCATTACAGCAGTAGTCCTGGGATTCAAGCAGTAACACCCGCAAAGAAAGAAAATCTAGGGGCGGTTGGAAAACTTCAGTTGCATGACTGTGTTCTATATCTAATCAGAACATATAGTTATCTTGGAGCTGACAGTATAGGAGTTAAATTGCCTTGCATTCAGCCAACTCTGATTCTATCCACAGCAACATATTTGGCTCTCCACTGCCAAGAGTGACTACTAAACACAGACACAGAGAAAGGAAGTCTCCGAGCACTACTAGATGAGATCCCAAACCTCACCCATTCCCCCAAAATATATATATATCACAAATATATATATATTTATATATCACTATATATATATATCACTGTATATATAGTTGTTGCAGGACTCCTAAGGGCCGCTGCATCTGCTCTGGATTGCCTCCCGCAGATCACTCCGTAGATAAGGGGGTAGTCTAAATGTGGCAGTTTATCCGACCATGTATGCTGTACTAGCTGGTATAAATATTCTCCCATGCTATCACAATCATCGTGGGACTAGCTAGATCTTACCAGCATATTAGCCTGGCCACGTAAGGACACCTAAGTAATTAGACCAGAGAGAAATGCTGTTTGCTTCCAAACAAACAAGCATGGCTCCCTGATAAAATATAAAACTACAATGAAGTAGAGGAGACTTGTGAAGGCTTGGAGAAATATTTAACTGGCATTGGTGTTGATCTTTGGTACAGTGACATGCCATCTCAGAAACCCCCTTCTCTACATTTCAAAGGCCTTCCCTTCCCGGCTCAAAACATTAGCACAGTAAAGGCCCTAGGTGAGATGCAGGGAGGGACTACCTAAGGGCATTGGACCCTCCCTGCTTTCATAACAATGGGAGGAAGGTCTGAGTTGCTGGGAGTATAAACTTGCAGGTTCCCGCCTCTCCGGGCTTCTTCTTCCCGGTGGGATCTCGCCTTGTGAGCGTTTATTCCCCTTGGAAGTTTCACACGTGGTGGTCGCCATCTTGGCCTACACGTGGCTGGGGTTCTAGCCTGGAATCCTAAGCATCGGGTTTTTCCTTTTGCTGATTTGTATGCCTGAACCTGTGATAAGTAAAGTCTTTTAAAACCTCATCGGATCCCTGAGTGTTCATCCATTCCTCGCCGGCTTCGGAGGTAGAAGGGAACTCGCTTCCCGGCACTGTCGGGGACCCCCCGCGGAGTGCCCCAACATATAGTGATATATATAGTGATATATATATATATCTTTGAGACTGGGAATACACTTCCAAAATGAAACAATGACAGGGCTATATATATATATGCATATATATATACATATATATACATATATGTATATATACATATATACATATATATATATATATATATATATATATATATATATATATATCAGTCTCCGAGCACTACTAGGTGCTACTACTCTGAGCACTACTAGGAACCTCACCCACCCACCAAAAAATATACATATATCACAATACAATAAAAGATCTGTCATTTTGGGGCCGGAGCAATAGTCCAACGGGTAGGGCATTTGCCTTGCACGCGCCAGCCTGTGCTGACCCAGGTTCGATCCCCGGCATCCCATATGGTCCCCGAACACAGCCAGGAGTAATTCCTGAGTGCAGAGCCAGGAGTAACCCCAGAGCATTGCCGGTGTGACCCAAATAAAAATTTAAAAAAAAATCTGTCATTTATGCTCTCATTAAAAAAAATAAGTCTGCATTGTGTTTTCAATAACTAGATAGTATAGCAAAACATACTGAAAATGATACTTCAAAACAAATGCAACATTTGACTTGGAGACAATGAACTCCAAAGGTCTTGGGTGATTAAGTTTATTTATTTGATAACTTTTAATAGGAAGGGGAAAGAAAAAAGAGTCTTATGCCAGAAGGAAAAGAAAAATATTTTGTAAATAAATTAACAGAATTTGTGTGAAAAGAAGGGATTTAGATTTATTGACAGAAAACAAGTTTTACCAGTTTTTTTAAATGTTTTAAATATCTCCAACAGAAGTGCATTTGGTATTCGTTTTTGAATTTCACATTATTTGCAGTTACAACTGAAATGCTGATAACATTCTCAAGCACGAAGAAATTGATTCTCACACATTTACTTACAGCTTCTGGTCGTTCGTGAGTTTCTGGTAAATACAATGTCTGCCTTTTCAACTTTCACTCATTTGTCAGTGTAAGCATGAAGATAATCATAGCCTTCTTTCCTTGTGACAGATGTCTAAGACAGAAGTCACACAAACATAATGATGTAACCTATATATTTATCAGTGGCGCTGTTCCCTCCATATGTTCCTTATTGCCTGGTGTCATACATAAACAACTCTCATCACACTTATATGCAATTCCAATTTTGTTGCAGTGCAACCTTGAGAGGTCATTTCCTTCATACCCCATCTAGGCAAAAGACATCATTAAAAAATCTAAAAAGGAAAAAAACTCCAATTTCTTTTCAAGAAAACAATCTACACAGTAAGATGCTTTGATATCGTGAAACTGTTTCCAGGAATACTGACATTTGCCCTTTCAGCTTCAGTAAACACTTCTGAAATGTGAATAGACAAATTCTAATTTGTCTTTGTGGTCCAGTTAGACTGCTGCATGTCAGATCTCATTAAAATGGAGTCCACTTTTAGTTTGATAAATCCAGTTCTCATGCCAAGATCATCCAAAAGCCAGTGGACAATTCTCTGACACAAGTTTCAGAAGCCAAAGTACCAACTTCGTCTTTCATCACGTGCCTCCCTGATAACAGAGGTGATCTGTCTCTCCACTCCACTCGGTTCTTCACTATCATACAGAGAAGGAGTCTGGTCTTTCACGTCTCCTTAACAGATGTCTAAGCATAGATGGTTTGAAATGGGTCAGTTCCAAGGACTATCCCCATATTAACTTCCCATGCACACCTGCCCTCCCTCCTTCCCTGTGCGCTCAGCACCCAGGCATGTAGGCCCGGGAAGTAGCCTTGGTCTACTAGTGAATCAGTTCCTGAAACTCTGCATGTTACCCCCCCGTGACAACCACTGAAAGATGCTGTGAAAATTTTCCAGTAAAGACTAGACTCTCTCCTTAAAATCTAAAATGACTAATAAGAAAAATAGTTTAATATTTATTAAAGTATCAGGGATTTTTGGAAGAACTCTTGTACCCTGTCAGTAATGTCTAGATCATTAAAATGATAGAAACACAATTACTTGTGTGCCAGTCATATTGTTAAGTTTCTTCTGCATTTTCAAGAAATCCTCCACGTCAATAACCTACACACACACACACACACACACACACACACACACACAGAGGCTTATTTCTCCCTCACACTATACATGGCCACCACAGGTTGTCAAGACTCAGCTATTGAGGTCTCTCAGGGACTCAGGCTTAAAGCAGCATCACACTGTCCTGTCTACATTTACCACTAGAAGGGAGAGAATTAGTAAAAACACAATGACCCAAAGTTGCTGCTTCTAAGTGACACATATCACTCCCCCTTATACATCACTTGACTGGCAATTCCTTGAATTGTACTAACGTACTTGGAAGGAGGAGAACCAAGCAGTTTAAGAAATCCCTCACAATTGACTACAATCATATAAATGTTGGGGAACAGAACCAGCGGAATTAAGGGTTGACGAATGTTTAGAAAACAAGTACATTTGACTGCAGCAGTAGTACAGCAGGTATAGTGCTTGCCTCGCACGTACCTGACCCAGGTTCAATTCCTGGCACACCATATGGTCCTTCAAGTCCACCATGATCCCTAATCCAAAGCCAAGAATAGGCCCTGATTACTGCCAGTTGTGGCCCCCATCCCAACCCCTGCCAAAAAGACAGTATATTTAATGACTTTGAGCTACCAGAATATCTAAGAGATTTACTCATTCAACAAACATCGAACAAGAATCATTATTAAGCAAGAAACTAAACCAAATCCTGAAGGTACCACAGCACTGATCACATGCTCTGAAAGTATAGGTGTATATTCAATTCCAGATTTACCACTAATTTTCAGCACAAGCTCAAGCATTCTTAGTTTTATTATCTGAAAAATATGAACAACAGAAGCACACTGTACAATTGATGAAAGGATAGGAACTGCTAATACATTCAAGTGACCAATAATCTAATCTGTTGTTTTTAATACTATTTCAAAACTAAATGATACGTGTTACCTTCTGGGAAGAAAATCACTTCAGGTTATAGGGCACAGTATTTTGGCTGATTTCATCCTGGTATGAAGGTCTTTCTTGAGAATCTAGTAAATTATTGAAATATTGAAATATTTATTGAGAAAACATGGAGTCAATGTGGATGCTAAAAAACACTTAGCTAAATCAAGGGGATGAGTCTTAAACTTTATTTAAAATCATGATTTACAAAGTCCTTCATAATACTGTTCCTGCAGGCATTTAATGTCCATCAATCCCACTACCCATGTGAACTTCTCTTCACCATTGTGCTGTTTCCCACCCACCACTCCAAGCCTGCCCACTTAGTAGGCATACAATAATTTATTTTATATTTCTTTTTTTAAATTTTTTAAAATATTTTATTATAACACCAGTTGGTAAGGCCGTTACTGACTAGGTCCCACAGGATGTCAAAAGATCACGTGGCCGCCCACCTACAAGATGGTCAGACTTCTTCACCAAGACCCTGAATGAATGGTTTGAGGCTCTTCGTATTCCTGAAGCAACCAGATGCCATTGGGCTACACTGGCACGTGATAGGGTCAAATGGAAATGTTACTGGTGCCCGCTCGAGCAAATTGATGAATAAAGGGATATCAAGTGATTATACCACCATGAGATACACAATTACAAAAATGTTAATTTTGGGGTTTTGGTCATACAGTGTTCTAGACCTGTCCCTTTACCAATGCCCATTTCCCACCACTAAAGTCCCAAATTCCCTCCTCGCCAGCCTGCCTATATGGCAGGTTCTTTATCTCTTTTCTCTCTCTTTCTTTCTCTCTTCCTTTTCTTTTTCCTTTTCCTTTTCTTACAAATTGTCAATTGCAATCACTTGATCACTTGATCACTTGACATCCCGTTATTCATCGATTTGCTAGAGCAAGCGCCAGTAACATTTCCATTTGACCCTATCACGTGCAAGTGTAGCCCAATGGCATCTGGTTGATTCAGGAATATGAAGAGCCTCAAACCGTTCATTCAGGGTCTTGACGAATAAGTCTGACCATCTTGTAGGTGGGCAGCCACGTGATCTTTTGACATTCCGTGGGATCCAGTCGGTAATGGCTCTAGTCCAAAGGTCATCTCCAAATCGCATTACATGTCCAGCCCATCTGATTTTTGATGCCTTGGCAAACGAGACATGCAGCATCCCTGACTCTGGATCATTGATGGAGGTCAGAACTCCGTATTCCTTCTCTCACTTGAGTGAGGCGTGATATTCCAAGCATAGCTCTTTCGATTCCTCTTTGGGAGACATGAATAGCATTCTCATCCTGGTTTCAGTAGGGCCTAGGCCTCTGAGGCGTATGTTAATGCAAGGAGAAGAGTGGAGTCAAAAAAGATGTCAATTGCAATACACACATTTAGAGGTTATCATGTGTAGTCCTTTGACTATATTCAATGCTCAGTTCTAGGCTGGTATTATCATTTTTTTGGCAATTATTGGCACACTGTTTCCTTCTCTGTCTTAGCTAACCTCTGTCTCCAACAGGTTTGTGGTAGATTTCACCTACAGGTAAGACCTCCTCATCCATTTTCTGCCTTACCTTGAATATTGTTATCATACTCTCTCTCATTCTCTCCTATATATACATATATATATGTATATAAGTATATATATATATATCACTTAGTCTATATATATATATATATATATAATCGATTTGCTCGAGCAGGCACCAGTAACATCTCCATATGTCCTGTCTCATGCAAGTAGAGCCGAACGCACCTGTCTGGGCCCTTAGTCTATATGTATATAGACTAAGGAACATAAAGAGCCTCAAATCATTCCATCAGGTCATGAGAATGAGGTCTATAATTGTTACTGGTATCTGGCATATCAAATATGACACGGGTAGCTTGCCAGGCTCTGCCGTGCGGGTAGCATACTCTTGTAGTCATCTCAAAATCCAGCATTTATTGATGAACTGTGCAGCCGCAAGCAGCCGGTGAGCCGGGCTGTGATAGGCTGGTCTGCTGGGTGGAGTTCTGACGAGGTGGAAGTCCAGATGTGGAAAATGGAGGTCCTCATGGAGTGGGGGTCATCTGGTTGTTGTGAGGCTCTGCTGGGGTGGCAGGCCAGGGCTAGAACCTGCCATCCCTTCCGGGCACCTCATGAGCGGCTGGGCACAGTGAGAGCCAGTAGCAGCTCTGCCCCATGTCTGTCTCTGGATCAGCATACCTGGGCCGGATTAAAAAACTGCAGCAGGGTGGATCTTGATGAGCCGGGCTGTGATAGACTGGTCTGCTGGGTGGAGTTCTGAGGAGGGGGAAGTCCAGATGTGGAAAATCGAGGTCCTCATGGAGTGGGGGATCGTCTGGTTGTTGTGAGGCTCTGCTGGGCCAGATTAAAAAAGACTGCAGCAGGGTGGATCTCAATGAGCCGGGCTGTGATAGGCTGGTCTGCTGGGTGGAGTTCTGAGGAGGGGGAAGTCCGGATGTGGAAAATAGAGGTCCTCATGGAGTGGGGGCCGGAGCCATAGCCCAGCAGGTAGGGCGTTTGCCTTACAAACAGCCAGCCCGTGCCAGTCCAGGTTCGATCCCCGACATCCCATACGGTCTTCCGAGCACCGCCAGGAGTAATTTCTGAGTGCAGAGCCAGGAGTAACCCATGAGTGTCGCCGGGTGTGACCCAAAAAGCAAAAACGTATATAGATAGATAGATAGATAGATAGATAGATAGATAGATAGATAGATAGATAGATAGATAGATAGATAGATAGATAGATAGATAGATAGATAGATAGATAGATAGATAGATAGATAGATAGATATAGATATAGATAGATAGATATATAGATATATATAGATATATATATGTACATATATATACATATATATACAAATATATATGTATGTATATATATATATATATGTATATATATGTACCTAATTTATTTTATATTTCTTCTTTTTTTTTTTTAAATATTTTATTATACCACCAGTCAGTAAGGCCGTTACTGACTAGGTCCCACATATATATTTATATATATATGTATATATATATGTGTGTGTGTATATATATATATATATATACATATATATATATATACATATATATATATCACTTGTCTTCCCGTTGTTCATCAATTCACTCGAGCGGGCACCAGTAACATCTCCATACATCCTGTTGGGAGCTAGTGTAGCCCAAGGGCATCTGCTTGCTCCAGGAACACGAAGAGCCTCAGACCATTCCCTTAGGTCATGGGAATGAGGTCTATAATTGTTACTGGTCTTTGGCATATCAAATATGACAGGCGAAGCTTGCCAGGCTGTGCTGTGTGGATGGTATACTATATGTATATGTTTATGTATGTATGTATGTATATATATATATATTCCATTGGGAGGGCACCTTGCATTCGGACAGGTAGCGTGTGAAGAGCCGAGCTAGTGTATTGATGAGCACTGACGGCAGATTCTTCAGGTGTTCGGGTCTGACTTTGTCTGGGCCTGGTGCTGTTCCCTTCTTTACCGATGAGATGGCATGTCTTATTTCAGAAGGGAGAACGTTGGGAATGACGTATCCATCCTGTGGAATTTGGTATGTGGGCAGGTGGATCTGGCTATCAAAGAGATTTGAGTAGAAGTCCTGGATAATCTTCTCCATTGCCTTTCTGGAAGATGTGATAGATCCATCAGGCGTCGGAGGGCAGTCATCTTGGTCTTATAGTTGGTGAAGGACAGGCGGGCAGTGCGGAATACTTTTCCTGGCTTCTGCTGCATCTTCCAGTATTTCTGCTCTTCTGTCTTTGAGGTCTGCTTTTATCGCTTCTCTGCACTGTTTAGCAAGCTTGGACGTTAGCATTTGGTCTCCTGAGGCTCGCGCCTTGCCACGTTGGTGAATGAGCTCGAGAGTTTCTGAAGACAAGCGTCCTTTTGTGTTTTTCTCTCTCGGCATTCTTCGCACAATCATGGAGGTGCTGGAACCAGTCGGTTGTATTCTTCATCGATGTCATCAATGATGGTATCTTCCCATGTTGCCGCAATGGTGCTAAAGAGTTCCCAGTTGGTGGTCGTTCTGGGAGTTCTCTTCTTAAACTTTGCAGCCTTTTCTCCCCATTGCGGGAAGTAGAATTTTGCACGAAGGAGACGGTGGTCCGATCCTGTCTGGAATTTGGGGACGACAGCAACATCGGTCAGACAAAACCGTCGATTGAAGATGATGTGGTCAATTTCATTGTGGAACTGTCCGCCAGGAGATTCCCATGTCCAACGTTTCGCTTCAGCCTTCTGAAACTGTGAGTTCCCATGAATAGTCTTGGTGGACATGATGAACTCAGATATATATATATATATATATATATGTTTATATATATAAATATGTTTTATATATATATGTTTAGGTATGTATAGATGACTTTATTTGCATGACATATAATGTCTTTTTCCCTCTGCCTAATTTCACTCAACATGATCCTCTCCATGTCCATCCATTTATAGGCAAATTTCATAACTTTCTTTTTCCTAACAGCTGCATAGTATTCCATTATGTAGATGTACCACAGTTTCTTTATCCAGTCATCAGTTCTAGGGCACTCTAGTTGTTTCCAGATTCTGACTATTGTGAATTGTGCTTCTGTAAAAATAAAGGTGCAGATGGAGTTTCTGCTATGCGTTTTGGGATTTTGTGTCTTCTTCCTGAATAAGGTTATTGTGCTTTTGGGATTTGTCTTATCTTACAGTGCTTCCTTCAGTCATTCTTTTAAAGTTGGTTTTGAGTCTATGAAGTTCCTGAGCTGTTGCTTGCCCATGAAGTTGTGTAGATTTCCTTCTAATCTGAATGTGAATCTAGCTAGGTAAAGAATTCTTGGTGAGGCCTTCATTTCATTGAGTTTTTTATGATTTCCCACCATTGTCTTCAGGATTGGGCGTTTCTTCTGAAAAGTCTGCTGTGAATCTTAGGGATGCTCCTTTGTATGTGATTTCCTTCTTTGAAATTGCTGCTTTCAGTATTCTATCTCTATCTGCAGTTTTTGTCATTCTAGCTAGTATGTGTCTTGGAGTATTCTTAGTTGGGTTTCTTTTAGCTGGTATCCTTCCGGCCTCCTGAGTCTGGGAACAAGCACTCTTTAATTCCGGGAACTTCTCAGCAATGATGGCTTTAACAACGGCTTCTTCATCAGGATTTTCTTCCTGCCCCCTGACACTAGCAGTCCTTATGTTGTTCCTTTTGACTTCATCCCGATTATCTCTTGTGGTCTATTCATTAATTGTGAGTCTTTTTTTCCATCTTCTGCTGTTGTCTAGAGAGTCTCTGCATCTCATCTTCAATATCACTAATTCTTTCTTTAGCAGTTATTACTCTGCTATGGAGGCCAGTGAGTTTTTCATTTCAAGTATCACATTTTTGAATAGCTATCATTTCTACTTTATTTTATATCTCTTGTTACAACAAAATGCTAAGTAGACTTATCAAATAATAGTTCTTTAAAGAAAATTCATGAAAATTGCTATTTTTCACAATGGTGTTATTAAGTCAATATCTAAGTCAATGTCTGAGGATTTACTGAGTTGTTTCTTGCTGCTTGACATAAAATTTTTGTAGATGTTTCTGACAAAAAGTTCACACAATGTTCACACAAAAAAGTTTTTATGACCTACATATTCAAGGATGCCTCAAATGTCAGGAAGTTGCTGATGGCAGAAAGAACCCTCAGAGACTCTTCTCCATCCATGGTTAGGTTCCCAGATGAGATAGCAATGGAAAAATTGATCAGAATTGAGAAGAAGCAAAGGACAGCTCTCCTGTGAAATCATCCCTACCTGACCCCAAACAATACTTAATTCTCTGTGCAGAGTGAATGGTGATAAACATGAAATGTATCAAAACAGTGTGTCCTTTATGGTAGGATAGTTGTAATGCTAAAGGAAAAGATCTTCTATTAATTTTTTCCAAGATTAATTTGCTCTCAAGAACATGAAACCTCTGACAGCATTAAAATGAACATTGGTACCTTTCAATTCCATATATTTCTTACCTCCTAACACAGAAACACTAGCCCGTGATTACAATGAGATACAATGAGAGATCAATAGACCAGATTCCCCAAGGAAAAAAAAACTCAGTCATACTTTTCCATATTTTAAAGAGTACACATATTATTATATAAATATAAAGCCAGGGGGCCTGCTTTTATTAACTCTCCACTTGGAAAGGATGGTTTCTATGGCAGCAGGAAATGGGAGGGATTTTTCAAAGGAATGATTGAATTTGCAAAGATTTACTTCACCCATAAGAAATCTTTCTTCTTTGATGATATGGCAGAACTGATGAATTTGGAGCAATTTATGTTTCCTTGTTTATTCGACCGTGTTAAGAAGATACATGGAAGGGCTTTCACTTTCTTCTCTCCATCTGGTTATCTTACTGGGGCACCTACTTGTAGATTTTTAGACATTCACATGGAAGGAAAGAGACAACGGTTAATTATTTCTGTTAGAGGAAGAAACGGTGGGTGGGTGTGTGAGCACGGGAGGCAGCAGTGAAGCCATTGATGTTTCTAAAAGGATGCTATTTAAGATGTTCAATCAAGAGGCCTGCTGATGCACTGATAAAAACAAAGAGCTGTGTAACTGATAATTATTCTTATAATCAAAAGAGAAAACATTTAAGCTATCTTTCATTCTATGTTATTGTAGCTAGTGGATTCAGCAACAGTCAGGAGGCCAAAACTACATTCAGACATGCGGCTCAGTCAGGAGGTAGAAATAACCAACAAATGTGCCTGTTTGAGGACATCCTAAGTATGTTGAAGCTCCCAGCTCTTCACTGTAGGGGAAAAGAGCCTGGAGAACCAGAAAAAAGCAACACACACACACACACACACACACACACACACACACTCACACACACTCACACACACACACACAAGAACCCCCTAAATAAAAAGACAGTGGAGGAAAAGTGAAAAGGAGTTTATGGTGTTGTCATTCTCTCCCCAGCCACAATCCTACTGAGCATGTCTGTTTGGATTTCCCACCAAACCAATAAAAGAACTTTAAGTTCTGGTAGCGCCAGCCTCCCTTCCTGCCCATAGAGCTCTGCGTGGAACACCACAGCCCTAAAACATAAACACTACCTACTCTTGTAAACCACTGTGGCCTCAATTTTTAATAATTAGTTAAATCAAAAGAAATGGCTCCTTAGCCATGTGGCCATCGACAACAGAAACCAGGAAGGCACCTGCCCTCTCTCTACCACTCAGCAGTTCCCTCACTCCTCATTCTTAAATGATCAATTTCCATCCCATGGTCCTATATTGACAAAAAGGCTGAGTTTGCTCCTTTCCCAGTCTCTCCCTCTGTCCACTTCAACCCTATGATTAGGGTGCTCTTTCTGCAAACAAACCAGGTATCTTCAGGTCACACTCTTGCCTAAAATCCTCCGTGGAGCCTATGGTTTGGGGAACAGCATGAAAGCCTGATAAGTCGGGATGTAGTAGAGCACTAACCTTGAGTCAGTGTAAGCCTGTGTTTGATTCAACAATACTATACATATATATGTGTGTATTTTTCCATATCATATTATAGTTCATATTTAATAGAGAGATTTATAAATATTATATTTATGTCTGCACAGAAGTGTTCTCTCTCTCTCCCTTTCTCTGTTTGCATATTGAAATTCCTTTGTCCAAGGATGCATCTTAATTTTTCTGTGCTAGTGTTGGTGTCCTTAATAGAGTTTTAGACAGTTCTCTTTTAGCACCGTTGATTATTTTTCCCTCAATAAGACTAGACTGTTCCTGAGGCCAATTTTTTTTAAAACTTTGTATTATTAGGGTTACTATCATTACTGTTAGTGAGTTAGTGAGAATGGGGATTGAAGTCAGAGCCTCAGGCAATGGCAGCCAATGCAAGGTTCAGCTCTACTGGTGAGCTACATCCTGGCCCTAGAGGTCAATCCTTTATAACTTTTAAATTTGAGGAAAGAAAAGGCAAACCAGAAACCCTGACCTACAGCTGAATTTGTCTCTTTGCAATATGATGTGCCTACCTGTACGAGGAAGGACCCATATTGTTACCTTTCTAAGGAAAGTGCTCTTATGTCAGAGCTCTCCTGTGATGCAATGAATGAGGGTGATAAGACTCACCCACTGAGCAGTTGTGAGGTTGACAGGAGATTCGAGCACAGTGCTCAGCACACAGCATTCTATAAACATTAGACACACCACTTTTCTGTTAGCAAGGGTATTTGATGGGCCCTGGCTCAGTTCAATTCAGTAGTACAGAGTGAAATATGGCAGGTGCCAAGGGAGCAGTGGCTGAACACAACCATGTGTGTATGGCTATCACTCACACATTGCTGTCTCAGAGCCTGAATGATTCCAATAGACGCCACGGAAACAGGACTGATGCCAGGAATCCCCTGCTCCCTGCTGCCCCCTTCAGTCCCACCCAGTCTTATCAGACACACACTTCGATTGGCTGCTACACAGGCAGTCACCAGAGAACCACAGAGAGAGCACAACAGCGACAAGCAGTCCCGGAGGAGAGAGAAATGTGCTTGCAGAGGGGGCAGAGGTCTGGAGGTAGTCGCTGAGGATACAGTAAGGCAGAGATGGAGCATCACAAGTCATTATCACTAACTCAAGTTGGGGGAACGGGGTGGCAGAGGGAACCCATGTGCTTGACCCTACCCAGAGGTGCTGGGTGGGATATTACATGCTCTGAGCTCAGGTTCACTCCTGGCAGTGCGTAGTGCTTAGCAGCATTGCCACGAGTGACCCCTGTATTCACAGATGCTCAGAAACCACAAATCCTTCCTTCCGTCAAGCCTGTATGTTTTTGTTTCTAGATCTGCACCATCTTGCAAATTCTTGCCGACTAAGTAATCTGTGCATTTAGCAGCACTGTGCTGACATATAACATAAGTAAATGAAAGCGAGGCAAAAGTGTTGGTGAGAAATAACACAACATTTACAGGCTTCCCGAGGCAGCAAAAATGAATCTGATCAAGCCACTAATTTCAGTTGTGCATTTGCCAGAAACCAGATCAGAGAGAGGACTGTGCCATGAATGTGCAATCAGTAAAACTTGGACTGCAGACTTTGTATTCTATATGTCAAAGATCCTGAAATGCAAATGGTAAGAAAAAGGTAATGGGTGAAAACGAAACTTAAAATTAAGGAAGACTTTAAGAGCCTATTGTTTTATAAATTTTTATGATTAAATTATGAACAATAATAATCTCCCTCTTACATGGGACATAACATAAAATAGCAACAGAATCAACAGATGACCAAAGGGAAGAGGACCAGAGGGTTGGACTACAGAAGAAATCTTATATAGGTAGGTGGGAGGGTCCTTGGACATCATTGTGTTGAAATGGACTCTGGTGGAGGGTGTAGTCTTGGAATGGTGTATGCATGGAACCCTGTAATTAGCAGTATTGTAAACCACAGTGCTTCAATCACTTGTCACTTATCTTCCTGTTGTTCATTGACTTGCTCAAGCGGGCGCCAGTAATGTCTCCTTTCATTGGGAATGAGGTCCATTATTGTTACTTTTTTTTTCACAGGTAGCTTTCCAGGCTCTGCCATGCTCTGGGTTCATCCCAGGGGGCCCAGTCTTTTTCTATGTCAGATCATCAACCATCCAGGGCCCACCAGGCAGAGCCCTGGGTGTTCCTGCCCCTTGAGGTGTTGCAGGTGTGGCTGCAGTGCCCAGCTGCATAGGCAGGTGGCAGACAGGAGGCAGGCTTGTCTACACCCAGGGTGCTTCAATATTTTTCAATTTAAAAGAGAGAAAGACTAATCTATGGATTAGTGTATGTGTGACAATAAACCTGGAGTTATACCAAGTGATGAAAAAAATCACTAAAAAAATGCAAAGTCCTAATTAATATAAACATACTCTGTGTTTGATCAAAGGAATCTTTTTAGGGAAAGGGGACTAGGGATAACTTTCAAGGGTTACTTGCTATAGTTTTGTTTCTTAATCAGAATGGCAGTTAAAAATCATCTGCCTCACAATATTTCAACTTTGCGTTTGGGTTTCTGGAAGTGTGTTTTATTTAACAACAAAATAAAACTATCAAAAATAAGGGAATGAGGGAAAGAAAAGAATATAGAACATAAGTTGGGGAGGGGAAGGATCCCATCCCTTTTTTGTGGTAAGCAAAATAAGAACCTCTAAAATGTCTGTTCAAGAGTAGCCGAGTTCAAGCCCAGGGTAGGCAGCTCCCAGAAGCGGAAGTCACTGGGCATTCATCAGATAGAGCTGGGGGCACCCCTTCCCCCTCTCTATATCGACCTGAGGCCCAGTGCCCCCTCCCAAGAACTTCCCCAGGGTGACTGGACACAGCATGCAGAGCCTCAGACACAACGGGAGAGCTGGCACCCAGCTCTCCCTACCTCAACTGACCATGAGGCTCCCTAAGTCATGCAGCTGCTTGTGGCCGTGCAGTCCACCAAACTCGTGGAACCAATCATGTCCTAGAATATACTACATTCCATGATATGTAGGAAAGGGAGGCGGGAGGGAGAGATAGAGAGAGAAAGGAGATAAAGAATCTGTCATGGAGATGGGCTGGGGGAGGTGGGGACATTGGTGATGGGAGATGTGCACAGGTGGAAGAACGGGTGTTGAAACGCTGTAGAACCAAAACTCAAACATAAGCATCTTGTAATTGTATATCCAAAGGTGGTGTAATAAAATAATAATAAAAAATAAATAAAATAAAATGTCTGTTCATCCTGTTTCCCAGATCCTATAAATGCACTACAGAGTATGGAAATAAGATTCAAGATGTGTTACCTTACAGATTCTGTCATGAGGAGATTATCTTTGATTATCTGGGTGTACCTAAACTAATCGCAGTTCCTTATAAAAAGTGAAATGCCAGACAGTAAGCTGAGAGGCTCTGACGGTGCGGTGTGACGACAGAAGCAGAGGTTAGAGGACGGGTTTCTGGGTTTCTGGGTTTGAAGATGGAAGCTTGAATGAACCAAGGAATGTGGGTATAACACAGAGTCTGGGAAAAACAGAAACACTTGGAAAAGCAAGTAAATGGATACTCCTTTCGACACTCAGGAAGAACACAGTCTTGCCGGTTGATCTCAACTCTCTGACATTCATTTGAATTTGTCAGGTCTCGAATTCTAAAATACTAAATTTGTGCTGTCAGAAACCACCTAATCAAGTATTTGCCCTGCTTGTGGCTAACCTAGGTTCAACTCCCTTACATATACATGCTACATATGATTCCTGGAGTTTGTCAGGACTGATCCTTGAATGATCATGAATAAAGAGGACTGCCCTGCGTACTGCCAAGTGTGGCCCCCAAGATAACCACCTAGTTTGTGGACCAGTAAAAGGAAACACAATGCAATCTTTCTTATAAACAGGGCAAGGGATCATCTAAGGAAGAATATGAGATAAAACTAGCTCAGGCTCAGCTGTGTGGAGTGCTTATTAATTATTGCTTCTCAGCTTCAGAGATAGCAATCAGATAAACAGGAAATGCTATATTAAAACTGTTTTAGGAAGCAAGAGATAGCTTAATGAACTATGCATGAGGAAAACCCAGGTTTAACCCCTGGTCACTGTCACTGTCACTGTCTTCCCGCTCATCATCGATTTGCTCGAGCGGGCCCCAGTAACATCTCCATATGTCCTGTCTCATGCTAGTAGAGCCCAAGGGCATCTGCTTGCTCCAGGAACATAAAGAGCCTCAATCCATTCCGAATGAGGTCTATAATTGTTACTGGTATTTGGAATATATATCAAATACAACACGGGTAGCTTGCCAGGCTCTGCCGTGCAGGTAGCATACTCTTGTAGGCATCTCTAACTCCAGCATTTATTGATGAACCACGCGGCCGCGCAAGCTGGGCGCTGATAGGCTGGTCTGACGAGAGAGAAGTTCGCATGTGGAAAATGGAGGCCCTCATGGAGTGGGGGTCGTCTGGCTTGTTGTGAGGTTCTGCTGGGGTGGTGGGCCAGGGCTAGAACCCACCATCCCTCCCGGATGCCTCGTGAGCGGCTGGTCACAGGGAGAGCCAGTAGCAGCTCTGCCCCATGTCTGCGAGTCACCCCTGGTATCCCATTGTTAATGCAAAGGTGTATTTTTCTGTGCTTGTGGGTTCTTAAGAATTGTGTGAAAGGTTTGCATACAAAACTCGGAAGAAGGAAAGTTAAGTTTATTGTACAGATGGTTCAAGGTCTTTCCGCAGATGTCCAGGCCTCTCTATTACGTGAAAAACATCCTGGTCCTCCCGTGAACGACTTCCCTGTCCTGTCCATGGAGTCTATTCACCTCCCATGCCCGATGTCACTTGTCCTGTCCCCACGCTGCTCTTTACCATGTATGCTTTCCTGGAGATGGCCACGGCCGTCCACGTGGACCACATCCCTGTGCTAAGCACCTCTGCTGGGCCTCCCAACTGTTCTTGATACCTAGTCCCAGGTTAACTACGGCCACTGCCACATGTCAATGGGTGAGAGTCCTTGGTTCAGCTCTTTATCCCCTCCTGGAGGTCTAGGCCCTACCTGTACCTGAGCTGTCCTGGGCATCCGAGCCCAGCCTGTACCTGAGTCGTTCTGGGCTACCGAGCCCTGTCTGGATTCTGCCCCTTGTCTGGCCCTGAGATGCCTGCCTGTACTAAGCCCTGACCTGGCACATGCAGCCCTATCTGACCTGGAGGTTCCATGGGGGAGGAGGAAGAGAGAGAGAGAGAGAGAGAGAGAGAGAGAGAGAGAGAGAGAGAGAGAGAGAGAAGAAGAGCAAGCAGTGGGCCCAGGGAGTCCTTGTTCTTAAAGAATAGAGGAGAGCCAGCCTTCTGGTGGGCTGGTGCTTGGGGCCTTTATCTGTAGCCAAATCCCACCTCCAGGCATCCCTTTATGTGTCCTGATTGGTTTCCTCTTTCAGGAGTGGAAATTTAAAGTGACCTGGAGCTCTAAACCACAACCTGCGGTAACACCATGATACCCAAGCACTCGGGAATTCCCTAAATCACATAGAGAACAGAACTAGGAGCCCCCCCACCCCGCCCCATTCAGCATCACCAGCTGTGGCTCAAAACATAGAACAAATTTCTGCTTCATTTGGCCTACGGATGTTCTTGAAAGTGGTGCTCAGAAGCTCAGAGAGCCAAAGCATATTTGTGAGCAAACTAAGGAACTCCAAAGAGCAGAACTCTGCTCAATCTGAAGCCACCGACGTGACATTTTATTATCTGCTAAGTCTCCTCTACCAAAAGGAAACAATTTGAGGTCTCGGTCACCTCCATGGGTGGCAGACATCTGACTTGAATTTCATACCACTATCTGAATCAAGGAGGGCGCAGTGAGTCACTGCTGAGTGGCAAAAAAAAGGTACTATATTAAAACTTAATTGTATTATTTGTCAGCATCAGTAGATTTATTAATAAACTCTTCTCAAATAAAAGTGGTGGGGGCCGGAGTGGTGGCCCAGCGGGTGGGGCGTTTGCCTTGCATGCGGCTGCCCGTGCTGGCCTGGGTTTGATCCCGGCATCCCATATGGTCCCCCAAGCACCGCCAGGAGTAATTCCTGAGTGCAGAGCCAGGAGAAACCCCTGAGCATTGCCGGGTGTGACCCAAAAAGCAAAAAAATAAAAAGTGGTGGGGACTGGCCAGGCTTGGAGCGGGGATTTGGGCTCCTCCACCCATTCCTCCATCGAAATGTTGGTAGGCGTGGCTGTGAACTCCCAGCCACCACAGTCAACAGCCAGAAGAGAGACACTCCAGACCCACAGCTGCACAGCTCGGCCCCATGTGGAAGGGCCCATGGAGTTCCAGAGGGCAGTAAATGGCTTGGTCAGTCCTTGGCCGTGTTCAACATAGCTCCTAGGGTTCACTCACACGTGCGGGGTGGTGGGGAGGCGGGGGTGGGGGGGGAGAGGCGGGGGGGTGCGCCACACTGGCCGGACATGGAGCAGGGATTTGGGCTCCTCCACCCACTCCTCCACCTCCATTTCGGCAGAGTGGCCACGCGACAATCTAAGACAATGGAAGTTAGGACCAGGTCCTTACTCCCAATGGAAGTAAGATCCCAGGATCTTTCACTTTCATCTTTCTTTATACACTGTAATGATCATTCTAGTTGCAATAAACTGGGGAGGTTATGGGGAATGGGGAATTATGATGTCACACTAGAACTCACTATTGAATATGCACATAGAGACATCATAAACCGTTAATATCTGTAGGGCATGCCACAAAGTGTAAGAGAAGAGAGAGAGAAATACAGAGACAGAGATAGATAGATAGTAAGAGAAAGAAAACGTGCCTGCAATGGAGCAGGCTGGGGTTGGGTGGGGGGAGTGTTTGGGATGTTGATGGTGGGAATGGGGCACTGGTGGAGGGACGAGTGCTGGAACACTGTATGACAGAGACACAATTATGAACATTCTTGTACTAGTATATCTCACATGGTATAAAAAATTAAGGGGAAAAAACAAGTGGTGGGACCAACTCCCCCCACTGAGAGTGACACACAGAAGAGGCAAAGAGATAAAGTCCGGGCACTTTCCGGGAACGAGAGCAGGGGACAAGGAGGACAGCGATGAGTAGAGGGAGGTCACAGGTGACAGTAAAGGTACCACAGGGCCTGTGGGGAACTGAAGGAAGCCCCCCAGCATCTGTGTGCTCAGGACTAACCTAGGTCTCCCTTCACCTACAGTTCGACTATGCAAGAGCTCAATTTCAGCAGCACAGATTTCTGAGCAAAAAGTAACCTAAATTTGTTAATTATATTAATGCAGTGAAAGTGTATGCAGCTGCTTCTCATTCTCCTGCTAGTCTGCATTCCCATCTCGAGAAACTGAATGCTATATTTTTAAATTGCTGTAGGCGCAGTTTGACCTTTAAATCGCATTATTTCAACATTAATGACATAGCAGAAAAGCAGCCTACTGACAGGTGTGATACAAGTCACACCAAATAGGACTCTAAATCTGCAAACGCCTTTGAAACTCCCATTAGAGATAATGAGCTAAAGGCATGTATTTCCACACATTGTCCAGCACAGGTTCGCTCCGCAGCCAGTCGGAATAAATTAACTGCACGTTGTGTTTGAGGGGAAAGAAATCATCAGTCCGCCTTCAAAATGCTATTTAATGACTTCGGCAGTGGCACATGAGGATAACAGGAAAGAGTATATTTGTTTCTCAGACTTCAAAGTGAGTGTCACATTCTTGTAAGGACTGGACTCCACACTGACTTTTTTTTTTCTTTTTTGGATCACACCCGGCGATGCTCAGGGGTTTCTCCTGGCTCTGCACTCAGGAATTACTCTTGGCGGTGCTCGGGGGACCATATGGGATGCCGGGGATCAAACCGGGCCAGCATGGGCTGGCCACGTGCAATGCAAACGCCCTACCCGCTGGGCTATCGCTCCGCCCCCACAGTGACTTTTTTAAAGTGTCAGTTTTGTTCCCAAACAGACCCCTCGTATATGCCCACGTTTTCCTGGTAGGCTTGGCAATACCACGTGCTGCCCAATCATTGTAAGTCAATTCTAAGGTATCAGTGAACCAACCATCTCTCCCTCTATCCCCTAAAGCTTCAGCCCAAGATTTCCGTAACACTGGACCGATTGTCCCTTTCTAACCTGTGTCATCAGTTGTCCTGTGCCATCGATGACCACTAAGAACTGAAGGAAACACAAGTGCGAAAACAGAAGAGAAGTGCAGGCATCTGGAAGGCAGATCACATGATGAACTCATCTCTCTTGTCATAGAGCAACTATCCATCTGTGAACATTCATTGTAGGATTAGAATGTTTAGCAGAATCCCTGACATATATTCACCAGATACCAAGAGCAGTTCCCCAGTTTTGGTACTTCATGTTTCCAAATGTTGCTAAATGTTCCCAGAAGGACACAACATTTTCCTGGTTTAGAACCACAAACTGGGCAAATACATTTATTCTTTGTGTTGTTTGCTTTGTTTGCATTGCACCTTGGTGGTGCTCAGGGGTTACTACTCCTGGCTCTGCACTTAAGGATCACTCCTAGTGGTGCTTAGGGAACCAGATGGGGTGACTGAATCAAATCCAAGTTGGCCATGTGCAAAGCAAAAGAGCCCTAGCCACTTTTGCTCCTGCCTAAATTCATTAATTCTGTACCTCAGTGTCCTTGTGTTACTCTAAAACTATTCAAAATCCTCACCTCAGAACACATGGCTCTGTTCAATTTACCCACTGATTAAGGCTGACACATTCCTCATGATACTCTAAAGCAGAAAAGGGAATTAGAGTTGGGATGGACTATAAGAGAACAGGAGGGTGACAGAGTCGATAGTCTTCATTGAAATAAAAGGAGTCCATGAAAGCAGGGGAACTCTTATCTCTCACCATGCTGTGTTGGATGTTCCACAAATTCAACATCCATTTGAAATTGTGCCCAGTTCTACTAATTCCAGAAATAATATTTGTTGATCATGGGACTTCATGCAATGAGCCATGGTACAGGCAATCTGGTTGTCATGTTTTCATATTTGACTTGGCTTGAGTTAGATAATTTCTAATATTTGTAGCTGGGCTAGGTTATTAGCCATATCACTCTAAAATAACAATATGCATTGGTCACATCCTGCTGGAGTATCTGTGCCGAGCATTTATGCCTATGTGGAACTGAGGAATTGAGATTGTTCCAAGAGAATCCAGCCCCAGCCAGTCAATCCAACTGAGGACCAGGTACTCTAGTAATCTGTTTGGAAACAGTCACATATAAGCAGTCAGTCATTTCTTTATTTTTAATTTTTGTTGGGGGGCAGTCAAACCCGGCAATACTCAGCGCTTACTCCTGGCTCTGCACTCAGGAATTACTCTTGGTGGTGCTCGGGGGCCATATGAGATACCAGGGATCGAACCCAAGTTGGCTTCATGCAAGGCAAATGCCTACCCGCTAGACTATCACTCTGGCCCAGTCATTACTTCATTAACTCTTCTCCATGTTCTTATGAAGATCTGCTAATGATCTGCTACTGGCTCTCACTGTGCCCAGCCACTCATGAGGTGCCGGGGAGGGATGGCAGGTTCTAGCCCTGGCCCACCACCCCAGAAGAGCCTCACAATAAGCCAGACGACCCCCTACGCCATGAGGACCTCCATTTTCCACATCCGGACTTCCCCCTCGTCAGAACTCCACCCAGCAGACCAGCCTATTACAGCCCGGCTCGCACGGCTGCTTGCGGCAGCGTGGTTCATCAATAAATGCTATATTTTGAGATGACTACAAGAGTATGCGACCCGCACGGCAGAGCCTGGCAAGCTACCTATGTCGTATTTGATATGCCAGATACCAGTAACAATTATAGACCTCATTCCCATGACCTGATGGAATGGTTTGAGGCTCTTCTTGTTCCTGTAGCGAGCAGAGGCCCTTGGGCTCTACTTGCATGAGACAGGTCATATGGAGATGTTACTGATGCCCGCTCGAGCAAATCGACAATGAACGAGCAAATGCATGATGAACGGGAAGACAGTGATACAGTGATCCAGTGGGGCGGTCAAACCCAGCAATACTCAGAGCTTACTCCTGGCTCTGCACTCAGGAATTACTCTTGGTGGTGCTCGGTGGACCATATGAGATACCAGGGATTGAACCCAGGTTGGCTTCATGCAAGGCAAATGCCTACCCGCTGGACTATCACTCTGGCCCAGTCATTTCTTCATTGACTCTTCTCCATGTTCTTATGAAGATATGCTAATGATTATATCAAGAAAAAAAAACCTTACAAATTTACAGATAGACTTTGCCTACAACTTTGGCTAATCATAAGCTGATTTTATGCCAGACAGATCTTAATCAAACCACTGGTACTTTGATAACTGAAAATATCTGTGCATCTTTCAGAGCACGTTCAAATCAGTGCCTCTACATATGACAGTGAGGCCTCTGGTCAACCAATATGTTAGCATGCTTCTTACACAAATAAAAGCATCAAGCCATGCCAGTGGACCTCAGGATGTGGGCCTCAGAGCAGTAGTACCAGCAGCCCTTTGTGAACTTCTTAGAAATGGAAATTGTCGAGTCCTATCTCAGAACTACTAAATCAGAGACTGGGTAGAGCTCAGAAATCTCTTTAACAAGCCTGCTAGGTAATGCTAATGCCACTAAAATGTGAGACCCCTTGACCTAGAAAATAAATTTCACTAAGAAGTTAGACAACCCGTAATTCTGAAAATTGTTCATTTTCTTTTATACTATCAAACTTAACCCAGTGCCCTTTTCATTTAGTATTATAGTAATACTAAATATTGTTTATAGATGGATATGAAAAAAGAACAATAGACAATCAAGAGAATCTTAGTCTCTCTCCCTTGTCAATCCTGAAGTGTATAAGAATCTGGCTGGCACTCACCAAATCTAAGAAAAAATCAAAATTCTAATCTTCTTGGCACCTTTCTCTTTATCCCTCATGCATATGCATTATTAGAGAACATATGTTGTTTAATCAAAAGATAACATTACACTGGGTAATGTTCATGAGCACTGGCAAATATTTCACTTACAAGCTGCCATAATTAATTGTCTGGAAAAAAATACATATGTGCATTTGGCCAAATTCCTTGTACCTCCTCTCTCCATTTCTGCAAGGAACAGCCTCGGCCAGGTGTCCCACGGCTTATCTGCACAAAGCTCTAGAAATACAGACCCCAGTGGGTTAGAAGACGCATCTTTTTCTGGTTGGCAATGCATCACTGTAAATTAATATGAGGGATAAGGCACGTGAGCAAGTCTGAGAGTTTCAGATGGAGAGAGATGAGAAAGACCACCATCAGCACCAAGTGTAAATATGCCAATAGAGACTGGGGTGGATAGGGCACTTGCCTTGCATGGTGCCAAGCCGGGTTCAATCCCCATTCCCCATATGGCCCTGGTGGCAGGAGTGATGAGCACAGAGCCAAGAGTAAGTCAGGACCAGTGATGGCGATAGCCCAAAACAAACCAGCAAATAGGAGAGGAGTCCTACAGTCATGCTAATAGGATCAAATCCTAGTGGTGTTCCTCGGGTCCCCTCCATGTAAATAGAGAAAATGGTTCCTCATAGAGATGTAAAGAGCCGCATGTGATAATCCAAGTGAATCTTCTACCTTAACACCACACATATAATCACTGTCTCACTGTATCACTGTCTTCCCGTTAATCATCGATTTGCTCGAGCGGGCCCCAGTAACATCTCCATATGTCCTGTCTCATGCTAGTAGAGCCCAAGGGCACCTGCTTACTCCAGGAACATAAAGAGCCTCAAACCATTCCATCAGGTCATGGGAATGAGGTCTAAAATTATTACTGGTATTTGGCATATCAAATACGACACGGGTAGCTTGCCAGGCTGAACACATATAAATGTTCAGTATATTTATTATCACCAACAAAGGCCCTTTTTTTCTGGAATAAGAAAACCATTATTGTTTGCGTTCACCCTCTGTGGCTCTGGGTATCCCTACGGTGGCACACGCACATCTGCTCTGTGACTATCACTTCAAGAATATTTGGAGCTCTTAATATGTTCTTGGTACTATGTTCTAAAAGCTTGATATAATTTTAGTTATTTAACTATAACAATTATTATATTGTTAAAATGAGGCACAGAAGTTAGCCACTTGGGGCTAGAGAGATAATATAGTAGTTATGGTGCTTGCCTTGCCCACAACTAATCTGGGTTCAATGCCAGGGACTACATATGATTCCCTATGCCCCACTAGGAGTGATCCCAAAACACAGCCAGGATATCTCCCAAACACCATCACCACCAGCAGCCCCAAATAAATAAGTTTGGCCACAGAAACAAGTTACACATTTATCGACTCACCTCAATTTGTCACCACAGAGCCATATTTAACATTATGTTGCCCCTTTATATTTATATTTATATACTTAACTATACACTTAAATGTATAATCCTTAAATATAAATAAGTACTAAGTTAGTATTTCATATGCTACCCGCACAGCAGAGCCTGGCAAGCTACCCGTGTCGTATTTGATATGCCAAATACCAGTAACAATTATAGACCTCATTCCCATGACCTGATGGAATGGTTTGAGGCTCTTTATGTTCCTGGAGCAAGCAGTTGCCCTTGGGCTTTACTTGCATGAGACAGGACATATGGAGATGTTACTGGTGCCCGCTCGAGCAAATTGATGATGAACGGGAAGACAGTGATACAGTGATATTTCATATATATATATATATATAGCTTTTGAGTGGTGGAGCAATAGCCTGCAGGTAGGGCGTTTGCCTTGCACGCGGATGGCCTTTGCCGCCCAGGTTTGATCCCCGGCATTCCATATGGTCCCCCAAGCACTGCCAGGAGTAATTCCTGAGTGCAGAGCCAGGAGTAACCCCCTGAGCATCGCCGATGTGACCCCCCCAAAAAAGCAAAAAAATAAAAATAAATAAATAAATAGCTTTTGATTAGGAGAATGAAATCTTTTTTTTTAATTATTTTAAATATTTTATTTTTTTTAACATTTTATTATACCACCGTGAGATATACAATTACAATGCTGTTCACGCTTGGGGGTTTCGGTCACACAGTGTTCCAGAACCCCGCCCTCCACCAGTGCCCCCCAGCCACCACCCATGTCCCCAATCCCTCCCCCCCCCACATACTGCCTAAATGGCAGGTTATTTATCTCCTCTCCTCTCCCTCTCTCTCTCCTCCTTCTCCCACACATTGTGGGTTGCACTACGCACACTTAGAAGCCATCATTTGCATTTTTTTTGTCTGTATTTAATGCTCAGTTCTATGTTAGCATCAGAACTTTAGACATTTATTCACACATGTTCCCTTCTCTATCTAAACTAACCTCTGACTCCCACACGCTTATGGTAATTTCCACTTTTGGTAAGATCACCTTGTATATTTATGTCATGCAAATAAATGCAGTCATTCTATGTCTCTCTCTTTCCTTCTGACTAATTTCACTCAACATGATTCTTTCCATATCCATCCATTTATAGCAAAATTTCATAACTTCATTTTTTCTGACAGCTGCATAGTATTCCATTGTGTAGATGTACCACAGTTTCTTTATCCAGTCATCAGTTCTCGGGCATACTGGTTGTTTCCAGGTTCTGGCTATTGTGAATAGTGCTGCTATGAAAATAAAAGTATGGATTGTGTTTCCGCTGTGTGTTTTTGGCTTTCCAGGGTATATTCCCAAGAGCGGTATGGCTGGGTCAAAGGGGAGCTCAATTTCTAGTCTTTGGAGGAATGTCCATATTGTTTTCCAGAAAGGTTGTACAAGCTCGACATTCCCACCAACAGTGTATGAGAGTCCCCTTTTCCCCACATCCACGCCAGCACTTGTTGCTTTTACCCTTTTGGATATGGGCCATTAGGAGAATGAAATCTTAAAGTGCTAATACATAGGCAAAGGTAAAATCAACTCTAAACTTCTTGGTAAAACTTTTTTTAAGAAGAAAAATAACCCTTAGCACTAACATCTCAACACTATGGATATAAAGGACCATAAAGTATAGTCCAACATCCTTTGACAATGATTTAAACAAATAAATTTGTCTCCATGAAGGAAAGTACAATATAGAAGCTCTGTGTATGCCAGGAGAAACAAAGATTTAGCAATCTCAGAGTCAAATGAGCAGCCCAAAGTTCCTGCCCTCAGGTTCCTGTTTTATCAAACAGATTTAAAACTACTCCCACAGATTTGCTATGAAAACCTAAAGTTGTAGTAGATAGTCCTTTCATGTTGGGTTACCCCAAAAGCCGTCATTCCCAAGACTTGGTGATTAGGGAGTGAGAGAGATGTGGAGCTTTCCTCTCCGTAATGGGGCTATTAAGAGCTACAATGGAAGGGAAGATAACAGAGCTATGCTTTCTTCAGGATACAGTCTTGAAAGAAATTCACACCCCAGATTCTTCCACTCAAAGAATGAAGTTATTGGCAAAGGTGCATTTCACTTTCTCAAAACCAGCTGAAAAAAAAATGATTCATTTGAGAGCAGAGAGCTGGATGGTATTATTTGGGGATGGATGACCAGTGCTAGAAGAATTGGCCTCTTGCTTTCAATGGACACGGCACATAACTCTCTAGCAGTAAGAATTGTCAACAGGAGTTTCTCACACAAAGTCAGGAAAATATACATCAAGATAGTAGTTTGCTCATGCACCGGTAAAGTATAGTAGGCCCAGGCAGAAATAAGTCTTATTAAGACAGAATCCTGTAGGAGAAAGGCTTTTCTGGACTCTAGAAACAAAAACCATGACCATGAAAAAGGTGAAGATGGCTTGAACAAGGCGTAGCTATAATTATATAAACAATACCTAGAGATCTTTATTAATAAGTTATATTCAAAGACTATAAAAGAACTTTTTAATGTCTGGCCCAACACTGTAGGGAAAACAAACAATTGACTTCAATATATTAATAACCCACGTAGTAATAAGTTTTGTTATAATCTCCATTTTATTCTCTTGTTGAAGGGGTGCCTCCCAAGCAATGCTCGGGGCCTGAGTGTCCAGTGATATCTGGCCAACAAGACTGAGTGGCTCAATGCACAGGCCCCGAGATCTGCCACTCAGGACCAGGTGCAGAGAACTACCAGGGTCACCCCAGGGGTGCTCAGAGGTGAAAGGCAGGGTCAGGGAGTAGGGATTCGCTCCGGCACTGTGAACTATCTTCCCATTCCCTCTATTTTAACATTAAATCAGTAATAATTCTAGAGCAAAGTAGTCATCAGATAAACTGTCAAATGTTGAACAAGTATAGCTACAAGGATAATTGCAGTTTGGACTATATTCTTTTTCCATCTTCTTAACACCCTTCCCTAAGTCTCTCCATGGTCCACCGACACCCTCTACATAGGAGTTAACTTCCAGCCTTATATCCTTTGTAAGGAATCATCAGACACTCCGAGGCTTTGTTTCATGCTGTTAAAAATGACCAACCCCACATTTTATACATCTGAAAATATTTGGCAACCTCTCTTGCTCACTTACCAGAGGAACAGTTAAAAAAAGAAATTGGAGTTCTCTGTCTTTCTAAACTACGTGATCTTCATTCTCCTTAGAAGCTGTGTTTTGTCAGAACAGTGAGCTACTCTGCAGCCTGGGGTAATGAGATGAGCATTTTCTAGTTGGAATCCATCAAGCAGTTGATGTTCTGGTGCTAGAACCACAATCCTTCTAGCCTGGCACCATCAGACAGATCCCAGTCCCGTCTAGAAATGTATTTCATCCTGTTTTATACTCATTTCTTCACACTCAGTTCTGTGTAGGTTTCAGATATACACCAAGAGCCAGCAACTTGTCACAGACTTTACACACTGCTACAATGAGCATCCTGATCAAAGTAAACTAAAGGAATAGAATCCAAGCTTCATGCTCTGATTTAAAAAGAAAGAGCCCCTCCTGCCAGTAAGCACATACCCATCAGTGAAGGAAACAGTGCCAAAGAACATGTCAACAAATTTTAAATCCTATGGTATGCCCTAGAGATAGATACAGCCAGGCAGAACTGACTCTAATTAACTTTATTTAATTATAACTAGCTTGATTAACTATAATAATGAAATAGTTTATGAGAAATGTGATCTTTCTTTTCTGGTTCAGTAATATAGAGTGAAGAATAGGAATTTGACGAGATTTGGAATAAAAATTAAGACAGAACAGTGTGTACCTCATTGAAACTAATGAGTTACTTGGTGAAACAGACCTTATTTTGTCACTCAGTAATAATACATTGACATGTATTTACAAATAACTCTCACCATATGAAACTAATTTTTACTCCATAAAATGCATGGAGTCTAACCTGATCCTAAGACATCTTTTCTTGCAGACCTTTCTCAAGACTAAGACTAGAACAGTGACTAGGAATCTCATGAACATCCTTCTTCCCTACCAAAACATCAAGCTATTGACTCAGTAATTCTGTGAAAGAAAACTAGAATCCGGATGCATGACTGCTATACAATGAAAAGAATGATAAAACAAACACATAACAGGTAGAAAAGACTGAAATACAAGTATCCCGGGCCCTCAAAAACTTAGAGCAGTATTTATAAGGAATTTTCAACTCCAAACTTCTCCCTGAGAATTTAAGGATTTGTATCATACACATAAGACCCCAACACTTAATACTTCAACCTGAAGGACAATACCAAAACGTCCTGCTCTGACCACCAACAGAGATTGCATTCATGAGTTCCATGGGAACATAGTAGAAATGAATAACTGTTAATGGGGTTTCACAGAACAGATATTCACTGTATGTATGTAAGTATATATGTATGTATGTATGTATTTATGTATGTATGTATGCCCCATAAATTCTTATTTCTAAAACTTATGTCCCAAAATGATAATACTATGATGTGGGACTTTCTGAAGGTATTTAGTATTAGCTGAGATCATAAGGAAGAGAGTCCTTAGAAATGAGATTAAGGCACTTGTAAAAATCACAGAGAATTTGCTTCATATTTATTCTCCACTATGTGATGACACAAGAGGATCATCTACAATCTAGGAAGCAAGTCTGCCAGCATCTTCTTTGAGGCTCACACACAAAGATGCTCAGGGGTTAATCCTGGCTCTGCACTCAGGAATTACTCCTGGCAGTGCTCGGGGACCATATGGGATGACAGGCATAGAATTGAGGTCAGCTGCCTCCAAGACAAACTCCCTACTGGCTGTACTATCGTTCCAGCTCCATCTGCCAGCATCCTGATCCTAGAAACATCCCTGCCTCCAGAGCTATAAGAAATAAATATTTGGCGCCAGAGCAATAATACAGCTGGTAGGGCATTTGCCCTTCACGCAGCCGACCTGGGTTCGATCCCTGTCATCCCACATGGTCCCCCAGGCACTGCCAAGAGTAATTTCTGAGAGCAGAGCCAAAAGTAACCCCTAAGCATTGCCGAATGTGACCCAAAATTTTTTTAAACATAAAAAATAAAATGAACTATCTGATGCTTTTTAAATTTTTCAACCAGAGACGCACCCAGAAGGAGACATTTTCCCCTATACCCTAAAACAGTTCAAAGGAAAAGAAATAATGTTCTTTCCCATAATATTGCTCCCAAAATTTCTGAGTTAGACCACAATGATCTCTATAAACCTGATTTGGGCCTTATCACCCACAAAATCCTGACCAGAGCAACGGAATGCACTAGCCAAGGAGATAACTTAATGGACTGAGCACATTTTCTACACTCAGGACTGCCAAGGATGCCAGGAACAATCCCCAAGTGTAGACGATTTCCACTAAAAGCTGTTGAACCAGCACCTTCTGCCCTGACCTGCGGACTGTGTCTTATCCAGGTTACAAGCTATCCCTGACAGCTCCAAACAAGGGAATAAACTGGTCAGTTATGGCCCCTCTCACCCTGGCTTCCTCACACCAGACAGGTGGCATATTGTTTCCGTTCACAGGTACATTAAAATTGTTAGGTACTTTAAGAGCAAAGGCTGGAATATTTACATAGTTGTGGCCAGGAGAACAGAACCCATCAACAAGTGCCTTAAATGAACAGCATTAAAGTCATGATAATCTTCTATCTTTACTAGTTGAGCATTTGTAGCCTTCATTGTGGAAACTAAACCAAACTTGTTATACGCAGGGTACGATCCTGACCTTGGGGTTATTATTAAAGGAATAATTTTCCCACATCCAAGCACAGAACTGGAACTACCCTCTAGGGATGTGCCCTTTCTCCCAAATTAAAGGAAGAATGCACAGATTATATCACACCATATCATTTATATTTATATCATTTATATCACACAATATACCTTAGAATCTGAAATAGATTCATTTCCTCCAGAACATGGTCTGAGAATGGGAGATCGGGACACATATGCCACATAAAATGACATTTATGTTCACCATAAAAGTCACTCTTTCCTTGTAATAGCACAATCATCTTTCAGTTCAACAGAAAATTTCTTTAAAATTTCAGAAATAGCATATAACATACACTAGTCATTGAGGGGGAAAATGAAGCCGCATAATCACCAAGGAAAGTAGAAACTGTAGAAAGTTAAAATGATATTAGTAACTATACACTGAAATTTGAAGTTCATGTTGCTGTTTTTATGAGGGCCAATGGTAGGTCAATGGAATAGCAAAGTTTTTTATTACCTTAATCATCTTAAGGTCAGGAGGGATTTGGAAACTAGATTATTGAAGAAAATTAAACATTCCGTGGTGGATTTATCTCCCTCACATTTTTGTGCTCAAGAATCCTTATTTCTGGGACCAGAGCAATAGCCCAGCGGGTAGGGCGTTTACCTTGCACGTGGCTGGCCTGTGCTGGCCCGGGATCCCATATGGTCCCCTGTTGCAGGATTCCTAAGGGCCGCTGCATCTGCTCTGGATTGCCTCCCGCAAATCACTCCGTAGATAAGGGGGGTAGTCTAAATGTGGCAGTTTATCCGACCATGTATGCTGTACTAGCTGGTATAAATATTCTCCCATGCTACCACAATCATCGTGGGACTAGCTAGATCTTACCAGCATATTAGCCTAGCCACGTAGGACACCTAAGTAATTAGACCAGAGAGAAATGCTGTTTGCTTCCAAGCAAACAAGCATGGCTCCCTGATATACTCAAAGGCAACTAAAATATAAAACTACAATGAAGTAGAGGAGACTTGTGAAGGCTTGGAGAAATATTTAACTGGCATTGGTGTTGGTCTTTGGTACAGTGACATGCCATCTCAGAAACCCCCTTCTCTACACTACAAAGGCATTCCCAAGCAGATTTTGGCTCAAAACATTAGCACAGTAAAGGCCCTAGGTGAGATGCAGGGAGGGATTACCTAAGGGCATTGGACCCTCCCTGCTTTCCATAACAGTGGGAGGAAGGTCTGAGTTACAGGGATATAAACTAGCCGGTTCCGCTCTCCCTTCCTTCTTCCTTGTGGGATCTCTCCTTGTGAGCGTTCATTCCCCTTGGAAGCTTTTACACGTGGTTGTCGCCATCTTGGCCTACACGTGGCTGGGGTTCTAGCCTGGAATCCTAAGCATCGGGTTTTTTCCCTTTTGCTGATTTGTATGCCTGAACCTGTGATAAGTAAAGCCTTTTAAAACTGCATCGGATTCCTGAGTTTTCATCCGTTCCTCGCCGGCCGGAGGTAGAAGGGAACTCCGCTTCCCGGCACTGTCGGGGACCCCGGCGGAGTGCCCCGACAGTCCCCCAAGCACCACAGGGAGTAACTCCTGAGTGCAGAGCCAGGAGTAACCCCTGAGCATCACCGGGTGTGACCACAAAAAAAAAAAAAGAATGTTTATTTCTTCTTTGTTTGTGAGCAGTGTTAAAAATATCTGGATGGCCTGATTCTAAGTAGACTGATGAGGCCCCATAGAAGCAGTTAGTGTTTTTATCTATATTCCAACTGTTCCCAGAAACAATGGCACATGCAGCAGTATTCCTAAACTCTGCTTCTCTATGGAAATCACTCATGTAGTAAAAGGGGGAAAAAGTGAAAACAAGAGATTAACATCTTTCAAACCACAGGCTGCTGGGACCATCCCCAGATTCTCTGATTCCGTAGGTCTGGATGGAGCCCCAGAACCTGTCTCTCTAACAGTATTGTGGGTCCAAAAATCATATTTAAAAACCCACCACAATAGGTGCATCTTATACTATAAGAAGTCTTCCTAGTTCAATGATGGAAGACTTATATTTCAGTGAAATAATAGTAATCTGTTGGATGACAGGCCTAGCTAGCTTGGGAGCTTTGCTGTTTTATCCAATCACAGCTTAATCTATTTACATGTTCTTAAGCCAGGGATCTGGTTTAAGTCTACTAAAATTTTTGTTATCTAGATTGGGCACAGCTCCTCTTTATACCCACTGCACCCAGCATGGGACAGTTAGAATTTACCAGACTACCACCCTGGCTACGTTGAGACTATTGTTTAAGATGATAGGAAAGATCATTCTAGTTTGTCCTCAAGCAGGCAGGTGTGACCCTTTCAGAATACAAAGAACAAGATACTCAGAATCACCCTGGTGCAGATATAAATAAGAAGGACCATGTGGGTACCCTCTAGATTACATAAACCCATGAAATTAAGATGTATTATATTATACCAGCTCCCCCTCTCTCCAGTGTTCTACTGAGATAATCTCAGAAGAGGGGATTAGTGCTTGGGATTAACCCTTTGTTTATACCTGTAGTAGGGTATGGCACCACCCTTCTATACTCTTCTACTATCAAGAAGCTGTTTAGGGTTCTTTGTTGACAGGATCCTCCCTGAAGTTAGGATTACTTTTATGTATTTAAGGGGACTTAAATCTGACATGCCATCTCGTCAGTAAAGAAGGGGAACAGCACCAGGCCCAGACAAAGTCAGACCCAAACACCTGAAGAATCTGCCATCGGTACTCATCAATACACTAGTTCGTCTCTTCACACGCTACCTGTCCGAATGCAAGGTGCCCTCCCAATGGAAAACCAGCAGGACAGTTCTACTGTTCAAGAAGGGAGACATTCACGACATAGGCAACTATCGCCCCATCTGCCTGTTGTCTGTCATCTACAAGCTGTTTACACGAGTCATCCTGAACAGGATTAGCAGAACACTAGATGAAGGACAACCATGCGAGCAAGCAGGCTTCTGGAAAGGATTCAGCACAATCGACCATATCCACACGGTAACCAAGCTCATTGAGGTTTGTAGGGAGTACAAGATGCCGCTCTGTCTCACGTTCATTGATTTAAAGAAAGCCTTTGATTCTGTGGAGACTGAAGCAGTCATCGAAGCCCTAGCCAAACAGGGTGTTCAAACCCAATACATCAAGATCCTTCGTGAGCTGTATTATGGATTCACCACGAGGATCTCACCATTCTACATAGAAGTGATCATTAGTGTGAAAAGAGGGGTTCGACAGGGTGATACCATCTCACCAAAACTCTTCAGCGCCACCCTCGAGAACATCATGTAACAATTAGAATGGGAAGGAATGGGAGTGAAGTTAGATGGTCGGCAACTACACCACCTCCGCTCGCTGATGACATCGTTCTAATAACACCAAACATTAGCCAAGCGGCACAAATGCTGGCTGACTTTGACCGAGAATGTGAAAGGTAGGTCTACAGCTGAATCTAAAGAAAACTATGTTCATGAAGAATGAACTAGTTCCAGAGGCCCCATTCACTCTCAATGGAACAAACATCTCTGAACGCAGCAGTTATGTGTACCTAGGTCGAGAAATCAACATGATGAACGACCTAAAACCTGAGCTGCGCAGGAGGAAGAGAGCGGCATGGAATGCCTTCAAAGGCATCGAAGAAATAGCTAAAAGGACAAAGAACCTCCGGCTCCGGGCACATCTCTTTGACTCCACCATTCTCCCTGCATTAACATATGCCTCAGAGACCTGGGCCCCTACGAAACCAGGATGAGAACGCTATTCGGGTCTCCCAGAGAGGAATCGAAAGAGCTATGCTTGGAATATCACGCCTCACTCAAGTGAGAGAAGGAATCCGGAGTTCTGACCTCCGTCACTATTCCAGAATCAGGGATGCTGTCTCGTTTGCCAAGTCATCGAAAATCAGATGGGCTGGACATGTAATGCAATTTGGAGACAACCGCTGGACTAGAGCCATTACCGACTGGATCCCACGGGATATCAAAAGATCACGTGGCCGCCCACCTACAAGATGGTCAGACTTACTTGTAAAGACCCTGAAGGAACGGTTTGAGGCTCTTCATATTCCTGAATCAACCAGATGCCATTGGGCTACATTGGCACGTGATAGCATCCAATGGAAATGTTACTGGTGCCCGCTCGAGCAAATCGATGAATAACGGGATTCAAGTGATCAAGTGATCAAGTGATTTAAGGGGACTGACTTGAGGTACTGCTCCCTCTTTGGTGGGACTCCTTTCTGGTAGGACTCTCTTTGATGGAACTCTCTCTCTGGTGGGATCCTCTTTGGTGGGAGACTTGGGCTCTCATGTATGGTCTAAGTTCTGACCAGAGCTACAGCTCTTTCATTATATCGGATTGCGGTGGTAGAGCTTTTGTACTATTAAAAGCCTTTTTGGAACTGCACTGGACTCATGAGTTTTCATCTATTCCCTGGCAGCCTCAGAGGTAGAAGAGAACTTCTGTCCTGGTACTATTGGGGACCCCGGTGGCTCCCTGACAGTAATCAAGAAAAGAAAGATGTCCAAAACCAAAATTAACTGCAAAAGATTTTTATCTTCAGAGTAGGGAGCTAGAAAAACTGTCCTAAACTATATCAATAAAGACTAAAATATTCCATCTTTTTTTTTCTTTCATTTTTTTAAGGTCCACTAAACTATAGAACAGCTTTTTTTGTTTGTTTGTTTGTTTTTGCTTTTTGGGTCACACCCGGCGATGCTCAGGGGTTACTTCTGGTTCTGCACTCAGGAATCACTCCTGGCGGTGCTGGGGGACCATATGGGATGCCGGGGATCGAACCCGGGCCGGCACAGGCCGACTGCGTGCAAGGCAAACGCCCTACCCACTGGGCTATCGCTCCGGCCCCTAGAACAGCTTTGTGAGCCATAGATATCTAGAGACCAATAGCTGAGCTGAGTACTCAGGGTATTTTGTTACTTCTTTGTGGGAAAGGGATAGAAGCAGATAAAGAAAAAGAAAATAAATAGGATCAGAAGGACTAAAAAAGGGATTGGTAGAGTGATGGCAAAAAACAGACTGGAAGCAAGAGTTTGGGTTGGTAGAGTGGCAAAGGATGGAATAAACATTTTTCAACTTCCTACTGCTTGTGCATTTATGATATCATTCTTCTCTCTGTGTGTCAAAATTCTTCACCAATGTTAGCTAACATTCTGAAAGCCTTGGTGGTGGGCATAGGAGAAATGGACAGCAACGATATGGGATACATTATGCAACTTTAATGAGCAGTTTGATCCCTGATGTACATGTGGGAGAGCAATATACTTTATGCACTGAATTGCTCTGGGAACACAAAAAATGAAGCCACAAATAATCAGCAAAAATGTAAACCACCCCCTTCCAGAACTCCTGGGGATACAGAAAATTACTCCATGGTTTTAGAACAAGAGAGAGTTCTAGTTCAAGACAGTAGCACAGGAAAACCCTGAACTCATTTCCGGACACAGACACAGCAAATACACATCAGTATATGAAGTAAGATTGCCCAGAGACTTCAAAACTGTGAATGAATCAAACTCCCACAGCCAAGGATAAAAGGGTAGCACCAAGATGGGTGGAAGAAATAAATGCTGGATATGAGGACAGTCTAGCTACAGCAGCTGTTATCCCATTGGTCACCAGGCTTGGTTCAGCTGCTCTGGCTGGCTGGGCACGTGTCCTCTTCCTCCCTCACCACTCCCTGTGCATCCCTCCCGAAGCTGGGTGCTAAGTCAAAGAGGGCAGCCTTCCCTGAATAGAGATAGACTGCTCTTCAATCAAGGGTATAGGAGTAGCTGAGCTCCCCTGCTAGAACCTCCAAACAAGCTCTCATAAAACAAAGATGGTCTCTTAAAGGAAGAAACTGAAAGCTAGAGAAAGCAATTCACGATTGGAACAGGTTCCAAAGGTATAAAACCTTCCCTTCGAGCAAGACTAGAACTGACCTTGCAATGTGGCCAGCTAAACCTTTGCATCCTGTGCAGCAAAGATCATCCCAAGCACTCTGGCACTAAGTACAAGAGAGAATACGGGAAGGGAACCAAGGAAACAAAATAGTCAATTAAGAACTTTCTCTTAAAGTGTCCATGGACTGATTCATTTGCTCCAGGACTAACATTTGAATTTAAAGAAATTGATATGTAGATAAAATAAACACACTTATCATTCTTATGGGATCTGTCTAAGGAACCAGAAACTTTCAAGTTAATCCCTCAACTGGAAACATTGACAGCTACTCTTGCATTAATTTCATACAACTTTGCTAACACCAGTGCTAGTAAGCATCATCCTGGCCAAATGGAGCCAACAGGAAAGTTCCTTTGGGCACTCCATACCTCACTTCATAGCCTCATGCTATAGGAGCACAGTGACTGGTTCAAGGCAATAACTATACCCACAAGCTGCCCAAAGGCTGTGCATTGCCACCAGCCGGTCCAAAGCACCAATCACTGAGCACTTTAAAGTTGCACAGTGTGACTGTACCCACCACAGTACAGTTAGACGGGTCCAACTTCCCTTCCAGTGCTATTTCCCTGACATAGACATAGCCACTCACCCAAGGGCCTGAGCACCACAAAGGCAGGTGAGCTTGGCGAATCCTGGATTCCATAGAACATCACTTGCAAAAGATCACGCCTTCAAAACTAGGAAGGCTGTTATAGGATTACTTAATGCATAGATGTAAAACACAGAAAAAGGAATCAAAATGGGAAGACAGAAGAACATATTCCAAGTAAACAAGCAAGATAAATTCCAGAAAGGACCTTAATAAAACAGAGATAAAAGGGAAAAAAAGTAATAGATGCTAATCAGGATCAGAACAAGAATGAATAAATAGTTTTTAAAAATACCTACACAGATTTTTCAAAGCCTAATGATATAATTTAAAAAAATCTAAAAAATCTAAAAAATGTTTATTCCCTGAGACTCACAGACATGGGGCAGAGCTACTACTGGCTCTCCCTGTGCCCAGCTGCTCACAAGGCGCCCAGGAGGGATGGCGGGTTCTAGCCCTGGCCCGCCACCCCAGCAGAGCCTTGCAACAAGCCAGACGACTCCCCACTCTATAAGGGCCTCCATTTTCCACATCTGGACTTCCCTCTCGTCAGAACTCCACCCAGCAGACCAGCCTACCTCAACCTGGCTTCAATAAACGCTGGATTTAGAGATGACTACAAGAGTATGCTACCCACCACGGCAGAGCCTGGCAAGCTACCCGTGTTGTATTTGATATGCCAAATACCAGTAACAATTTTAGACCTCATTCCCATGAGCTCATGGAATGGTTTGAGGCTCTTTATGTTCCTGGAGCAAGCAGATTCTCTTGGGCTCTACTAGCATGAGACAGGACATATGGAGATGTTACTGGTGCCCGCTCGAGCCAATCGATGATGAACAGGAAGACAGTGATACAGTGAATGATATAATAAGAAAACTAAAAAACGCAACAGAAGACTACAAATACAGGTTGAAAGGAGGAGAGACGTGGATAAATGATCTAGAAGACAAAGCCATAGAGCAGCTTATAGGAACTCTGTGACAAAAAAAGCAATATTATTCACATTGTAATAAGAAATCCTAGAAGAAAAGAGAGAAAAACACAGAAAAATTTGTTACAAAAGGGGCCAGAGATATAGTACAACAGATTGGGCACTTGCCTTGCTTGCATGGTCTGGCCAAGTCCAAATGCCTGCAACACATATGCTCCAAGCCTGTCAGGAAAGATTATTGAGCACAGAGCCAGGATTAAGCCCTGAATACCATCAGGCATGGCCCAAAAGCAAAAGATAAGAAAAAGACAGTTGCTGGAATAAATAACTTCCAAAATCTTCAGGGCTTCCAGAGAGCACAAAATAAAAAGGAACCTAACAGAATTCATGCTGACAAATTATAACTAAAATAGTGAAACTTTAAGATAGTATCTTAAAAGAAAGGGGAAAAAAATCAGCTCACTACATGTAAAGATTCTACAATTATCTACAATGTTTTCAACACCTTGCTGGCCAGAGGACTATTACATTACACACAGGGAATTTGGAGTTACGAGAACTGACTTCATTTGATGTTCAGGGAACTTCTGCAAGCATCTATTTATAAAAACTTCCCTAAACAGCTTGCACTCATGATCCAAGTTTCAACTTTTAGTTTTGAAACTTCAAGTAGCTCTCAACACTATAAATGATTATTTATGCATGACTTTCACAGGTGGCCAAAAACTGTGAGATCTTTAACTCTAAACACTTTTAGCATCAAATTAATGGTTCATGCCCAAGAATTTGGAAGTCAATTTATTTGAAGGAGTATCATTTATGCCTTCCTGGTATGAATCATCAGCCTTAAAATGAGAAATAGCAAACCACAATTTGAGTAATGAATACTCCTTGGGTGGTGGGCCAGAGAGATAGTATTTGCCTGTATGTGCCTAATCTCATTTCATCCCCTGCCAACATGTATGATCCCCCTGAGCCTAGAATGAAGAGTTAACCCTGATCACTGCCAGGTGTATCCAAAAGTAATAATAAAGTAACAATAATTTGTGGTGGAATTGGTGTTGGAAGATCATTTGCCTAAAACTATACTAAAAAGCTCTACGTCACTGTACCTTATTGATAAAAATTGTTTAAAAAATTTTAAGGGCCGGAGCAATAGTCCAGCGGGTAGGGGCGTTTGCCTTGCACGCAGCCATCCCGGGTTCGATCCCGGCATCCCATATGATCCCCGGAGCACTGCCAGGAGTAGGTCCTGAGTGCAGAGCCAGAAGTAACCCCTGAGCATTGCCAGGTGTGACCCAAAAAAAGCAAAAAAAAAAAAATTTTAAGTACCACGAAATTCACTTTGACTAACTGATCTTATTTACATGCTAACTTTTGTCTCACTCACAATGAAATCCATAAACAACACAGATCTCTGTTTATCGGTCTCCTGTCACTCATCCCCATTCATTAGGCATCTGGGTGGGGACAATGAGAACTTTTAACTCTTCTATCTTTTGCCTGGCTGAACATCTGGTTCTAGTTCCTTTGGTACCCAGAGGGGCCCCTTAGAGATATAACTAAAAACAATTTCCTTGTGTGTTTTTCAAATATTAGTAACATGACCATTGGTGAATGGATTAATCTTGGTGATGAGGGTAGAGTGAGGTTCTCGAACCCTCCCAGATCTTCTTCGACACTCCTGACAAGTCTATACACATGGTCGTGGGAAAGGGCCATCTCAGAAAAGCTTTCAGGCCTGGATTCCCAAAGCATCAAGTCCCTAATGATGCAAGAATGAAAGAGGAGAGATTTTAATGATATGTCGCAAAATACAATAAAGTCCCATCAGATACACACTTAAAGAGAGCATTATCTTCTCTTCGATGGTTATTATCAATTTTCTCCACTCTGGGAGACTGTTTCAATTAAGCACCCTATTATCATACCTTAATGTCAAATTACTGAGGCATAAAAGCTATAAAAGGATTGTGTGTGGTCATGTGACCAAGCTGAAAATGCAAGAAAAAGTGCTCAATTGGATATTAGAGAGAAAATATCTAGAGCTTAAGTACTTGTCCCTACTGATTTTTTTTTCACTTTTAAAATTTAACAATTATTTTGCTCTCTGTTTGAAAATGTAAAGTTTTGGTGATAGATACCACCAAATAATCATCTGGAAATGACTGAATTTACTTCTATGTTCCAGAGCCAGGAATACTCAGATAACCGCCAGCTCTTAACAACCTTTGACTCTCAATGATCTCAACTGAAATTAAAGAAATATAAGCTTCAAAATAAAATGTTTCTAGCTTAAATGCTAGAACTAGGTGCAACTGTAATGTTTAATGCAAACAGTTTTGCTTTGGAAAATGCTTCTAGGGCCATATGCAAACTTGCTCATCAACAAGTCTGCATAAGAATTGAGATGTCCCATCTCTCCTCCTTGGTTTTGCCCATTGAACAGATGGAACACTTGAAAGATTTCATTTTCAGAGCTAAAACAGCTTTGTTCTAAATTCTGATTTCCTGTTGAACATCTAAATAAGCTTGATCAGTTACTCAACCTCTCTGAGCCTCAGGGTCTCTTTCATTAAAATGGGAAATTTTATACTTATCTTCGAATTTTTTGTACTTCACACATATTCATCTAAGAATAAATATTTTGTTGTTGTTTTATTGTTAAGTAAGCCAGAAGGAAGGACTATCTCAATCATAAGAAAATAATTTTGACTACATTTTTTGGTGAAGGATGATCACCAAAAATAGACTGTGAAATATAGACTAAATGAATGAGGGAAAGAAACGTTGGAAGGGGCGGGGTAGAACCTTTGGCCCTGGAGGATAGGGAGCAGGGAGCAAGGCGATGCAAATACATCAGTGGCCCAAAGGAGTAGAGTTAAATATTCAGAGGCAACAGCACTAAAAACAAGAGATTCAAACTTCAAAAATTAAACTTAGAAATGGGCCAGTCAAATTGCAGCCTGGGGATGGGAGTGGGAAGGGAGCAAACCTGGGAACCCTGGTGGAGGGAGGTGGGACTGGTACTGGAACATGGGATATCTAAAAGTCAACTATGAATCACTTTGTAAATTGTGGTGCTTCAATAATATTTAAAAAATATCTTTTCAGTTATATTTTGGGGTCAATGGGATAATATAGGGATTAACGTTCTTGTTTGATTCTGCTACTACATATGATCCCAAAGCACCCACCATCAGAAGTGACCCCTGAATACAATGATAGGAGTTGCCCATGAGTATTATTGGATGTGGCACATAAACAAAAAATAATAACATTCTTAAAATACAGTATAGAAATAGAGAGAGAGAGAGAGAGAGAGAGAGCACCCTCCCAGTGCTATTCCTGGCACTGAATAGCATTCCTATGTATACACACACACACACACACACACACACACACACACACACATAGGAATGCTATTCAGTGACAGGAAAAAATTTTAAATGGCCTTTGCAACAACATGGACGTGGAAGAGGCCATACAAACTGAAATAAACCAGAAGGAGAACAAATATTGGATGTTCTCATTCAGATTCAGATATAGCGAAGCAAAGACAAAAGATCAGACAAACCCAATGAAAATAAATATGTGGATTCAGAAATATGGCTACCTGAGGCGGAGACAGAATGGGGGTGAGGAGGTAACAAACTAAGGAGGTGAGATATTGGTAGGTTGGTGCTGGTTGTGGTGTAGTGACATATTTTAACGAGTTGTGAAATGTACCAGAAAAAAAACTTAGTTATGTAAACCAACATTGCCTCAATGTTTTAAAATTTTCATCCTATCACACAACCTTTCACTTTCTGGGTTTTGCAATGCCCAGATCGTTCCACTCTGTTTACAGAGTTGCCTAAGAACAGATGATTGGATAAAGAAACTGTGGACCAACTACACAATGGAATACACTCCAGCTGTTAAGAAAAATGAAGTCATGAAATCTGCTTATAAATGGGAGGACATGCAGAGTATCATGCTGAGTGAAATGAGTCAGAAGGAGAGGGACAGACATATAATAATGCATTGTTTTGTGGAATATATAAAACACAGTATGAGACTTACCCATGGACAATAGAAATGAGGGCCAGGACTGTCCCACAGTTGAAAGCTTGTCACAGTGGGGAGAAAGGGGAGAGCAGTTAGGACAAAAGAAGGGACCACAAGGAGAATGACAGTCAGGTGATCACTCTGGACAAGAATTGAGTACAAAAAGTAGGTAAAGGAATAAGCATGATAACCTTAAATGTCTATAATGACCATAATGACTAAAAGGAAGAGAGAGAGACAGAAAGACAGAGAGAGAGAGAGAGAGAGAGAGAGAGAGAGAGAGAGAGAGAAGAGTACCTGCCACAGACTGGAAGTGATGTGTGGAAGAAGGGAAATTAGGGACATTGGTGGTGAGAAATTTGCACTGGTGAAGGGACAGATGTTGAAACATTGTATGACTGGATCCCAATCGTGGGCAATTTTGTAACTGTTCATCTCACAGTGATTTAATTTTATAAAAAAAAATTAATTTTTTAAAAATCTCCCTACAAGGACAGAAAAGTCCTTCCAACTCTGCTCAGACTGAAAGTTTCTCAGTCATGTTAAAATTACCAAAGATCATCAAGGGCACATGAGGAGCAGCCCAAGAGCCACCCTACCAGAATGCTCATCTTCCTGAACAGTCCCAAGATTCTTTCCTTCTTTTTGCTCTATAAGCCTTCCCAGTTCTCACAGGAATCACAAGGAACATGGCAAGGAGTAGTTTTCTGGCAGAGGCAAAACTATGAATAAATGACCTTTGCTAATTTTATCTCAGCTGTGTTTTTCTATTTACACAACACACTAAACTGCTATCACGTAGTATCGCCATAATTCATTAATACAGCATCCAGGACTTGTAACTCAAGACTGGGTTTGGAAGGGATATGCCACAAGATGGGAATGCGTAGAGGAGGCAAGAAAGAGAGACCAAGTAGGTGCCTTCTAGGAGGAAGAGCCTAGAACAGCAAACTGCTTGGAAAAACTGTGATTTGGGAATAAATGGACCAAATAGATTTATCCAAATCTATTTTCTCCTATAAAGCTACCAACAAACCTCTCATTGCTTTGCTTTTACTAGATTTAACTTGGTATGGTGCTTAATGTCTTATAAGTACATACAGAAATCCTAAAGAAGGAGAAGTAGCTTACACAAACCAGACATCTTGAGAGCAAGATCCATGACCTTCAGTCCATATCAATTGCTTGAAAGAGGCCCAACTTCTGAGCAGGAAGAAGTAGGAATGTCTATAGGGTGTCCATGGCCTGCACCCAGCTGGCTCTCTTTAGTCAGAACTTCAAGCAAAAATCTTTCTCCTCCACACAACCAGGTAGAATGGAGCCGCCATTCTACCTGGTTCGGGTGGACGAGAGGCCTGAGTCTCCACTTCTTATAGAGACCATCATACTTCCTCCTCCTCTCCTTGGTGTCCTCATTCCTGGGAAAGACAGAGTTGGGGGGTGCCTCCTTACTTCATACTGTGGTGCTCTCCTTTGTAAGCTTCTCTCCGCATGCAACATCTGGGAGGAGTCACAGGGAAATCTTATCTCCCATTGAATTAGGGAGAAACACCTCTTTGTCTCCAAAGATTCCTAAAGCTTGCTCACTTGAGACCTCTGAATAAATAAAGGAATGTTATTCCTTCCTCAAAACACAACACCATCATCTGTCAGAAATGCTCTATATTTATTAGAACAAAACACTTACTGTCTTCTGCCAGATTTTTAAATAATAAGTACAGTGTCACGCTGACTGCAATGACTCAGTGATGGATCACATCCCTTGGAGGAGGCAATTATTTTAAAAGTTTGGCCACACCCAGAAGTCCTTGGGGCTTAGTCCTGATGCTCTACTCAGGGATAAATCCTGGCAGGACTGAGGGACCATATGTGGTGCCAAGGAACAAACTTGGATCAACCACATGCAAGGCAAGAACACTGCCCACTATACTATCACTCTAGCCCAGAAGGCACCATTTTATAGTGCACGGCCTGAACAATTCTTAAGTTTACCATACATGGAGGATCTGCAAAACAGAGTGACAGCAAAATCAAAGTGCGAAACAAAACCCAGTACAAGTAGACAAGGAAGCTAATCATTTGATCCCGCTCAGGAATGACGGATCCTGCTCCCAGATTTGCATGTTGGGCAGACTCCCAGGCGAAGCAGCATGCAAAACACAGTCTTGCAGTATGAAGATAAAAAATACCTGAGCTCCTTTGCCTTCATCTTTAAAGTATCCAGAGTCTTAACTTATCGAGAAAAAAGACCCTTCAAAAGTCAGTCATTCAGAGAAGGGATCATGTGCAAATAAATGTCGAAAGGGCTAATGCCAACCTAGAATGGAGCATTAAATGCAGGCAAAAAAAATGCACATGATGGCCTCTAAGTGTATGTGTTGCAACCCACAATATGTAAGAGAAGAAAAAGAGAAAGAGAGGGAGAGAGAAAAGAGATAAAGAACCTGCCATGGAGGCAGGCTATGGGAAGGGGGAGGAAATTGGGGATATTGGTGGTGGGAAATGGGCACTGGTGGAGGGATGGGGTGCTGGAACACTATGTGACCGAAACCTCCAAACATGAACAACACTGTAATTGTATATCTCATGGTGGCATAATAAAATATTAATAAAAAAATTGTTTAAAGTCAGTCATTAACCTTCAAATACCAGCTTTCGACTACAGCCTGCCCTGAAGCCCGGTCCCTGGGCTGTGCCCCTGCCTACCCGGGAGCAGACAACACCCAGCTACGGGCAGGTGTCTGCCCACACCATCTTTCCGGAGCTTTCGACTTCTCAGACCAATGGATTTAATAATTCCTATTAAATGTTCTTATGCAATGACAAAGGTCTCCACATTTTTGGTAAAAAGAGAAAAATCAGACTCCGTGTTTGAATGCACATAAAAATAAAACTTTACCTGGCACCCATTTGATATGAGCCTCACACCCCTCTTCTACTTGTAATATTTATATGTGTGTGCATATATATATATATATATATATATATACAAGGCCATGCCCAACAGTGGTCAGTATGTTATGTGGTTCGAGAGACCAAACCCAGGGCCTTCAAGATGCTGGGTATGTGCTCTACCTGTTGAGCTATCGCACTTGCTCCTCCTTTCACCATATACTTTTTAAATCTGCAAGTAATACCTCATTTAGAAGGATGATACCATGAGGCCATTCCTAACTGGGTGAGACTTTGGCATCAAGAGCTTCTGTAACGCAGGTAGCAGAAGGCAGAGAAGATTAGACAAGTCAGGTTTCAGTGTCCACCATGGGAAAGCCAGGATTTGAACTTGAGCATCTGACCCAAAACTTTTTCCCTTAATCATTATTTCTAGGGGGCCAGAGTGATAGTCCAGCGGGTAGGGCAATTTCCTTGCACGCAGCTGGCCCATGCCGGCCCAGGTTCGATCCCCGGCATCTCATATGGCCCCGGAGCACCGCCAGGAATAACTCCTGAGTGCAGACCCAGAAGTAACCCCTGAGCATCGCCAGGTGTGACCCAAAAAAGCAAAAAAAAATCATTATTTCTATAGACTTTGCTTAATTTTTTGGGGGTGAAGGGTATAGGTCTTTCTCTATTTAATCTCAGCACATGATATATTCCGTGGGATGTTGGAGGTGTTGTTAGCATACTTGATAATATTCAGGGGTTATTCCTAGCACTTAGTACTGACCCTTAGTGGTGCTCAGGGGATCATTTATGGTGCCATTTTTCTAACTCAGGTCATATCCTTTGCAACTGCAAGCAAGGCAAATATCCCAACTCTGTACCATGTACTATATCTCCTTTGCTTAATTTTTTATATATACCAATGAGTACAAATTTCAAGAAGTTACATGTAATTTGTAATCTGTGAAGTTAGAAATGAGTGGGCAATAAATTCTGGTCCATAAAGAGGAAACTTAGGGTCCTAGAAAGAGGAAGAGGAAGAATCATTTTAAGAAAAATGAAGAGAGGACGTGACATAGGAGAAGAAAGGAAATGATTAATCTAAGTGTATGTATTGCAAGCAACAATGTATAAGAGAAGGAAGAGAGAGACAGAGACAGAGACAGAAAGAAGAGGCAAAGTGCCTGCCATAAATGCAGGCTGGGGATGGGGAAGGGAATCAGGGGACATTGGTGGTGGGAAAGGGACACTGGTGGAGGGATGGATGCTGGAACACTGTATGACTAAAACCCAAACATGAACATCTTTATAACTGTATATCTCATGGTAGTATAAAAATAAATTTTTAAAGAAAGTAACTGGTTAAGAGGGAAGAAAAGGAAAGAAGAATCAAAGACTGTCGGGGAGCTCTGCCGGAGTCCCCAACAGTGCCGGGAAGCGAAGTTCCCTTCTACCTCGGCCGGCGGGGAATGGATGAAGACTCAGGAATCCGATGCAGTTTTAAAAGGCTTTACTTATCACAGGTTCAGGCATACAAGCCAGCAATAGGAAAAACCCTGTGCTTAGGATTCCCAGCTAGAACCCAAGACACGTGTAGGCCAAGATGGCAGCCACCACGTGTTAAAGCCCTGTAAAAAGGAGAAGACAAGACTCCCAAGAAGGGTGAGAGCTCACAGAGAGCCCAAAAAGAAGCACAGGAGAGAGGAAGCAGGTTAGTTTTATACCCCTGCAACTCAGACCTCCTTCCCACTGTTATAGAAAGCAGGGAGGGTCAAATGCCCTTAGGTAATCCCTCCCTGCACCTCACCTAGGCCCTTTTATATGCTAATGTTTTGAGCCAAGATCTGCCTGGAAATGCCTTTTATAGGGTAGAGAAGGGGGTTTCTGAAATGACATGTCTCTGTACCAAAGACTAATACTAATGCCAGTTAAATATTTCTCCAAGCCTTCACAAGTCTCTTCTACTTCATTGTAGTTTTGTATTTTAGTTGCCTTTGAGTATATCAGGGAGCCATGCTTGTTTGCTTGGAAGCAAACAGCATTTCTCTCTGGTCTAATTACTTATGGATCCTACGTGGCCAGGCAAATATGCTGGTAAGGTCTAGCTAGTCCCACAATGATTGTGGTAGCATGAGAGAATATTTATACCAGCCCGTACAGAATACATGGTCAGATAAGACTGCCACATTCAGACTACCCCCATATCTATGAAGTGACCTGCAGGAGGCAATCCAGGGCAGATGCAGAGGCCTAGGCTTTTAGGTGTCCTGCAACAAAAGACAGACAAGAAGGAAAGATTTGATTAGCATAAAATCTAGCTTGAGGTGCCCAGAGAGATGAGGTAGTAGAAGCATTAAGGCACGTGGCTTGCATGCAGCCAACCTAGTTACCACACACAGTCTCTTGACTACTGCTGGGTGTGATCCTGAATTCTCCATCCCCGCCAGCACTGCCAGGTCTGGAATTCCACACGCAGCACTGGGTGGCACAGGGATTCCCTGGCACTGAGAAGCTTGAGCAGGTCCATCCTTGGGTCCTCCACTGAGCTCCCTGCCCAGTTTTTGGAAAATCACTAGAAGGGGCATCTGAGTCTCCTGAGCCAAAGGCCCAAAAAATGAAAAGGAAGGGCTGGAAAGATAGTGGGGTGGGTCAAATACTTGCTTTGTACATGGCATATACCATATAGAACGCCGTATGGTTTCTGAGGCACCACCAAGAGTGATCCCTGAATGCAAAGACTGGAATAGGCTGTGAGCACCACCAACTGTGGATTAAGAGATCAAAAATAAATAATAAGATTCTATGTAATATGAGGATCCAAATCCTACTAGAAAACTCTGAAAGAGGAGAGTAATTGTCTATGGGTGGACACAAGCTTTCTTAAAGTCAATACAAATTATTCATCAATACATAAAGCCTGTTATACATAAAGGAGGTTTCCTTCCTGCTAAAAAATTTACCAAGTTTCTCCAAGCCCTTTATTTCTGAATATTTACATACCGCAGAGCAAACTCCCCCATTCGTTAAGTGGGCCTCCCCATTTCTTAATGCAGACCCTCTCCTGGTACTGAACTCTTAGACTTGTAAGGGTAACCTGGAAAACCAAGACACTTATTCCACCAGATTATTAGTAAATGTCACTGATAAGCAAAAAAAAAAAAAACCCAACAACCTTCATATTCTGAGAACTTGCTCCTCAAGAATGTAGATGGGTCTACATGAAAATTGTGTATGTCAGAGACACCTGCTGAAATAGATGCAAACAACTTTACTTCCCTTAAGGACGTCTTAAATTTTTGCTGTGTAGATTTATGTTGTTAATATCTGTGAGGTTAGAGTTAATGCAATGTCTCTCAGGCATAGTCTTTCAAGAACATTTTAAAGGCTAATATGATATATGTGACTTGATCAATTCCTCTTCCCTAAACAATTCTACACATTATTGAACCACCATCAGGGTGCCTTTCACAGAGAATGTTTTCCTCAACGGGCAAGAGAATGAAAAAGAAAAGGATGTTTTCTGGGCAGAAAGGCCAGAGGCTCTAAAGCCCATCACTCCACAGCTGTTGACCACTGAAGGCAGAAACAAATAATCCTTCCTGAGTCAGTGTGGAAACTCTGGGGTTGAGTGTTCATTTCTCTACAGACACCCACAGGAAAGACGCCTTCATTCACCACAGTAAATTTATCCCCATTATTAACAAGTATTAAAGACAATAGGAAACCTGGGTCTCAAACGCACTCTGTAAATCAACAGGCATGAAGCAAAAGCTCTCTGTTGGCAAAATGTTCTGTGGGGCAAACAAAGGGAAATAAAAAGCCACATTTTCCATCGCCCTAGAAATTTCCAAGAGGAAATGATTTTGTAACACAACGAAATATGTATAAAGGAGGAAGATTTAGTTCCAGCAACGTGCATGTGCTACACAGACTCTCCCACTGAGGTACCGACTGGGAGTTTCTCCTCCCTCCTGGGAGCCAGTGGCCCTGCTCTCCCAGAAGCCAAAGGGGCTAACTGGCCCCAAAAGAGCGTGCCTTTTCTGTACCAAATCAGAACAAATCCGAACAAATCCACAGGCACCACGGGCTTTCTTTTTTTGCTGTTTGCTCTCAGGCAAAACTCCTATTGATTTACAAATTCCCATTTCCCACACAAAAACAACTTCTAGAGGAAAAATGCCAGAAGAGAATTAAGCCTCAGAATGTGTCAGGAGCTGAGAGAGGTCCTCTTTGTTTTCATGGCTAAGATGACCCCTGGGGGTGGTCATCAATCCTGCGAAATTGTGTGTGTTTGGAAGGGGACAGGAAGTTTCCAGGGATACTTAATCAGAAGTAAGGACCTCCAGAACACTCCTGGGGTGACTTATCTTGAAAAGGTCAAGGTCAATACTAAAACTAGGGAAGTTCAAACTATGCAAAACCAAGCTGACAGAGTCTGGTGTTTCTTCTATAAATTATCAACCATAATTCTCATCATATCCCTGCCAAGCTGTTGATTACTAGCTGGGAGAGATAGTGACTTGTGAACTTCACAAGAATGACCAGTAGAAACTATGATTGAGGGAAGCTATTAAAAGATAAACCGAGATCCAGAAACCCAGGGAAGTTCAGCAAGGACCAGACAGCTAGTGGGAAACACGCTGCAGTTGACCCCGCTGCCCAGCCCTGCAGCCTTCAAACCCTGCCCCCTTCAGGTTTTACACCCCAAATTTCAAACTGCACAAATGAGCTAGCATCCATGCAAAGAACCTACTCAACAAGTAATCTACACAGAGGTACCCAGTATGATAGCTTTCAACATTTCTTTCATGCCACAAAAACTCCATATAAACAGCCTAAACATCCCTATCTGTATATCATATCCACACAAGAACACACATTTGCAACCATCAAGGTAGTAATGGTAAAACAATGCAGAACTCCACCAAGCTCCGTTAGTGAAGTCACTAACCAAGTTGAACCAAGTAATTACGATGAGCTATACAACTGTCCCTAGAAGGAATTCCACAAGGAAATGTTAAGAATATATAAGGAGCTCAAAGAAGCAATGGAGCACAGAGTCAATAAAATACAAGAGGAAATAAAGCAGAAATGAGTAAAATACAAATGAAAATACAAACAGAAATGACAGATATTAAAAAATGTGATAGGTAAAATGAAAATTTCATGAGACGGCCTTCACAGCAGAGTAACAACTGCTGAAGAAAGAATTAGTGATCTCAAAAGAAGAGATGTAGAGACACTCTAGACAACAGCAGAAGATGGAAATAAAACTCACAATGAACAGACAGCAAGAGATAATCAGGATGAAGTCAAAAGGAACAACATAAGGATAATTGGGTCCTAGAGGGGCAGGAAGAAAATCCTGATGAAGAAGCAACTGCCAAAGCCTTCATTGCCTTCATGACCAAGTAGGATTCATCCTGGGAATGCAAGGATGATCCAACATCCACAAATCAATCAACATAATACATCATATCAATAAGAGAAAAAATAAAAACCATATGATCATATCAATAGACACAGAGAAAGAATTTGACAAGATCCAGCATCTGTTCATGATAAAAACCCTACAGAAAATGGGAATTGAAGGAACCTTCCTCAATACAGTCAAAACCATATAAAAGAGTCCACAGCGAGCATCATCCTCAATGGGGAAAACTGAAAACCTTCCCCCTAAGATCGGGGGACAAGACAAGGTTGCCCACTCTCACTACTTCTATTCAATATAGTGCTGGAAGTACTTGCCATAGCAATCGGAGAAAAGGACATAAGGGCATCCAGATAGGCAAAGAAGAAGTCAAGCTATCACTATTTGCAGATGACATGATATTATACCTAGAGAACCCTAAACTCTCAACCAAAAAAGCTCCTAGAAATAATAGATACCTATAGTAGAGTGATGGGAAACAAAATCAATACCCAAAAATCAGTAGCTTTTCTATATACAAATAGCAAAAGAGAAGAAAGGGATATTAAGAAAATGATCCCATTCACAATTGTGCCACAGAAAATCAAATACCTAGGAATCAGCTTAACTAAGAACATAAAACCTGTACAAAAAAAAACTACAAAACCCTGCTTCAAGAAGTAAAAGAGAATATGAGGAAATGAACATTCCCTGCTCATGGACTGGGAGAATTAACATTGTCAAAATGGTACTACTCCCTAGAGTTTTATACAGATTCAATGCCATCCCTCTAGAATTCCCATGACATTCTTCAAAGAAATTGACCAAACACTCCTGAAATTTGTATGGAACAATAAACCCCCAAGAATAGCTAAAGCAAGCCTTGGGAAAAAAGAAGATTGGAGGCACCACCCTTCCCAACTTCAAACTGTACTACAAAGTGGTAGTAGTTAAAAAGCATGGTATTGGAATAGAAACAGATCTGTCGACTGTCAACTGTTCTATGGAATAGGGTCGAGTAGTCGAAGTATCCTGACATCCATCCTAAAATACATGACCATTTAATCTTTGATAAAGGAGCAAAGACTATGAAACGGAGCAAGTAAAGCCTCTTCAACAAGTGGTGCTGGGAAAACTGGGTAGCTACATGCAAAAAAAAATTTTAATTTGGATGTCTGTCTAACACCATGCACAAAAAATCAGATCAAAATGGATTAAAGATCTCGATAACAGACCTGAATCCATAAAGTAGGTCAAAAGAAAATATAGGAAAAACCCTCCAAGACATTGAAGCTAAAGGCATCTTCAAAGATGAAACACCACTAACAAAGCAACTGGAGGAAAAGATAAAAATATAGGACTACAGAGGCCAGAGCAATAGCGTAGTGGGGAGGGCGTTTGCCTTGCACATGGCCAACCAAGGTTCAATCCCCAGCATCTCATATGGTCCTCCCAGCACTGCCAGGAGTAATTCCTGAGTGCAGAGCCAGGAGTAACCCCTGAGCATTGTTGGATGTGACCCAAAAAACAAACAAAAAAAAATTATGGGACTACATGAAACTAAAAAGCTTCTGCACCTCAAAAGAAACAGTGACCAAGATACAAAGACAGTCCACAGAACAGGAAAGAATATTCACCCAATACCCGTCTGATAAGGGGTTAGTATCCAGGATATATCAGGCACTGGTAGAACCTCACAAGAAGAAAACAGCCAACCCCATCAAAAAATGGGGAGAAGAGATGAACAGAAACTTCGACAAGGAAGAAATTAGAATGGCCAAAAGGCATATGAAAAAATGTTCATCATCACTAATCATCAGGGAGATGCAAATCAAAACAACAATGAGATACCAACTCACACCATAGAGGCTGGCACATATCCAAAAGGGCAATGACAACAAAGGTTGGCTTGGATGCAGGGAGAAAGGGACTCTCATCCATTGTTGGTGGGAATGTCAACTGGTACAGCCTTTTTGGAAAATATGGACACTCCTCCAAAGACTAGTCATTGAGATCCTGTTTGAACTAGCCATACCACTCCTGTGAATATAACCTGGGAAGTCAAAAACACACAATAGAAACACCATCTGCACTTTTATTTTCATAGCAGCATTATTCACAATAGCCAGAATCTGGATACAACCCAAGAACTGATGACTGCATAAAAAAACTTTGTACATCTACACAATGGAATACTATGCAGCTGTTAGGAAAAATAAAGTTATGAAATTTGCCTATAAATGGATGGACATGGAGAGTATCATGCTGAGTGAAATTAGCCAGAAGGCAAAAGACAGATATAGAATGACTGCATTTATTTGCATGACATATATATATACACACACAAACACACACACACGCATATATATATATATATATATAATGATATCAATATCCAATCCAAGATCAGGCAAAACATAAATCAGGAGGTCTTGTCAAAGGTGAATCTTCCACAAGTGTGTGGGAGTCAGAGGTTAGGTAAGACAGAGAAGGGACTTCACCTGTATCACTTGTCTTCCCGTTGTTCATCTATTTGCTCAGCGGTCACCAGTAACATCTCCATATGTCCTGCCACATGCTATTTTAGTCCAAGGGCATCTGCTCGCTCCAGCAACATGAAGAGCCTCAAACCGTTTCTTGATGTCATGGGAATGAGGTCTATAAGGGAATAGTGCGATAATAATCATCAAAAATGATAAAACCAGCCTAGAACTGAGCATTAAATATAGGGAAAAAGACACACATGATAGCCTCTAAAGTATGTATTGCAATCCACAATGTGTAAGAGAAGGAGGAGAGAGAATGAGGAGTGAGAGAGAGGAGATGAGAGAGAGAGAGAGAGAGAGAGAGAGAGAGAGAAGAGATAAAGAACCTGCCATAGAGGCAGACTGGGGGTGGGGAGGGAAGTGGGGACTTTGGTGGTGGGAAATGGGCACTGGTGGAGGGATGGGTGCTGGAACACTGTATGACCAAAATCCAAACATGAACATCTTTGTAATTGTATATCTCACGGTGGTATAATAAAATATTTTTTAAAATAAATTTAAAAAAAAATAATAAAAACATTCATAAAACTTAAAAAAATAAAAATTGATAAAAGATAAACTGAGGCACATTCTTCATCTTGATTTTGCTCTTTTCCTTCTAGAGAAGCCCATGTTCTTCATCCCCCCCACACTCATACCTTGCAAAACTCGTTCTCTAATAAAGCACACAGGGCAACCTACATCATACATTTTAACCACAGTGATCCACTTAATAGCAGGAACATTCCATGACTTTCATAGACATGCTCTTATTTAAGTTGTGAGTGATTTTTTGGTATCAGTTTTATCAGTGTTATCAGACATGTGGTGATAACCTTGGCATATTTAAGCAGAGGTGATAGGACAGACCTCTGAGGATATTCTGAAAAATCATCTCAGCATGCAGTGATCCAAACCCTGGACTAAAGCAGACAATGACGATCCTTTGCTTTTCTTTAATTTAAAAAATCCTTCTTTCCCCATGGCAACAAGTCAAATTTGTGAGAAACTGAAAATTTACTATGAAAGCAGGATACAACCAATCCTTCATGTAAGGAGGAGACCGCAAATAGAAACATGTTCAAAAGTGCAAAGTGCAGCAAACTTCATGCAGAGCAAACATAAAGCTTCTAGAAATAGACATATTGGGGGGTAGCGCAGGTGGGGGCACTTGCCTTACATGCAGCCAACCCAAGTTCTACACCCCGGCACAGCACCTGGTTCCCCAAGCCATGTAAGGAGGATCCCTGAACACAGAGCCAGGAGTAAGCCCTGAGTACTATCAAGCATGACCCCAGTCCCCCCAAAAAAAAGAAAATGAAATACTGGGAGAAGCAGTTTGGAGAAAAATATAGAAATATTATATGATCCAGCTCCAGCAATTCTATTACTGTATCTCTATCCCCAAAGAGTTGGAACTGAGTTCGCAAAGAGATGGTTGCATGCCCAAGATCCCAGCAGCATTCCTCACCATGTTGAAACATAGAAGCTACCTAAGTATCCGTCAATGGACGACATGCTTAATGCCGATGAATTGTCCAGTTCAACATGGTTAAGATATTTTTATATGTTATAACTTTCCACACGCACACAAGCAGTAAAGTCCTCCTTTTAGCAGTTGTTTTGGTTATTACTTTTTCTTTTGGACCTTTATTCCTTAGATATTGAGGTCTCTAAGCATCCAAAACCCAAACCGATTTGAAAGGTTACTGGTGCTAAAGCATGACATTTGAACATTCACCGAACAAAACGATTCGAAATGTAGTGATTCATTGCTACCCATTCTCTCCATTTAAAATATTTTCTTTTTAGAAAACAAAACACAAAGGAGAAAATAGGACACTAATGCCAACCTAGAACTGAGCATTAAATAGAGGCAAAAAGATACACATAACAACCCTTTAATGTATGTTCTGTAATCCATAGTCTGGAAGGGAAGGAAAAGAGAAAGAGAGAGAAAGGGAAAGAAATAAAGAACCTGCCATGGAGGAGGGCTGGGGGAGGGGGGAGGGAACGGGACGTTGGTGGTGGGAGATGGGCACTGGTGGCGGGACGGGTGCTGGAACACTGTATGACCATAACCCAAATATGAACTTTTTATTTGTATATCTATGTAATTGTAAAAATAATTTTTTAAAAAACCAAAAAATAAAAAGAAAAGAAAAGAAAATAGGATGGTGCTATATAAAAACATAGAAAGTCACTAAGAAGTTCACTGATGTGACACACGGAATCTACTACATCTAAAGGAGAGACTAGTTGTATGGGCCACCTCCTTACCATTGTTGTTCATCTTGGATTGGACAAATTTCCCAAAGACTTTCATTCCACTCCTTTCCCACCAGCCATACCTCAGTTACACCCTACATCCTTCCCAACTCTTCTCAGCAGGGCTGACACATGCTCCCAAACAAAGTTCCACACCAGCATCAACATATATGTACATAACACAATTTTTGGTTTAATATTCAATTCAGTTTTGTGCAAGTGATATTTACTTAAGATATTCTTTGAAATATTTTAACAATGGTGAAGAGTCTTTGACCCCTTACTGGTAGTAGAAATACATAAACTTTGTATACCAATGGCATAAAATGTTAACACTATTATAACCATGTTACCTCAACTATAATAAAATTGTTTTTAATATTTTATGTCCATCTACTAATGCCTGGTCTTATAACATCTCTAGGAAGCGTGTATTCACTTCTCTCCATTTCTCCAGCCATGCGTTATTCTAATCAATGCTGAGTCCAGGAATTACCCTCCTCTAGTGGAAACTAGGAAGGAAAAAGCCAGAGGCAAATATTGACTCAAATTAAGCTTTCTTTATTCTTCATGCTCTAGTATAAAGGAAACAGTCAAAAAAAATCAGCATGGAAAAATGGTTGGTTCTTATCACGCTGTGCAGGAGCGGTCACTCTGGAGCACAGCAAACCATTAAGATGCTGCCCCTCCACACAGCCCCAGAAGGCAGTGGCAGCTCTCTTACATTCTTTGGTACATGACCAGGCTGGAGTTATGTCCTGCCATTCACCAACTGACTCCATACCATGCTAAATTTCCATTGCTGGGTCACATTTACAGTCTTGAGGTCAGACTGATGTCTGGCTGGGCTCATGCTGCCATAGCCCACTTTCTTTTCGTCAAGCTCATCTCTTTCCCTCTTTCCATAGGATCCTCTCCCCTGAGATACAACGCTCAGGATATATGACTCTGGTGTTTCCTTGTCAGGTGAAAGGTGTGAGACAATGGGTACGGTGGGAATGGATATCCTGCTCCTGGCTTTACTCTCTTTTTTAGGGGGATAGGGGGGTCACACCCAGCGATGCTCAGGGGTTTCTCCTGGCTCTGCACTCAGGAATTACTCCTGGCGGTGCTCAGGCGACCATATGAGATGCCGTGGATCGAACCCGGGCCAGCACAGGCAGGCCGCGTGCAAGGCAAATGCCCTACCCTCTGGGCTATCGCTCCGGCTCCTCCTGGCTTTACTCTCTTAACTCACAGGCTCTGTTGGCTCAGGGGTTCCCTTGGGTCGCCCTCTGACAACAGTATCATCTTTCCATTCATCTATGGCTTCAGACTAACTGAGTATCTCATGTTTTATCAGGGCTCTGCATTGGGTTAAATACGATGATTCTAGATGTTCTTATTATCAAATAGAGGAGAGTAATAGATAACCACATCATTAATCTATAGTATTTGGCTTGAAATGTGATAGGTGTAGGTTTTCAAGGAGAAGGAATTACCTGATTATGTCCGGGCTCAAAGAAATCCACCCCCAAATATACCAAGATGTTGTAGTACTTTAGTTGCCTGAAAAGTAGCCAATGGAGAAATTTCTCTGATCCCTTTCTTTCTTCTGAAAGTGGAAGTCTATCCCCCATGTGAAGGATGGAGTGCTTTCTCCATTAGAAGGGAAAGACTGTCTCTTCACAAAGTTTCAGAGTTTCCTTCTGTTCAACTTACTAATGTAGTTGCCTAAGCCAAAAACTGAGAATTTCTTTATCTCAAAAGTTTCTAAGATATTGCTCTTTATTTTTATTACACATTGTATATTCATATGACTCCTCCACAAATACAGATTTTAATTGGTCTCTGTTAGTCCTGGGTGGATTTAATTATCTTTCAGTCATAGGACCTAAAGGGTCAGAAGAAAGTTTCTTCCCCAGTGATTGTTACATAAAAATTCATTCCAAGCCTTAGTGATTTAAAAACAGGACCCAGAGGGCCAGAGTGATAGAACAGTGGGTAGGGCACTTGCCTTGCAAACAGCCGACCTAGGTTCAATCCTCAGCATCCCAAATGGTCCTGTGAGCACTGCTAGGAGTAATTCCTGAGAGGCCTGAGCAATAGTACAGAGGGTAGGGCATTTGCATGGCATGTAGACAATCTGGGTTCGATCCTTGGCATCCCATATGCTTGGCATACCACATGGCACCACCAGGAATAATTCTTGAGTGCAGAGCCAGGAGTAACCCCTGAACGTTGCTGGATGTGACCCAAAAAACAAAAAAAATTAAAAACAAAAGGAATAATTCCTGAGTGCAGAGCCAGGAGTAACTTCTGAGCATTGCCGGGTGTAAACCCCCCAAAAAAAAAATAATAAGACCCAGAATGTATATTTCTCAAGAATTCTGCAGATCAGAAACTGAAGTATAATTTAGCAGAGCCATTCAGAGTCAGAAGAATCTATGACACTCTGCTCGGGTCATCTGACTGGGTTGGGGTTAACTGAAGTCTTATTCACTCATGCCTGGTACCTTTGTTGAGAAGACCACGAGCTATTGGGAACCTTTTAGATGTCTCCCCTAGGCCTCTAGCTTCAACCCCACAGTCTCTCCCACTTGGTAACTTAATGGAAGATGAACTATTGCGTGGTGGGTCAGTTCTCTAAGAGTGTGATTCATTACATATTCAAAAATGATCACAGCAACCTATCTATGCCTTTATTCAGTATCTTGCTATCCCCATGAAAAGGTGGAATTTTTGGACCAAAGTGCGTTATAGTCAATGAAACCATAAGGCATGAAGCTTGACACCTTGTCTAAGCCCCTACGCTGCATAGCTTTCATACATCCTGTTCATGGAAGCTGTCACAAAGGCCTATGGAAAGTCCAGGGATAGGGGAAATAATTAATTCCACCTCTTTTTGTGTGTATTGCTTGTTTCCTTTGGATATCCCAAGCAATTCTCAAACACCCCATGGAGCCATGCCCAGCAATTCCTGGTCAACGTAGGCAGTGATTCAATGTAAGAACCTGACGGCTGAGGTGCCAGGACCCACCTGAGCCACCCCATAGTGCCCAGGAACCACCAAGGTCACACTTGCAAGTGCTGGAAGCCTCCAGGACTACACCTGGTGATGCTAGGGATGGGGGTGTATATGTTGTTGGGGATTAAATAAGGTCAGGTATAATCCTTGATGAATATATAACCGCTGTACTGTCACACTTGTCCATAAATAATGGACGAATGGAGACGTTACTGGTGCCCACTCAAGCAAATAGTTTAACAACGGGAAAACAAGTGGTACAAGTGATACTGTCACCCCAGTCCATAAATTCCACCTCTTCATGGGGACATCAGATGCTAAATAAAAACATAGAGGCGTCTCCGCGGACCCCAAGCTGCCCCAGGGAAGAGCGGAAACTCCATCAACGGGAACCAAGGCAAAGTGCCTTGGTTCCAGCCCGACCAACCGGTGCGCCCTGAGTTCCCGGGAAACGCCTCCACTCCCCCACAGGTGTGTGTGTAATTCTTGCGTCTCTGGGACCCCAAGCTGCCCCAGGGAAGAGCGGAAACTCCATCAACGGGAACCAAGGCAAAGTGCCTTGGTTCCAGCCTGGACCGACCGTGCACCCTGAGTTCCCCGGGAAACGCCTCCACTCCCCCTACAGGTGTGTGTGTAATTCTTGCGTCTCCGCAGACCCCAAGCTGCCCCAGGGAAGAGCGGAAACTCCATCAACGGGAACCAAGGCAAAGTGCCTTGGTTCCAGCCCGACCGACCCGTGCGCCCTGAGTTCCCGGGAAACGCCTCCACCCCCACAGGTGTGTGTGTAATTCTTTGCGTCCCCGCGGACCCCAAGCTGCCCCAGGGAAGAGCGGAAACTCCATCAACGGGAACCAAGGCAAAGTGCCTTGGTTCCAGCCGGACCGACCCCGCGCGCCCTGAGCTTCTGGGAACATCCCAAAACTCAAAACGCCCGCGGACGCATGCGCCGACCCTCTCACTACCTACCTTGCATGAGGTACCAGTGAACCTTGGTTCCAACATCCTTGCTACCCACCCAAACTCTTCAAACAGACCAGACACCTACTAACTGTACTATCTAGTCACCCAAGAACTCACAGTTGCAACCTACAATAGTCATAATGGTAAAGCAACGCAAAAATTCCATCAAGCTCTGTGAGTGAAGTCACTGGTCCAGATGAGTCAAGCAATACCAATGAGTTGCATAACCTATCTGAAAAAGAATTTCGGAAAGAACTGTTAAGGATTCAAAAGGAATTCAAAGAAGCAATGGAATGCAAAATCAATAAAATACAAGAGGACATGATAGCAGAAGTGAGGAAAATGCAAAGGGAAATGACAGGTATTAAAAATGAGGTAAATGAAATAAAAAACACAGTGGAAGGCCATCATAGCAGAATAATAGCTACTGAAGAAAGAATTAGTGATCTCGAAGACGAGTTCCAAAGATTCTCTACACAACACCAGAAGATAGAAAAAAAAGGCTCACAATTACCGAACAGACAACAAGAGATAATCGGGATGAAGCCAGAAGAAACAACATACGGATCATTGGGGTCCCAGAAGGGCAAGAAGAAAACCCTGATGAAGAAGAAACTGTCAAAGCCATCATTGCTGAAAAGTTCCCGGAACTAAAGAATGCTTGCCTCAAGATCCAAGAGGCCCGTAGGATACCAGCTAAAAGAAACCCCAACAAGAATACTCCAAGACACATCTTAATAAAAATGACAAAAACTATAGATAGGGATAGAATACTGAAAGCAGCAAGATCAAAGAAGGAAATCACATACAAAGGAACATCTCTAAGATTTACAGCAGACTTCTCTGATGAAACACTCCGAGCCCGAAAACAATGGTGGGATATTGCGAAAAGGCTCAATGAACTGCAGGCTTCACCGAGAATTCTTTATCCGGCCAGGCTCACATTCAGATATGAAGGAAAGATACACAACTTCATGGATAAGCAACAACTCAGGAACTTCATGGACTCAAAACCAACTTTAAAAAGAAGGACTGAAGGGTCTACTCTAATGCGACCAAACCCATAAGCACAACAAACACAAAAAGAAAGATGGCACAAAATCCAATAACAATAATCTCTCTCAATGTCAATGGTCTAAATGCACCAATTAAGAGACACAGAGTGACAAAATGGATTAAAAAATTGAACCCAACATTCTGCTGTCTACAAGAAACGCATCTGAATAAGCAGAACAAACACAGACTCAGAGTCAAAGGTTGGAAGACCATTCTCCATGCAAACAACTCCTCCAAAAAAGGCTGGTGTGGCCATATTAGTATCAGATAATATAGACTTCAGGCTTAAAAAGGTTAGAAGGGACAACGAAGGCCACTTCTTATTAATTAAGGGGTATGTACACCAGGAAGAAATTACACTACTAAACATATATGCACCCAATGAGGGGTCAGCAAAATACATAAAACAACTGCTAAGAGACCTCAAAGAAGACATTGACAGTAGCACAATAATAGTTGGAGACTTCAACACTGCTCTATCAACTATGGATAGATCAACAATACTGAAACTCACCAAGGAAATATTGGACCTGAAGGAAGAAATGGAAGAAAGAGAGCTAGTGGACATATACAGGGCTTTTCATGCCAAAAAAACTGAATACACATTTTTCTCTAGTGCACATGGAACATTCTCCAAGATAGACCACATGCTGAGCCACAAAGCATACCTCAATAAAATTAAAAAAGATAGAAATTGTGTCAGCTATCTTTTCAGACCATGATGCACTGAAAATGGAAGTTAACCGTACACAGAAACAGGGAGTCAAACCAAACACCTGGAAACTGAACAGCTCACTGCTGAACAACAAATGGGTCATAGAAGAAATCAAACAGGAAATCCAAAGATTTCTGGAAATAAATGAAAATGAAGATACCAATTATAAGAACTTGTGGGACACGGCAAAAGCCGTGTTAAGAGGGAAGTTTATAGCTCTGCAAGCATTCATCAGGAAACAAGAAAGGGCCCACATAAATAACCTGACTACACAGCTGAAGACATTAGAAAAAGACCAACAAAAAGGAGCCCAACCCAGGCAGAAAAAAGGAAATAATAAAACTTAGAGAGGAAATCAATGAGATGGAAACCAAAAAAAACAATCCAAAAGATTAATGAAACCAAGAGCTGGTTTTTTGAAAAAATAAACAAGATTGACAAACCATTGGCAAGACTTGTAAGGACAGGGAAAGAGAAAACCCAAATAAACAGAATCAGAAATAAAAAGGGTGACATCACAACAGAAACCACAGAAATCCAAAAGATCATCAGAGATTACTTTGAGAGCCTGTATGCCGTGAAACATGAGAATCTAGAAGAAATGGATCAATTCCTGAAGTCCTATAACCTCCCACGGCTGAAACAAGAAGACCTCCAATACCTGAATAAACCCATCACCATCGAGGAAATAGAAACAGTAATTAAAAGTCTGCCCAAACACAAAAGCCCAGGTCCAGACGGATTCCCTAGTGAACTCTACCAAACCTTTAAGGAGGACCTACTGCCAGTCCTTTTCAAGCTCTTCCAGGAAATAGAAGAAACAGAAACACTCCCAAACAGCTTCTACGAGGCACATATCACCCTGTTACCTAAAGCAGGGAGAGACAACACAAAGAAAGAAAACTACAGACCAATATCCCTGATGAACATGGATGCTAAGATCTTCAACAAAATACTAGCAAACAGAATCCAAAGACTCATCAAGAAGATTATACATCATGACCAAGTTGGATTCATCCCGGGAATGCAAGGATGGTTCAACATTCGCAAGTCAATCAAAATAATACATCATATCAATAAAAAGAAAAAATAAAAACCATATGATCCTTTCAATAGACGCAGAAAAAGCATTTGACAAGATCCAGCACCCGTTCATGATTAAAACGCTCCAGAAAATGGGAATTGAAGGGACTTTCCTCAAGATAGTTACAGCCATCTACCAAAAGCCCACAGCAAGCATCATTCTAAATGGGGAAAAGTTGAAAGCCTTCCCCCTGAGATCAGGGACAAGACAAGGTTGCCCCCTCTCACCTCTTTTATTCAATATAGTACTGGAAGTACTTGCCATAGCAATCAGAGAAGAAAAAGGACATCAAGGGCATCCAGATAGGCAAGGAAGAAGTCAAGCTATCATTATTTGCAGATGACATGATATTATACCTAGAGAACCCTAAACTCTCTACCAAAAAACTCCTAGAAACAATAGACGCATATAGTAGAGTGGCAGGATACAAAATCAACACCCAAAAGTCAGTGGCTTTCCTATATACAAATAGCGAAACAGAAGAAAGGGATATTAAGGAAACTATTCCATTCACAATTGTGCCACAGAAAATCAAATACCTAGGAATCAACTTACCCAAGTATGTAAAGGACCTGTACAAAGAAAACTACAAGACACTGCTCCAAGAGATAAAAGAGGACACAAGGAAATGGAAACACATTCCCTGTTCATGGATGGGGGAGAATCAACATTGTCAAAATGGTAATACTCCCTAGAGCTCTGTACAGATTCAATGCAGTCCCTATAAGGATACCGATGACATTCTTCAAAGAAATTGACCAAACGCTCCTGAAATTTGTATGGAACAATAAACCCCCAAGGATAGCTAAAGCAATCCTCGGGAAAAAGAAGATGGGAGGCATCACCTTTCCCAACTTCAAACTGTACTACAAGGCAGTAGTAATTAAAACAGCATGGTATTGGAATAAAAACAGACCTGTGGACCTATGGAATAGAATTGAGTATCCTGACACCCAACCTCAAACACATGATCATTTAATCTTTGATAAAGGAGCAATAAATCTAAAATGGAGTAAGGAAAGCCTCTTCAACAAGTGGTGTTGGGAAAACTGGGCAGCAACATGTGAAAAAATGAATTTGGACCTGTGTCTAACACCATGCACAAAAATCAGATCAAAATGGACTAAAGATCTCAATATCAGACTTGAATCCATAAAAGTACATTGAAGAAAATATAGGAAAAACCCTCCACGACATTGAAGCTAAAGGCATCTTCAAAGGTGAAACATCACTAACAAAGCAACTATAAGAAAAGATAAACATATGGGACTACATGAAACTAAAAAGCTTCTGCACCTCAAAAGAAACAGTGACTAAGATACAAAAGCAGTCCACAGAATGGGAAAGAATATTCACCCAATACCCATCTGATAAGGGGTTAATATCCAGGATATATCAGGCACTGGTAGAACTTTACAAGAAGAAAACAAACAACCCCATCAAAAAATGGGGAGAAGAAATGAACAGAAACTTCAGCAAGGAAGAAATTCGAATGGCCAAAAAACATATGAAAAAATGCTCATCATCACTAATCATCAGAGAGATGCAAATCAAAACAACAATGAGATACCACTTTACACCACAGAGACTGGCACATATTCAAAAGAACAAGAACAACAAGTGCTGGCGTGGGTGTGGGGAAAAGGGGACACTCATCCATTGTTGGTGGGAATGCCGGCTGGTACAGCCTTTCTGGAAAACAATATGAACTTTCCTCCAAAGACTAGAAATTGAACTCCCATTTGACCCAGCCATACCACTCCTGGGAATCTACTCTGGGAAACCAAAAATACGCAGCGGAAACACCATCCCTACTTTTATGTTCATAGCAGCATTATTCACAATAGCCAGAATCTGGAAGCAACCAGAGTGCCCGAAAATCGATGACTGGATAAAGAAGCTTTGGTACATCTACACAATGGAATACTATGCAGCTGTTAGGAAAAATGAAGTTATAAAAGTTGCCTATAAATGGATGGACATGGAGAAGATTATGTTGAGCGAAATTAGCCAGAAGGAGAGAGACAGATACAGAATGACTGTATTTATTTGCATGGCATAAATATATATGTACATATTATGATACCAATATCCAAGGTCAAGTGAAACATATATCAGGAGGTCTTGTCAAAGGTGGAAATTATCACAAACGTGTGGGAGTCAGAGTTTAGGTAAGACAGAAAATGGAACAGGGTGCTAATAATAGTCGAGGGTACTAATGCCAACCTAGAACTGAGCATTAAATAGAGGCAAAAGGATACACATGACAACCTTTTAATGTATGTTCTGTAATCCATAGTCTGGAAGGGAAGGAAAAGAGAAAGAGAGAGAAAGGGAAAGAAATAAAGAACCTGCCATGGAGCAGGGCTGGGGAAGGGGGAGGGAACCGGGGATGTTGGTGGTGGGAGATGGGCACTGGTGGAGGGACGGGTGCTGAAACACTGTATGACCAAAACTCAAACATGAACTTTTTAATTGTATATCTTTTTATTGGTATATCTCACGGTGGTATAATAAAATACTTAAAAGAATAAAAAAAAAAAAAAAATAAAAACATAGAGCAGTTGCTATGGTCATTTTTGAATATGTAATAAAGAAGCATTTTTGATGCAGTGGCAGATGCCAGAAGAAGTTTGTTTCATAGATGGAAATACAAAATAGTTCTAAAAGGTTAAGCAGTCTGCCTAAGAGGTAACTTACTGCTAATAATAATGGCTGCCACTTAGTAAGTGAAACACTTTATGCATTAACTCATTTAATTCTCACAACAACATCAGAGGTAAGTAACACATTAGCATCCTCATTTTAAAGGTAAGAATTCTAATGCATACACAAGTAATTTATCTAAGTCATGGATCCAGGAAATAAGGCTAAAACTATAGCCAGGCAGTCTGTCTTAGGCATCGTGGAACTGCCAGAGACTCCATTACGAGTCAGAGAGGCCAAATGCACGCCCATATTCTCTCAGCTTACAGGCACGTGGTCTAGCAGAGGGACACGGAAGATGGTGGTTACTCTGCAAGTAGTCAGGAAATTCCTTTTTGTGAAGATCTGGTAAAACAAGCTGCATGGACTTATTTGGTAAAGATTGAGACTATAAGCATAACTTGGGGGAACTAAAGCTAGAGTTGACTACTTCATACACAAAATTAATGAAGCCAGAGAGATTGTATAGGCGTGAAGGGACACTGCTTACAAGCAAGCGAGCTCTGTTCTCGGGGATCACTCCTGCTAGGCTCAGGGGACCCTGTGGGGACCCAGGTGTGCCACTTGCAAGGGCAACACCCTGCCTGCTGTGCTAGTACTCTGGTCCTTGATTGTCATTCTTGAGAGTACATAAATAAATTTTATATCTTCTAAGGGCTAACATTTTTAATTTCATGAACTCTGAACAGGACAACCAATCAAACGTCCCTTTTAATTTCGTTTCTAGAATACTTGCAGAGCAATTTGAAGCCCATCTGTTAAAAAGGGTTGTAACAGATTGTGAGGATTGTACCGCCTGCACTTTTTTTTTCCTTTTGGCTTTATTCCTAGCTCTTTTTATATTCTTCACCAGTAGTTTTTCTTCTTATTTCTTATCCACCCTCTATTTGTGTTGTTTGGGGAAAACTGAATGTGTTCATACAGATAAGGGAGAGGCATAAACTTATTTATTTGGAGAAATTACTGTAAAATTAAATCTCACCAACATTTCACTTTTTAATCTTCTCTCCCATATTGTCAGGTACCCAGGTACCTTGGCACCTAGATCTCAGTACATGCACTGAGAATTTTCTAAATCACCAAGTCATCTTCTAGGCACTCTTACGGAAAATCCCTAACAACAGTAATATCAGAATCTCCTTACTGTAAGGTCGTGGCACTAGTGTTTAAATTCACAACCTTGTCTTTTACAGGCAAGTATTTCATGCGATCGGTTGGACTCTCACTTTACTAAATATCAAGAAATGTTTTAAAATATGGGCATTCTTGTCACCTTTTGTCAACACACTGTAGCAAAACAAAGTTCTGGTGATGTTCCCATAAGCAGAAACTAACAAATGCTTCCATTCGTGTGGTTAAAAGACCTACAAGTGCAGATGGGCTCACAGGAGCTGAGGTCCGATGCTGGACATTACCTGGTTTCCCTCAAGGCAGCCGGGGTCCACCCCATCGCCCACCCCAGAAAGGGGAGATTGCAGTAGAGTGCTTCAGAGCACTCGCCTTGCATATGTGAAGTCCTGAGTTTCATCCCCAGCAGCACAACACAAAAGCTTACAACCAACATTATCTTTACCAACATTATCTTTACCTACCATGCAGCAGCAGAAAATAACAACAGGAAGGATTATGGCTTTCGATTTTTAGCTCAGAACTAGAAAGGCGAACAGCAAAGACAAATATATTGATACCTTAGTCAAAGACCAACCCTACCATAGCAAAGAGCACAACTTTGAATAAAGGAACCTTGATATTACAGAGAAACAGAACCAAAACTGCACATGACACCGCCCGACCCTACTCCACTCCAATGGAAATACTGAGCAAACTTGAATCATCACCGTAATTCATTAGGTAACACACGCAACACCTGGGGAGATTGGGAAACTTTACTTTCACCCATAATAAAGAACATTTAAGACTGAAATCATAAGAACAGTTAATATCATACCAGCTGCTATAAAGACAGTCTGAAAAAATTTTAAAGACTAACAAATTAAACACTCAAGTCTGAGTACTAGGTGGCGGGGTCCGGAGTATACAGAGTGTGATTCCCTTCTTAAATGTTGCTAAGATGGCACCATCTGGCACCATTGCAACCTCACTCTAGCCATCGACAAGACACACAGCTAGAAATCTCCAAAGAGACCAATCTCCAAATCTCCAAAGGGACCAATAAACTGCAGACATGATACCAGCCCACGGCCAAATTCTCAAAAAAAAAAAAAGAAAAGAAAAAAGTATGTAGGTACAATCTCTACTCTGTCCGAACATAGCAGTAATTTCAATATTTTTTCAATCATATTTAGCAAATTAGCTCTAACAAACAATATAAATTAGATTATTCAGGATAGATCCTAAGAGTACTTGCGAAAACCTGAAATAATGATTATCCAAATTTGTACGTAACAAGCCAGGAAGCGCTTATGGCTTTACTATTTATACATTGCAATAATCAATACAATTAGTACGGCTAAGGGAGCAGGCATGGATTGGGAGGCATGGGATTGAGGAAAGGTCTTTGGCGTAGGGAGCACACTGGTCATGGGATTGGTGTTAATGAGAAATCTTGTAACAACTGAACTATGAAAAACTCTTTACTTTGTAAATCATGGTGTCTAAATAAAGGGGGAAATAAATAAAAAATAAAATGGCACCACCTGATATTAAACATCCCTATAAAATAAAAAATACCTTGCAAAGTGCCAGAAACTGAAATCTAAGAAAATCAGATTACACATTCCATCTTAGCCTCTTTCCAAGTCAAAATGTGTATCTCTTTTATTCATAAAATGACGCATATACTTACAAATAAAAGCCCAAAGCTGGGCATTTTGAAATGAGTTATATAACCTCTGAAAGCAAATAAGATCATTTCCTTTTGCATCTCTTCACTTTTAGCAATTACCTGACTGAATTTTCACCTGACTCTAAACAGAAAGAGAGCATCTCTGTGCCCAGCCAAATACTACAGTAATTTCTATGCATGTGTTCTTTCCTTCTGAAAGCCTACCTCTTAATAAGATTTTTTATTAATTTCCTTCAGCAGATTTCCACTATCGGATGTGCTGGTCATACATCACAAACGACCTGTGTTTCAGTGGTTACTGGTCATTATGTTAGTAAAGAGAGGAGCATCTTCTGTGCAACTCAGTGATTTAATAATTATTAATGAGACATTATGCCTTTGTACATTTCTGACAGATGATTAAGTGCACTATAAATGTTTAACATTGCTCTCTGAGGTCTGGAAAAGTGATGCCAAACGCCTACTCATGCTCACACAATCAGAAAAGACAAATTAGATTATGGCAATATGGGAACACTATTGATTTTTTTTTTGTAATATTTACAAACTGCAGGTAAAATGTAATATGAGAAAAAGCATGTGTGATGATGGCAGGTTCATTACTTGAGATTTTTTTCCCCTCCACTCATTTGGAAGCAATTTATCTTACAGGCAGGGTGTTGTGATAACTCTTGCAGATAGGGCATCGGATACCTCCTGCAGGCAGGGTGTTAAGTCAACTTCATGCGGTGTGTTTCTTCTATCAGTCTCCGATTAGCAGCAGAAACATCATTCTCACACTTAGATTTATAGTCTTTATTTATTTTTTTTTTTGCTAATTCTTCTTGGATACAGTACTTTTAGCTCAAAGACCTGTTTGTAGGTTAGAATTACCCAGGGGGGAAAAAACTAATACAGATTTACAGACCTCCCCAGCCCAATTAAATCAGAATCTCTTGATGTGATCATGAGCATTGTTATTTTATTTACAACTTCAAAATGTTCCTAAAAGGGCCAGTTCCTAAAGGGTCAGTACAGAGAGCAAAGTGCTTGCCTGGCACACAGCCAACCCAGGTTCCATCTCTGAAACCCCATACGGTCCCCTGAGCACCACCAGAAGTAATCCTTGAACACAGAATCAGGAATAAGCCCTGAGCACTTCCAGCTATGGTCAAAAACAAACCCAAAAAAGTTCCTGAAGTATATAGCCAAGGGGTGAGAATTTTTGTTTGGTACCAATAACTGTATCTCTTGCATCACTTGTCTTCCCATTGTTCATCGATTTGTTCGAAGTGAGCACCAACAACGTCTCCATTCGTTGAGAATGAATGAATTACTGTTTTTGGCACATCGAATACACCACAGGTAGTTTGCCAGGCTCTGCCGTGGCTCTGGGTTCGCCCCGGGGCCCAGTCTCTTTCTATGTCAGACCATCTACTAATAACTGCACCAGATTTAAAATGTGGACCCAAAAAACTTTTGCAAGCCTTCCAAGAAGAGATCTAAAGTCCAACCTCTAGAATCCTAGTTTTGTGACAATTTTAGAAGTAAGGGCAAATGTGACGTTGTGCCAGGGTTCAGGTACAGTCCTTAACAAGACAGCTTCTATTGCCTTCATGTCTTTTCAGATCACGTTCCTGGAGATCAGCTGCCGTGCTGTGGGGAAGCCCAAGCAGCGTGTGGAACCTCACATAAAGAGAAGTGGAGACCCAAATCCAGAGGCTGGCTGGACAACCGCATTAACCAACAGCGTAAAGGAGCAATCTTAGAAGGTGCGACCGTAGATCCCTGTAAACTGGCTTACGCTTCCATCTCATAGAAGCTCTACTCATAGGTATTCCTGCCGAGCCCTGGCCTGACTTCAAATTCATGGAAAAATAAATGATTGTTGTTATTTTAAGTCACTGAATTATGTGGTGGTTTGTTAAACAATAAATAACTGGAACATCTGCTCACCCAAATGGTGTCATGGAAAGGGATTTACTCTTTTAAAGGTTGAATTATCAGCATTAATGGGCTCAATGCCTCCAAAAACAGAGGCTTTCATCGTCCCTGTTGGCAGAAAAGCTAATATTCCTCTCCCTTTGTCACGCAAGATACAGCTCCTCCAGGAAACCTCCTCTGAGTATGTCAATTCTCTGTAATTTTTCTAATCATTCCAACCTTGTTTTCAAAGTTAATTAGCGCCTTGGTCACATACAGCGATAAATTCAAAATACTGGCTACCAATTTTTATTTGGAAGATAGTTTGATGAGATGATAATCACAGTTTTTGAAGAGCCAAATTCTGGAAAAGGGCAAAATAGCTTAGATGGAATTGATCTTGTTAAAAATCAGATTGAATAAACTGATTTTTGTGTAATGAATACAGTAATGGGTGGGGAAGTTGTGATGTTCAGGGAAGTAGGGAGATCAGTGTCAGCAGTTCATCCTAGAACACATGTTTTTCAGCTTGGGATACCATGAGAAAACACCACAGTTTGGGTGACTTAAACAAAACAATGAGCTCTTAGAGCTTGGGGAGTTAAAGTGCAAGATTGAGATGAGGTGTGAGTTTGAGTTCAAGTGAGACAACTCTTCTTGTTAGACAACTCTTCTAGTGAGTCAATTCTCGCAAGCAACTCCTCTTGTGAGACAACCCTTCTAGTGAGACAACTTCTCGTGAAACAATTCTCGAAGCAACTCTTGTCATGAGACAACCCTTCTCATGAGCCAACCCTTCTCATGAGACAACCCTTCTCGTGAGACAACCCTCGAGAGCAACTCTTCTCGTGAGACAACTCTTCTAGTGAGACAACCCTTCTCGCGAGCAATTCTTCTCGTGAGACAACTTTTCTCATGAGACAACCCTTCTCGTAAGACAATTCTTCTCGTGAGATAACCCTTCTCATGAGCAACTCTTCTCATGAAACAACTCTTCTCGTGAGACAACCCTTCTCACGAGCAACTCTTCTTTTGATACAACCCTTCTCATGAGACAACCCTTCTCGTGGAGACAACCCTCGAGAGCAACTCTTCTCGTGAGACAACTCTTCTAGTGAGACAACCCTTCTCGCGAGCAATTCTTCTCGTGAGACAACTTTTCTCATGAGACAACCCTTCTAAAGACAATTCTTCTCGTGAGATAACCCTTCTCATGAGCAACTCTTCTCATGAAACAACTCTTCTCGTGAGACAACCCTTCTCACGAGCAACTCTTCTTTTGATACAACCCTTCTCGTGAGACAACCCTTCTCGTGAGACAACCCTCGAGAGCAACTCTTCTCGTGAGACAACTCTTCTAGTGAGACAACCCTTCTCGCGAAAGCAATTCTTCTTGTGAGACAACTTTTCTCATGAGACAACCCTTCTCGTAAGACAATTCTCCTCGTGAGATAACCCTTCTCATGAGCAACTCTTCCTCATGAGACAACCCTTCTCATAAAGCAACTCTTCTCATGAGACAACTTTTCTCATGAGACAACCCTTCTCGTAAGACAATTCTTCCTCATGAGATAACCCTTCACGTGAGACAACTCTTCTCTTGAGACAACTTTTCTTGACTTATAAACATACTATCTTCTTGCCATGTCCTCGTGGCCTTTGCTCTATACACTGCAGGATTGTGGAGGAGTGGAAGAAAGGATAGAGGAAGAGATAGTGAGGGAAAATAGAGAGAGATCAGATGTTTCATTCTTACAAGGATATTATACTTTTCAGATTAACCTCTCATCCTTATAAATTTGCTTCATTTTACCAAATTAATGTCTCTGTCCCCAAGTGACTTCAGAAGTTAAAACTTCAATAAGGGAATTTGGGGACTATGGGACACAATTTGATTCCCTACAGGAGGAAGGAATAGAATAAGTGAAGTTCTAGATGAAATTATATCTTTTTATATGTCTCAAGCTGGGTGGTCATTTCCCTTTGTAGATTCTAATAGCAAGAATTGTATTTATTAATCATATTCCAAGAGCCTGCCACCACATTATCACAGTTTTCACCTGTAAATAGCTCCCAAAGAAGTTTATATCATCTCCATTCTTTAAAACTGAAGAGGTGGGGCCAGAGCGATAGCACAGTGGGTAGGGTTTTTGCCTTGCACAAGGCCGACCCAGGTTTGATCCCTAGCATCCCATATGGTTCCCGAGCACCACCAGGATTAAGTCCTGAGCGAAGAGCAAAGAGGTTCTTGAGCATTGCCGGGTGTGACCCAAAAAAGCAAAAAGAAATTTAAAAAATTTAAAAATTTAAAAATAAAACTGAAGAGGTTACCAAAGAAAATAGAAAATTCAATTGTTTATCTTTGAGCTCAGAGTTGGTAGCTATCAAAACAAAAATCTGAACTTGGGTAAGAGAGTTCTCAAATCTCTATTTGCAGGGCCGAACCTAACTACTTATTTCTGTCTAAAGTTTTTTCCTTCCCTGAATAAATATTTATTGTATTAACCCATTTTAATACAGATCCTGCGTTAAGAAGTCCTGGGAATGCTAAGTCAAACTGATAATTGGCAAAAAAAAAAAAAAAAAAAAAAAACCTAACCTGACAGTTGTTGCTAAGACAGTACTGGTAAAGACAGAGAGGTCGGCATTCCAAAAATAAATGATGATTTAAAACCAAAGAGTAACAATAGATACTCTTGGATAAAAATTAAAGAGTGGGCAAAATTGAAAAAACTTCAAGACAAGGAAAGTCTTGCTTCACTTTCTTGCTGAAATCTTGAAGGGTGAATGTGAAGTGATTTGCTATTGAGGTCTAGAGATCTTGCCTAAACCAACCTAGCAAGATTATGCACCAAGTGGATGAAATAGGCCAAGGGCAAATCAAAGTTTCATGGTCTAGTTCAGAAAAAAAAAGGAATCTTGACTTGGTTAGAGAGGAGGTCTTCATATCTCTCCTGAAAGAACTAAAAGTTCAATAACAAGAAACATGTGGGCATGTGGGTCAGCAACTTCCAGGGCATTAGGGTAAGTCTGTGGATTTCTTTTGGGGGGTCACACCCGGTAATGCTCAGGGGTTACCCTGGCTCTTCACTCAGGAATTACTCCTGGCGGTGCTCAGGGGACCATATGGGATGCCGGGGATTGAACCCAGGTCAGCCATGTGCAAGGCAAATGCCCTACCCACTGTGCTATCACTCCAGTCCCAGTCTGTGAATTTCTTAGTTCCCAAATCACTAGGCTTCTTCTGCTTCCCCCAAATAAGTCTGTGCCTTTATGCTCTGGGCTTGAAAGTGACAGAGGAAAGTACAGGAGGGGCCGTGGTGCTACTGAAGCCGAGCCAGGAATTCCATGATTGTGAACTTCACTGCTGATTTGTGTGAGTGAGGGGATGGGGGTGGGCTGAGGAAGGGAGAGAGAGTTCTATGTGTGAGTGTGTATGAAAATGTTATGTGTGAGAATATGTGATAAAGTGTGAGAATGTGTATCAGAGTGTATGGTAAGTTTTGTGAGCGTATGTGTTAGTGTGTGTGGGCGTGAAAGTACCAGTGAGAACATGTTTGTAAGAGACAGTGTTTATATATGTAACTGTAAAGGAGTGTGTATTTGTAGGGACATGTGTTATGTGTGAGAGTGTGTGATGCAAGAAGAAGGTGAGTATCGTATGTTTGACTATGACAGTGTGCCTGTGTGTGAGGCAGATTGGATGTCTGTGTTTTAGGAAGAGTGATGTTTATTTAAGACTGAGCACGTGGATGTGGCGGTGAGAGAATGTGCATGTGAGTGCTGTGTGTCTGAGAGTGTGTGGGCATGACAGTGTTGTTATGAGTATTACGACTGTCTATATATACTTAAGAGTGTAAGCAATGTGTGAGTGTATTTTTGAGTACGTAAGAGTATATCTGAGAGTGTATGAGTTTCTAAAAGCAGGTGATATGAGAGTGTGAGAGAAAGCATGGGCCTGAGGTTAATGCTTGGAGTAAAAGAATGTGAGAACATCTAAGGGAAAGCATATGAGTGTTGTATCTGAGAGTGTATAGGAGAGTACGTATGTGAGAGATTATGCTAGAGCATAGATGTGTGAGAGAATATATGTGAGAGACGTGAGTGTGAGAACGGGAGCTGTGTGTGTGATAATGTGTACGAACGTGTGAGATATAATTCATATATTGTGAGAGCAGTATGTGTGAGTACACCTGTAAGAACATGTGTGAGTGTTGTGTGGGTGTACTGTGCGTGAGAATGTATGTGAGAAAGGGGGTTGGGGCAGGAGGGAGAGGAAGGTGGAAGAGATTGTAAGTGTTTGTATAAGTACCACTCAACAATGTTCGAAATGCAAATCCATGTTGGCTCCTCCCTAGTTAGTCAGGGTATCCCTGGGGCCCACCCACACATTTCTCCAAAGTGATTCAGTCGCTTCTTCATAACCAAGCCTTTGTTGGTCTCCTCTTCTATTTCCTTGGTGCCACAAACCAAAATTTTTTTAAACATTTTATTATACCACCGTGAGATAAACAATTACAACGTTGTTCTTGTTTGGAGGTTTCGGTCACAAGGTGTTCCAGCACCCCGCCCTCCACCAGTGCCCATTTCCCACCACCAATGTCCCCAATTCCCTCCCCACTCCCATAGCCTGCCTAAATGGCAGGTTCTTTATCTCTTTTCTTTCTCCCTCTCTCTCTCCCTTCCTTCTCCTACACATTGTGGGTTGCACTACATACACTTGGAAGCCATCATGTGCATTTTTTACCTGTATTTAATGTTCAGTTCTATGTTGGTATCAGTCCTTTTGACATTTATTCACACACGTTCCCTTCTCTATCTTACCTAACCTCTGACTCCCCACACGCTTGTGGTAATTTCCACTCAAACCAAATTTTTTGACTTGTGCTCAGCCTACCCTAAAACACAGAATGTTTTTGGACCATCCTAGTCTCTTCCTTCATATTTTTATTAATTTATTTTGGTTTGGGGCCACACTCAGCTATGCTCAGGGTTTACTCCTGGGTCTATGCTCAGGGAATTACACCCAGAGATACTCAGGGGACTGCATGGGGTGGCTGGAATTAAACACAGGTCAGTCACGTGCAAGAAATATGCCGGAATCACAATACTACCATTCTAACTAATGGTAAAAAAATCTAATTCTAATTAGATTTTTTCTAATTCTTAGAATTAGATTTTTTCTAATTCTTAGAATTAGATTTTTTCTAATTCTTAGAATTAGATTTTTTCTAATTCTTAGAATTAGATTTTTTCTAATTCTTAGAATTAGATTTTTTCTAATTCTTAGAATTAGATTTTTTCTAATTCTTAGAATTAGATTTTTTCTAATTCTTAGAATTAGATTTTTTCTAATTCTTAGAATTAGATTTTTTCTAATTCTTAGAATTAGATTTTTTTCTAATTCTTAGAATTAGATTTTTTCTAATTCTTAGAATTAGATTTTTTCTAATTCTTAGAATTAGATTTTTTCAATTCTAATTCTAATTCTTAAAATTAGAATTTTTCTAATTCTAAGAAAAATCTAATTCTAGAATTCAAAAAATCTAATTCTAAGATTTTTATCTTTAAAGCTAGATTCCTTTGAAGTACCAAAAATAATAATCTGCCTCTAAATTGATTGGAAGGCTTCAAGAAGTCCAGCAGAACTGATGGCCAGAGCTTTGCCCTCGGACCACTGCAGGCTCAGATAAACTGCTGGATTGATAAGAAATGGCTCAGATTGATTCTGAAATTGCTCCAGGAGAGTGTTGGCACACAGCTGTTTGCTGAATGGTTTAAGCACTGACCAGTTTGGCCAAGAGAAGACTGCTGTCAACCTGAGTGAAAACTGCGAGTCTCTGCCTGACCTTCTCTGTCTCCACCCAACCAGCTCCATACTCATCATAACTTTGGAGGACCATGTGTCTCAAGCTCTGCAATTAGCAAACGGGAATTCAGGAGAACCAAGGTGTTGGATTTCATTTAAATTCAAGTCCAAAGGCAAGAGAAAATTGACATCCACCCACAATAACAGGCAAGAAGGAAAGTCTCCCTTACTTCGTTATCTGTGTGGGATTTGAACAACCTGAATATGGTTTGTACAGTGGGGAAAGCAAGTGCTTCTACAGTCTGTTTCGATTAATCTCACGTAGAAAGTTCTTACAGACACACACCGCCTAATGGGCTTTTTGGAACTTTGGGAGAGGGTGAGGGGTGGGGGGTCTGCCCAGGAGTGCTCAAGAGATCAGAAGCTACTCCAGGATGTTTACGCAACCTGCTTGATAGTTTATGCTTGGACCTGAAAAAATATGTCAGGTGCCACCAGGGTCCAGAGATGTTCCTGAGACCACATGGTACCAGAGAAAGAACCAGGTCAGGCACGTAGCCCCTAATCCTGTACTAAAGTCCCAGACCCCTCTCCTCTGAGACATGTTTAACAAATCTTTCAGCATTCTGTCCCAGAATCTAACGCACAGGCAATCGATCACACCGTGGAAGTTCATACGTCCATATATGGAAATCTGTACGCCCACCATGCTCGAATTCCTGGGTCACAGAATTTCTTCCTCAGGGGAAACAGGTAGCAAAGAGATCTGTGTTGTGCTGTTTCAAACCACAGGGAGCATCTGACAGCGATGATGCGGCCAGGTTCAAACCTGAGGTCACGACAGTTGCCACTTACAGCCAGTGAGGTTTGCTTTCCAGGTCACTTTCTGAACTGCTAAGAGCGTGTTCTCTCACAAGAGAATGTTCTCATTCCCTAATATCACGCTGAGGGCTTTATATATGATGCCACCCACGGAGTCTCATCTGAGTCCTGGTTTTCATGTAGCAACACAGAGATAAGAGAGTTCAATTAAAGGGTTGGCAAGGTTGAACAGCCATACATTAGCCACCGGATCACTCACTTTGCCACCCCAGCAAACACACTGAGGGGAGGCTTGGGGTTTTAGTCTTCTTCTATGTGCCCTGCTCTCTCCCACACAGATGGCTTTGAAAATGAAAACCAGCACTGCCTTCTGAGCCAAGCACAGGGCCTCACACAGAAAGCACCTGGGGTTTCCATCTGGGTGATTTTATTCTGGCCACACCATCTACACAATATGCTGTCACTTTCTTCAGCCTGGCCTGAGAAAAGACACAATTAGAGCATCAGCCCACCAAAAGGAAAAGGGCGGACGAGCTTATGCTTCTTCATTGACTTTAATTAAGCTCACCAGAGAAGTGATCGCAAGGGAGGCTGCATAACTTTTTCCAGTTTTATTTATATTACTCTTAATTCCAATTTAACAGGAAAATATTTTCCCCGACTCTCTACACCGATTTGGTTGGTTTCCTCTATCTGTTAAGAAACACTGCCATCTACCGACACCACAGCTCGTAACATTTCCACAGTTTTTTGAAACCATGAGAAAAATGTGACCATTGCTGGAGTTTATGCCTTAATTACAAATGCTTTCTAAGACGGACCCTTCGCTGCAAATGACTATTCAGCACTTAAATTGTATTGTGTTGCAGCTACAAAAGACAAAGGAACTTGAAATGACACTGGGAATTTTAGAACATGGATGTTCTATCAGGACCAGCTTTGTAATGGTCTATTGCATGTTAATTCAATAAAAAATTAATTTAAAAAAATAAAACATGGGTCTTAAAAAGTGAGCACATTAAATACAGACAAAAAAATGCACATGATGGCCTCTAAGTGTATGTAGTGCAACCCACAATGTATAAGAGAAGGAAAAGAAAGAGCGGGAGAGAGAAAAGAGATAGAGAACCTGCCATTTAGGCAGGCTATGGGAGGGGGAGGGAATTGGGGACATTGGTGGTGGGAAATGGGCACTGGTGGAGGGCGGGGTGCTGGAACACTATGTGACCGAAACCTCCAAACATGATCACAATCACGATCACAATCTTCCCGCTCATCATCTATTTGCTAGAGCGGGCACCAGTAATATCTCCATATGTCCTGTCTCATGCCAGTAGAGCCAAGGGCATCGGCTTGCTACAGGAACATAAAGAGCCTCAAACCATTATATTAAGTCATGGGAATGACCTAATATAATTGTTACTGGTATTTGGCATATCAAATACAACACGAGCAGCTTGCCAGGCTTGCCGTGCGGGAGGCATACTCTTGTAGTCACCTCCAAATAAAGCATTTATTGATGAACCGCGTGGCCACTTGCGGCGGGGCGAACCGGGCTGTGATAGTCTGGTGTGCCTTAACAAAATATTGGCAAACTTAATTTAACAATGACATTAAAAGGATCACACAACCATGATCAAGTTGGAGTCATCCTGTGGTTGTAAGGATGGTTATAACATACGCAAGTCAACCTGCAATGCACTATAGTAAAACAACTCGAAATATCATATTAACACAGTAACACAAGAAAATAAACGAATAACACACATTCACACAAATAGCATAACAGCCTTGGTACAATGAAGAGTGTTTTCTGTTTCTTCTTGAAGAAGGCAGATTTCTAGGGGGTATAATGTGTAATTTTTTTCTTTGTCCTACAAAGTGGAAAGTAGGCTAAGCGGTTTAGGGTTCTCTTTTTAAAGGGGGAGAGGGGAAATACAACAATAGTTAATGCTTAAGCAACACTTACCAGTACCGGAATTTTGAACCTAATGTAAAATAATGTGCAAAAAAAATTCTTCTGAGGTGGAAGTGGTCTGTCCAAACGGAAGCATGAACAACGTTGTAATTGTCTATCTCACGGTGATATAATAAAATATTTAATTAAAAAAATGAGCAAGACATCTCCATTATGTCTTGCTGAGGTCGGCATGTAAGTATGGAATCAAGAGGACAAAGGGTCCCACACAGCCCTGTACACCTCTGCACACCAGAGCCCACCTGGGAACTACACAGCAACACAGAAGGTCTGAATCCCTCATTTCAAAGTATCAAAGATCTTACAAGCAATGGAAAGATACAGGTTTTTGATGCCACAGAGAAAATGATAAAAAAAAGTTATTAAAAATAAATCCAAGAATATCAGAATACACAGAAGTGTTATGCTAAGGCTTGAGGCCCATTTTCACAACAGGAATGAAATAACTCCTAAAAGATAAAAGAATTGCTTACTTCTTTAGGGAGGAATAACAGATTACCAGGGTAATTCATAGGTCAATTAGAATTTTTTAAAAAATCCTCCCAATGTGTAGGAATCACAGTATACATGTGGCATTAAAATTTCACTGTGATAAGGGTAATTAGGAGGCCTTTAAAACGATTGCTAGGAAGAACATCAGAGGAGAAAGTTAGAGAAGCACTGACTTGGACGACTCAAATTGTAAATCTACCAGTTCTTCCAAGTCAATTTCTTGCTTCATTGCACATCATTTTTAGGAGGTAAGGTGTAGTGTTACACTGTACCAAGCAGTACCCAGGACTGATTCCTGGCCAGTACTCAGGGATCACTCCTAATAGTGACCCAGGGACCTTTATGCACCGGAGGTCATACTAGGGCTGACTGTGTGCACAGCAAGGGTCAAAAGCCCGGTAATAGTTCTTGGACCTTCACTGAACTTCCAATCAAAATTCCAGTAGGGTGTGTGAGGTGGATGGACATGTGTGTATGTGTGTATGTATGTATGTATGTATGTATGCATGTATGCATATATGTATGTTTGTATGTTGTGAGTATTGTGTATGTATGAGTTGTGAGTTTTATGTGTGTGAGTTGACAACTTAATGACAAATGCATATTGAAGATATAAGAGATATAAGTAAAATAAACATTACTCTATCCTGCTATGCAATAGTGCAATATAATTAAGACAATGTTATACTGGTCCAAGAGTAAAGAGACCAATGAAAGAGACCAATAAAACAGAACTCACTAGTATATACAGGCACCTTTGGACGCTTGATTTATACTCCTGTTGAGAGAGATGGTGAAGGGCAGAATTGAGTGTCATCATTAGTTTGATTTTGAGTTTTGGAGCATACCCAGAGGTACTCAGGACCTACTCCTGGCTCTGTGCTCAGGGCTCAGTCCCAGCGGGGCTGAGGGGACCCTATGATGGCAGGGATGTAACCTGTGTGCAGGTCAAGCATCCTAACCACTATGTTGCCATTTGGCAGTAGCATTGAGCTTTTGCGGTAAGTTAAAATATTTATATATTGGTGATAATTTGCCACCAGGCAGAGCCTGAAAGCTACCCGAGGTGTATTCAATATGCCAAAAACAGTAACAATAATGGATCTCATTCCCAAAGAATGGAGACATTACTAGCACCCACTCGAGCAAATGGATGAACAGTGAGATGACAAGTGACAAGTGACAATTTGCAATAATGCATACCTAAAACTTTTATAATCCGATATTAGTACATCAATAAAAACTATTAAAAAATAGTTGAAGTCTGGACCACGTAGCTCAGCGGGGAGAGATCTGTCTTGCATGCATGAGGCCCTAGGTTTAATACCAGGTATTAAAAACGTTTAGGAAGGACACTTATTAACTTGGATTTCCATACCCAAGAAGTCGAAATGAACATAACCCTCGCTACATACTTTCTAATGGATTATAGGTATAAATGTGAAATAACCAAACAAAGCCTCTTCAAGACCGGTAGTTCCTAAAGAGCAGTGCCCAGACCTGAACTGTCAGCACAGCCTGGAACTTAGTGAGAGCCAGTACCGCAGGCCTGGTGCTGAGATACTCCATACGGTCCCTGAGCCCACCCAGGAGTGGTTCCTGAGCACAGAGCCTGGACTAAGCCCTGAGTGACACCAGATGTGGCATAAAAAATAAACAAGTGCAGGTTTAAAGATAAACACAAGGAAAATAGGCCCTAGATCTGATACTTCATAAAAGATATTTAAATGACCAATTAACAAGACATGATTTCCAATGTCTTTAGAAAATCTACACATATAATTTAAGTTATTGGGGCCAGAGAGATAGAACGGGAGGTTAGGAAAGTGTTTTCATTGCATCTGGCAGACCCTGGTTCAATCCCCAGCACGGCATATGGTTCACTGAGCACCAAGAATGATCCCTGAGCACAGAGGCAAGAGTAAACCCTGAAACGGCCCAGTATTGCATTAAATATCCCCACAAAAAAATTAAAATTATTATACAGTGTAATTACATTCCCGTTGGTACAGCTCAATTTAAAAAAATAAGCAACACAGGGGCCGGAGCAATAGTCCAACGGTAGTTCATTTGCCCTGCATGCAGCCCACCTGAATTTGACTCCTGGCATCCCATATGGTCCCCGGGCATGCCAGGAGTAATTCCTGAGTGCAGAGCCAGGAGTAACCCCTATGCAATCCTGGGTGTTACCCCCAAAAAAGCAAAAAGATAAAAATAAAAATAAATAACAGGTATACTTCACTAAAGAAAATCAACATATATGACCCATAGACACATGATCAAAATATTCAAAATTGGTGGCCTGCGCAATAGTCCAGCGGGTAGGGCGTTTGCCTTGCATGCAGCCAACCCAGGTTCGATCCCCGGCATCCCATATGGTCCCCCAAGCACCACCAGGAGTAATTCCTGAGTGAAGAGCCAGGAGTAACCCATGAACACTGCCGGGTGTGACCCAAAAAAGCAAAAATACAAAAAAATACAAAATACTCAAAATTTTCTATTCTAAAAAAATCATATTCTAAAATAGAATTCCCTATTCTAAACAAATAGGATAATTTCCTATTGTTAAAAAAGGGAAATGATTTGACCCAGCCATACCACTCCTGGGAATCTACTCTGGGAAACCAAAAATACGCAGCGGAAACACCATCCCTACTTTTATGTTCATAGCAGCATTATTCACAATAGCCAGAATCTGGAAGCAACCAGAGTGCCCGAAAATCGATGACTGGATAAAAAGCTTTGGTACATCTACACAATGGAATACTATGCAGCTGTTAGGAAAAATGAAGTTATAAAATTTGCCTATAAATGGATGGACATGGAGAAGATTATGTTGAGCGAAATTAGCCAGAAGGAGAGAGACAGATACAGAATGACTGCATTTATTTGCATGGCATAAATATATATGTACATATTATGATACCAATATCCAAGGTCAAGTGAAACATATATCAGGAGGTCTTGTCAAAGGTGGAAATTATCACAAACGGGTGGGAGTCAGAGGTTAGGTAAGACAGAAAATGGAACAGGGTGCTAATAATTGTCGAGGGTACTAATGCCAACCTAGAACTGAGCATTAAATAGAGGCAAAAGGATACACATGACAACCCTTTAATGTATGTTCTATAATCCATAGTCTGGAAGGGAAGGAAAAGAGAAAGAGAGAGAAAGGGAAAGAAATAAAGAACCTGCCATGGAGCAGAGCTGGGGAAGGGGGAGGGAACCGGGGATGTTGGTGGTGGGAGATGGGCACTGGTGGAGGGACGGGTGCTGAAACACTGTATGACCAAAACCCAAACATGACCTTTTTAATTGTATATCTTTTTATTTGTATATCTCACGGTGGTATAATAAAATACTTAAAAAAAATAAAAAATAATAATAATAAAGGGGAAATGCTAAACAAAACAATAAAAATCAATACATCTCAAAAAATAGTTATTACTCAAAAGATAAGAAATGTTAATATTGCAAAAAGTTATTCAAAAATACATTATCCCTTAATCATTTTTGTAAAATGGTGGAGGGGTGGCTGTTGGAACACTATGACTGAAACCCAATCATGAACAACTTTGTAACTGTGTATCTCACAGTGCTTTGATTTTATAAAAGTGAACACAAAAATAAAGTTTACCAACTTCTGTAATAACTTGTTTATGTACATATGGGACTACATGAAACTGAAAAGCTTCTGCACCTCAAAAGAAACAGTGACTAAGATACAAAAGCAGTCCACAGAATGGGAAAGAATATTCACCCAATACCCATCTGATAAGGGGTTAATATCCAGGATATATCAGGCACTGGTAGAACTTTACAAGAAGAAAACAAACAACCCCATCAAAAAATGGGGACAAGAAATGAACAGAAACTTCAGCAAGGAAGAAATTCGAATGGCCAAAAAACATATGAAAAAATGCTCATCATCACTAATCATCAGAGAGATGCAAATCAAAACAACAATGAGATACCACTTTACACCACAGAGACTGGCACATATTCAAAAGAGCAAGAACAACAAGTGCTGGCGTGGATGTGGGGAAAAGGGGACACTCATCCATTGTTGGTGGGAATGCCGGCTGGTACAGCCTTTCTGGAAAACAATATGGACTTTCCTCCGAAGACTAGAAATTGAACTCCCATTTGACCCAGCCATACCACTCCTGGGAATCTACTCTGGGAAACCAAAAATACGCAGCGGAAACACCATCCCTACTTTTATGTTCATAGCAGCATTATTCACAATAGCCAGAATCTGGAAGCAACCCGAGTGCCCGAAAATCGATGACTGGATAAAGAAGCTTTGGTACATCTACACAATAGAATACTATGCAGCTGTTAGGAAAAATGAAGTTATAAAATTTGCCTATAAATGGATGGACATGGAGAAGATTATGTTGAGCGAAATTAGTCAGAAGGAGAGAGACAGATACAGAATGACTGCATTTATTTGCATGGCATAAATATATATGTACATATTATGATACCAATATCCAAGGTCAAATGAAACATATATCAGGAGGTCTTGTCAAAGGTGGAGATTATCACAAACGTGTGGGATTCAGAGTTTAGGTAAGACAGAAAATGGAACAGGGGGGCTAATAATAGTCGAGGGTACTAATGCCAACCTAGAACTGAGCATTAAATAGAGGCAAAAAGGATACACATGACAACCTTTTAATGTATGTTCTGTAATCCATAGTCTGGAAGGGAAGGAAAAGAGAAAGAGAGAGAAAGGGAAAGAAATAAATAACCTGCCATGGAGCAGGGCTGGGGAAGGGGGAGGGAACCGGGGATGTTGGTGGTGGGAGATGGGCACTGGTGGAGGGACGGGTGCTGAAACGCTGTGTGACCAAAACCCAAACATGAACTTTTTAATTGTATATCTTTTTATTTGTATATCTCACGGTGGTATAATAAAATACTTAAAAAAAAACTTGTTTATGTACATATATATGTACATAAACATAGGAAGGTATACTATGCTATAGCTTCCTATGTTGTATACTTTATACACACATACATGCATACATTTTATAATTTTCACAGTGTATATTAACAGCTGAATCCATATTTAGTTTTGGTTTTCTCTTGGTAGTAGATATATAATGCACAAATAACCAATAATCAAACAATTACCTTTAAAATATAAGCTTTTATTTAATTAAATATACTGATTATATAGACAAAGTAAATTGTACTTCCTCTAGAGCTAATTCTACTCCCAATCTGCACGTTTTATAGAGAGTGGATCATCAACTTTCTCTCCAAATGCCTTGATGATTCCTCAAAGATGTTTAACAGATTACATAATGATACTTACAGGTACTTTCAACAAGTGTCTTATCAAATGTCATCACGTCTCTATTTGAGCTACTCTTAGGAAACTGAACCCAGGTACTATCAAACACAACTAAATTCAACAAAGGAGGCACATGCAGCATGTCTGACTGATTCCCTGATGCGGCGGGAGTAACTTTTCTGAGAAATTGAATTTCTCTTTGCATTTCATAATTCAGTCATTCAACGAATATTTACTTAGACCCGACCATGCCAGAACTTTTATTTTCACCACATTAATGCAAATTTTGCTGAATATTTTCTGATTTCATATATATATGAAATATTATGCCTATTTTCCTGCCTTTCACACAAAGAATACTAAGCACATTTTAATTAAGTGTAATTACAGCGTAATTTATGACTGTTTCAGGCAAATGAAACAGTTCAACACTAATCCTTCTTCCTGTGTCGCCACCAATGTCCCCAGATTCCTTCCACCCGCAAGCCTGCCTCTAAACATGCCTATAGGAATCTTTGTTTCTCTTTTAGTCACTGTGGCTTAAATACTGTTACAGATATGGTTTGATGCATGACTTTGAACCACCTTCCAGCATCGCCTCCTGCCCCAGAGTAGCCATGTCCCTCCCCCACTGCCAGGGGTGGTCCCCTCCTTCTTCTATCCCATGCCATGCTTCTTCCCGAAGACCAGTTCTCACGTCCTCTGTTATCTGTTGCTTTGGATATCTGTTATTCCCCTACTGTGTTTCCTTATGTACCCCCTAACTACTCGCATGATCACATAGCTGCAAATTACATGATTTCATTTATCTTATAGCTGCATAGCAGACCATCATGTATATGAACCATATTTTCTTTATCCAGTTATCTGTTCTTGGGTCCTTGGGTTGTTTCCAGATTTGGGGAATGGTGCTGCATTGAACATAGATATACAAGTGTCTTAGTTGCATTGTGTTTTTGGACCCTTGGGGTCTATTCCAAGAAATGGAATTGCTAAATCATATGGAAAGTCAATTTATTCAGGCGAGGGAGGGGCATAGGTTTGGGTGGTGGTTTGGTTTGATTTTTGGACCACACCTGGTGGGCTCAGAGGACTATATGGGGTGCTCAGAGCTTACTCCTGGCTCTGTGCTCAGGGATCACATCTCGGGCTTGGGGAACAATATGGGGTGCCAGGATCAAACCCAGTTCAGTTACATGCAAGGCAAATGCCCTTCCCACTGTTCTATCTCTCCAGCCTCTTCAAGTCTTAGATTTTGTCATGTCTATATTGTTTTCCAGAAAGGCTGTGCTAGTCATCATCCCACCAGCAGTGAATGAGGGTTCCTTTTTCCCCCACATACACACTGGTTGTTTTTGTTCTTTCTGATGTACGCAAGTCTCCATGATGTGAGATAATATCTCACTGTTTGTTTTTTATTGCATCTTCCTAATGATCAGTGATGCAGAGAATTTCTTCATATGCCTTTTTGGACATGTGTGTGTCTACTTTGAAGAAGCTTCCGTTCATCTTTATGCCTCATTGTTAATATCTTGGATATTAACCCTTTATCAAAGGAGGGGGTGGGAAAATATTTCCAGCCAGTCTTGCCAAGCACAATTTAGTCTTTTTCTGACTCAGCGTCAGGGGAGTCAAACTATGGACCTTAAGGACCAGAGAGGGAGAGCGCACTGGGCAAGCATCCTTGCAGGCTACCGATCCCCATTGAGTCATATGGGCCCCCAAGCACCACCACCAGTGATTCACTAACCAAGAGTCAGGAGCAAGCTCTGAGCACCACCGGTCATGCTCTCTCCCCCACCAAAAACAGTCTCCAGAGTTAACATCAGAGCCGGTGGCCCCATGATCTCAACTGAAGAAATGTTTCAAGAACCTCTCCGTCTGAGAACCAAATCTACTGGTAACATTCAAACACAAGTAGTTGGGTTTTGTACTCATTCTATTGCCTCCCTTCTTCGTTGTTGAGATACTGTTGTGATGCAAGGCTTGGAGTGACCTGGCTGGAGGTGGTGTCCATGGTTTTCAAGCTCACTAGGACTTGCTCTCTGTAGCTGTGGAGCTCGTAAACCCTGATTGCAATGCTTGCCAGGGGTCCCTGTGGTGCTCACACATGGGCTGACCAAGATTTAGACTTCTCGGGGTGGGGTACATTGGTGGTGGAAATGGCGCACTGGTGGAGGGATGGGTGCTTGAATACTGTATTACCAAGAACCAATTATGAACACCTTTGTAATTGTATGTCTCATGGTGGTATAATAAAAAATTTAAAATAGGGGGGAAAAAACAAAGATAAATATAAAGTCAAAGAACTTTTTTGGAATAATAAATGTTTAAGATGCTTGTGACAGCATTATTCACAATAGCCAGAATCTGGAAATAACCAGAGTGACCGAGAATCGATGACTGGATAAAGAAGCTTTGTTACATCTACACAATGGAATACTATGCAGCTGTTAGGAAAAATGAAGTTATAAAATTTGCCTATAAATGGATGGACATGGAGAAGATTATGTTGAGTGAAATTAGCCAGAAGGAGAGAGACAGATACAGAATGACTGCATTTATTTGCATGGCATAGATATATATGTGCATATTGTGATGCCAATATCCAAGGTCAAGTGAAACATGACCTTGTACCAGGAGGTCTTGTCAAGGATGGAAATTGTCGCAAACATGTGGGAGTTAGAGGCTGGGTAGGACAGAGAATGGAACAGTGTACTGACAATTGTCAAGGGTACTAGTGCCAACCTAGAACTGAGCATTAAATACAGGCAAAAGGACACACATGACAATCCTTTAATGTATGTTCTGTAGTCCATAGTCTGGACGGGAAGGAAGGGGAGAGAGAGAGAAAGGGAAAGAAATGGGGAACCTGCCATGGAGGTGGGCTGGGTGAGGGGGAGGGAACCGGGTAACTGGTGGTGGGAGATGGGCACTGGTGGAGGGATGGAACACTGTATGACCAAAACCCAGGTATGAACTTTTTAATTGTGTATCTTTGTGATTATGTATCTCATGGTGGTATAATAAAATACTTTAATAAAAAAGATGCTTGTGAAATCCTTAACTGGAAATATTTATATATTGTTAAATATGTGTATTAGCACAACTTTAGAATGCAATTGTCAATTGAATTATATAATTCCTCCTAATACAAGAGAATAATTATGCTTTAGATAAGTAACGTTACACCTATGCAAGTCAATTCACAGAATAAACAAACAAGTGGATAATCTTTCACTTCTTCAAAATAATACAATCTATAAAATATTACAATCTACTAGCATCTATCAGAACATGAAAACTATTTTTCTAAAAATGCAACTGAATTATCTAGATTAATAAAAATACTTTATAATTACTAATCACAGCATGACCTTCGAGCAATTAACAGTTATCATGTAATACTACAAGTTATTCTCTATTTGAAAACATTTCTGAGTTTCTTAAATAAAAGAGCTAAAGGGAGCTATAGTTCTGTTACAAAGAACAGGGTGCTAAGAAAACCCACCATCCACTCGCACAGACTTCACAAGTTATTCCAGCTCTGAAATAAGGCAGAGAAACAAAGTTAACTTTTTTCCTTTTGCTTTTAATTTAAGAAGAAATGAATCTTTTCCTACCACAACGATTATTGAATTTACACAAAACCTTAGCTCATCAAAAAGAAGCAAAAGTATAAAAGATTATTCAACATTATAGTTTAAAAAAAAAAGTAGATAAAGCCCAGAGAACATCAAAGCTATTTCAACAGCTGCAGATACATTCTGGGTGAAAACGTTCATGGGAGAAAGCCAGACTTTAAATAGGGAAAAGGCACTTTTCCAACCTGACTATTTTATCAGTTGTGCTCTCCGCAAGATCATGGTGTTTGCAATCAGACAAAAACGCTTCCAGGGCCCCCTAGTGGTGATTTGTAGACCAGTAGTGCAAAATAAAATAATGAAGTAACAGAGAGCAGCCAGGGCCCAAAACCAGGACCTAGAAACTAATTATCTCCTCCCCATGACTCTTCACGATTCAGTGCCTCGAGTTTTTCCTCCTCAACCACAGTTGATTCAGTCTTTCTATATGTAATCCCTAAAAAAATAAAAAAGTTTTTTCTCTAAAAAAGAAAAAAAATGGTTGTTCTTCTCTCATGATTCATTGCTATCTAAATAAAGGACCCATGGCACAAATATATCCTTGTCTTCCTTTCAGATCATTTTAACCAGAAGCATATTGTACAACACTGTGGTTAGTATGGTACAATACAAACTCATAAATCCACATTATTTACTTATTTTCAGCACTGGCAAATGAACTGCTGTTGGCTTAAATCTTTTAAGTGCCAATACATTGCTAGGAGTAGTAGATTTAACAGGATAGAAACGAGTAAATAACTGATTTTCACCAGGAACTACGATCCCCCAAAGGAGCATATTAAATTTGGAATTCTCTACCTAGCCAGATGAGATTGATCTAATAAACACTCCTTAAATCAGCCTGAAAGGTTGATGGGCCCACTAGTACATCCTGAACTCACTGAAGAACCAGAAGTACTCAAGCTGGGACTGAATAAGTAGAATAATCAACAGGAAATGTTTCTAAAATGAGGGCAGACCAGCGTGCTCTTGAGATCATGATTAACCCTGCTGGAGAAAAACATGGGGACTTTGTAGACTTTCCCCCAACCAGGTTCTCATTATTTTTCTTTGAATTTTTGTGTCACACCGGCACTCAGGGGTTACCCCTGACTCTGCACTCAGGAATTACTCCTGGTGATGCTTGGCGAACCATATGAAATGGCAGGAATGTATTATCATTCAGGGCCTACAAGGCTCTTACAGAGATCCAAGGCTAAGAGCTATGACTCTATTTGCAGGGTCCCAGCAAGGCCAACAGGCTATTTACATATCTATGCTCAAACAAGTTCAGATTACAAAGAGTCTCTGAGAACTAAACTAAATATGTGGGTCACAGCCAATCATAAATTTTGAAATCTAATGCTCAAAACATTTTAAAAATAAGGCTGTACAAAGAAACTTTGGACAAGTTGACAAGTTATAGGTGCTTTCCTGTGGGGTGTTGAGGTTTTTTTTTAATGTTGCTCAGCAATTAGATTCAAACTTTCCAGTGGGGTTTCCCTTTTTGAAAATTCTTTTATCCTTGACTTCTGAAGCCATATTCTCCCCATTTCTGTCCAACCTGTCTGGCTGATCCTTCCCAATCTCAGACCAGTTTCTTACACTTTAAAATGCATCAAATCAGGGCCTGAGAGTTCAGCTAGTCGGGTGCACGATCCTGCAAGGCTGCCTTGCACGACAGCTGACCCGGGTTCGATCCTGGGCATCCCTATGGTCTTCCTAGCACTGCCAGGAATAATCTCTGAATGCAGAGCCAAGAGCAGTCCCTGAGCATCGCTGGATGTGACCCAAATATATATATATATATATATATATATATGTATATATGTATATATATGTATGTATGTTATGTATATATACACACACATATATATACATATAGTATATATATGTATATATATATGAAAATACATCAAATCATTTAGAAAACTTGCAAAGAACTAGATCCCTGGGCCTATCTCAAGTTTCTGATTGAGTAGGTATGGAGTAGCTCCCAAGAGTTTACATCTCAGAGAGAGAGGGAGTGGGAGAGAGAGGGGAGAGAGAGACACAGAGAGAGAGAGAGAGAGAGAGAAGACAAAGTGCCTGCCATAGAGGCAGGCTGGGGGGCTGGGGGTTGGAAGAGGGAATTAGGGGACATTGGTGGTGGGAAATGTGCACTGGTGGAGGGATGGGTGCTGAAACACTATGACTGAAACCTAATCATGAACAGTTTTGTAATTGTTTATCTCACCGTGGTATAATAAAAAATTTTTTTTTTGCTTTTTTGGGTCACACCTGGCAATGCTCAGGGGGTTACTCCTGGCTCTGCACTCAGGATTTACTCCTGGTGGTGCTGGGGAACATATGGGATGTCAGGGATCGAACCCAGGTCAGCCGTGTGCAAAGCAAACACTACCCTCTGTGCTATCGCTCCAGCCCCTAATTTTTTTTTAAAACAAGAGTTTACATCTCAAACAGCTCTCCATATTGTGTCTTTTTATTTATTTATTTTTGTTTATTTATATTTGGGTCGCACTCAGAAATAAAATGCCGCAAGCATAAATACAAATATATTTATGTATTTAAGATATAGTGATCAGGAAACAGTACAGTGGTTAGAGTGCATGCTTAACATTACATTAACCCATATTCAATTTCTGGCACTATATGGACACCTGAGTATCGCCTATGTAGTCCTAGGGGCCCAAGTCCCACCAGGTGTGGCCTGGGTGATTCCCCAGCAACACAGAGTCCCAGTAGCACCCCATTCTCAGACCTTCACAGTGAACCTCTATAATTTTTTAACCTTTATTTAAACACCATGATTTACAAAGTTCCTTTCCCCTTGAGGTGTTGCAGGTTTGGCTGCAGTGCCTGGCTGTGTCAGCAGGTGGCAGACAGGAGACAGGCTTGTCTACACCCAGGGCTCTGCCCTGTGGGCCCTGGATGGTTGATGGTCTGACATAGAAAGAGACTGTGTCCCCTGGGATGAACCCAGAGCCACGAAAGAGCCTGGCAAGCTACCCATGGTGTATTCTATATGCCAAAAACAGTAACAATCATGAACCTCATTCCCAACAAATGGAGACATTACTGACACCCACTTGAGCAAATCAATGAACAACGGGAAAACAAGTGACAAATGACAAGTGATTTACAAAGTTGTTCAAGGTACAATTGTTTCCAGTATTCAGTGTTCCAATACCAGTCCCACCACCAGTGTGCCCTTACCTGTACTAACTCTTCAGCAGCTCCAATGCAGGATTTCTAAGTTCATCATTTAAATGCCATCGGCACTTTTAGTCAACTTGATCACTTGATCACTTGAATCCCGTTACTCATCGTTTTGCTCGAGCGGGCGCCAGTAACATTTCCATTGGACCCTATCACGTGCCAATGTAGCCCAATGGCATCTGGTTGATTCAGGAATATGAAGAGCCTCAAACCGTTCCTTCAGGGTCTTAACAAGGAAGTCTGACCATCTTGTAGGTGGGCGGCCACGTGATCTTTTGACATCCCGTGGGATCCAGTCGGTAACGGCTCTAGTCCAGCGGTTGTCTCCAAATCGCATTACATGTCCAGCCCATCTGATTTTCGATGCCTTGGCAAACGAGACAGCGTCCCTGATTCTGGAATAGCGACGGAGGTCAGAACTCCGGATTCCTTCTCTCACTTGAGTGAGGCGTGATATTCCAAGCATAGCTCTTTCGATGCCTCTCTGGGAGACCCGAATAGCATTCTCATCCTGCTTTCGTAGGGCCCAGGTCTCTGAGGCGTATGTTAATGCAGGGAGAACAGTGGAGTCAAAGAGATGTGCCCGGAGCCGGAGGTTCTTTTGTCCTTTTAGCTATTTCTTCGATGCCTTTGAAGGCATTCCATGCCGCTCTCTTCCTCCTGCGCAGCTCAGGTTTTAGGTCATTCATCATGTTGACTTCTCGACCTAGGTACACATAACTGCTGCATTCAGAGATGTTTGTTCCATTGAGAGAGAATGGGGCCTCTGGAACTAGTTCATTTCTCATGAACATAGTTTTCTTCAGATTCAGCTGTAGACCTACCTTTCCACATTCTCGGTCAAAGTCAGCCAGCATTTGTGCCGCTTGGCTAATGTTTGGTGTTATTAGAACGATGTCATCAGCGAGCGGAGGTGGTGTAGTTGCTGACCATCTATCTTCACTCCCATTCCTTCCCATTCTAATTGTCTCATGATGTTCTCGAGGGTGGCACTGAAGAGTTTTGGTGAAATGGTATCACCCTGTCGAACCCCTCTTTTGACATCAATGATCACTTCTTTGTAGAATGGTGAGATCCTGGTGGTGAATCCATAATACAGCTCACGAAGGATCTTGATGTATTGGGTTTGAACACCCTGTTTGACTAGGGCTTCGATGACTGCTTCAGTTTCCACAGAATCAAAGGCTTTCTGTAAATCAATGAACGTGAGACAGAGCGGCATCTTGTACTCCCTACAAACCTCAATGAGCTTGGTTACTGTGTGGATATGGTCGATTGTGCTGAATCCTTTCCGGAAACCTGCTTGCTCGCATGGTTGACCTTCATCTAGTGTTCTGCTAATCCTGTTCAGGATGACTCGTGTAAACAGCTTGTAGATGACAGACAACAGGCAGATGGGGCGATAGTTGCCGATGTCATGAATGTCTCCCTTCTTGAACAGTAGAACTGTCCTGCTGGTTTTTCCATTGGGAGGGCACCTTGCATTCGGACAGGTAGCGTGTGAAGAGCCGAGCTAGTGTATTGATGAGCACCGATGGCAGATTCTTCAGATGTTCGGGTCTGACTTTGTCTGGGCCTGGTGCTGTTCCCTTCTTTACCGATGAGATGGCATGTCTTATTTCAGAAGGGAGAACGTTGGGAATGACGTATCCATCCTGTGGAATTTGGTATGTGGGCAGGTGGATGTGGCTATCAAAAAAGATTTGAGTAGAAGTCCTGGATAATCTTCTCCATTGCCTTTCTGGAAGATGTGATAGATCCATCAGGGGCGTCGGAGGGCAGTCATCTTGGTCTTATAGTTGGCGAAGGACAGGCGGGCAGTGCGAATACTTTTCCCGGCTTCTGCTGCATCTTCCAGTATTTCTGCTCTTCTGTCTTTGAGGTCTGCTTTTATCGCTTGGAACATGTGATGAAAGAGGCGTCGGTGGCATTGGTGTCCTTGTCAACACGAACATGGCTGTCAACATTGATTCATTTGAATGCCTAACAAACCGAATAGGACGATTACACTTGAGGAGATGTGGCCCACTGCCAGCAATTTCTATCTTCATTGTCTATGCACCAACATCCACATACAAAGAAGATGAAATTGAGAAATTCTACATGGAATTGGAGGAGTTCTATAAAAAAGATCACACCTTCTACAAGATCATAGTCGGTGATTTTAATGCCAAGATAGGACCGAGAAGATCGGCTGAAGAACTCCACATCGGGACCCATGGCCTAGAATGGAACGAACAGGGTGAGAGACTATCTGAGTTCATCATGTCCACCAAGACTATTCATGGGAACTCACAGTTTCAGAAGGCTGAAGCGAAACCGTTGGACATGGGAATCTCCTGGTGGACAGTTCCACAATGAAATCGACCACATCATCTTCAATCGACGGTTTTGTCTGACCGATGTTGCTGTCGTCCCCAAATTCCAGACAGGATCGGACCACCGTCTCCTTCGTGCAAAATTCTACTTCCCATAGCGGGGAGAAAAGGCTGCAAAGTTTAAGAAGAGAACTCCAAGAGCGACCACCAACTGGGAACTCTTTAGCACCATTGCGGCAACATGGGAAGATACCATCATTGATGACATCGATGAAGAATACAACCGACTGGTTCAGCACCTCCATGATTGTGCGAAGAATGCCGAGAGAGAGAAAAACACAAAAGGACGGCTTGTCTTCAGAAACTCTCGAGCTCATTCGCCAACGTGGCAAGGCGCGAGCCTCAGGAGACCAAATGCTAACGTCCAAGCTTGCTAAACTTTAGTCAACAGTGACATGATTTTCTAAAATAGCTCATGGAAGTTGCAGACACAATTAAATACATCTTTCCCTCAATCTAGATCGAGGTGACACACTTGGAAAATATCTACGTCTGCTAACTAAAGTCATGGACAAAATCTTTTGATTTCTCTTGAAAATGGAATTAATCTAGACTCAGAAAATCAAAGACATAAAATTCAGAAGGACATTTGAAATTGTGTGAATAAGACAGTATCTGGTGCAAAAGAGTCTCCTGGAATAATGGGATGTATAATACTATTCTTCTCCACCTCCAGTCACTCGAGAGGGCAAGCAGAAATGCTCCCATTCATCTCCAAAGTTCCCCAGAGTGCCAGCATTGCCCTCACGAGAGGCAGGTAATAGCAGCTTTACGCTTTTGGGCTTAAACATGCCGTATGTGCTCACAGGAACCTCTTTTCCCTTGTAATGATACATCCACATGTAAGTGTGCAATGTCTGCTACCTTCACAGACTTCGAGCCCAGGAGAACAGTGACTCTGTCTAAATTCTGCTCACCATTGTGTTCCTAGCGCTTCCCACAATGCCGGCACTCTGGAGGCATGCAATCAATTTTGCTAAATGGTAATTGGACATAATTCCTCCCATGCTGTGTGCTAAGAGAACAGACAGTTTCATCCGTGGCCCTGCGGTAGAGTCAAGAAAAGTCACTAGTTCAGATAGCCAACAAAGGATATTAACTTGCTTAAGGCACATTATGTGTATCTTAGCCAATTTTCGCTATTACAAATGAAATATCAGGAGCAAGAGAAAGAGCTCAATGGGCTGCACACAGGCTATGCATGCGGGAAGGTTTTGTTTTATCCCTGGCACCACGAGATCCCCTTGAGTACGGCCGGGAATAGCCTCCAACCACAAAGTCAGGAGCAAACCCTAAACACTGCCGGTTACATGGTCCCCCCAAACAAACAAACAAATACCATAGATCAGATGGGTTACAGGCAATAGATATTCATTTCTGACAGTCTTTGAGGCTGAAAGTCGGCAATCACAATGTCAGCAGGGTATTGGCTTCTTGTTATGTCCACATGCGGCGGAGAGAAAGGAAGGGCTGGAGAGTGAAGTGGGGGAGCAAGCCCAGAAAGTGTGTAGCTCAGAGTAAGCAGTGAAGCTTTGGTGTTGGGAAGCGGGCACTGGTGGAGGGATGGGTGCTGGAACACTCTATGACTGAAACCCAAACATGAACGTCTTTGTAATTGTGTATCTCATGGTGGTATAATAAAATATTAAAAGAAAAAGTGAAGCTCAGGAGCTGGAGCAATAGTACAGCCGGTAGGGGCGTTTGCCTTGCATGTGAACGACCGGGTTCAATCCCCGGCATCCCATAGGGTCCCCTGAGCACCACCAGGAGTAACCCCTGAGCATTGCCTAGTGTGACTCGAAAAGTCAAAAAAAAAATGTAGAGTTAATATAGTGTAAGGCATTAACCTCATACATGAGACTCATAACTTCATCAAATCATCGTGACTTCATCCAATCCAAAGCAGCCCCTAAAAGACCCCACCTCCTAATGCCACCACTTGGGGAAGGAGCTGGTAGTCTAGTTTCAGTACATGAATTGGAAGACATATCAACCCTCATCTACTAAACATAATGCATTTCTTTTTCTTTAAGAACTGCTAATTTGTGTTTTCATTTATAGCCAAGCCAAAGTAAGACTCAAACTACATTGCATGGAAAAGGCCCTAAAAAAATGGAAGGGAACAGAATACAACTTTGTCACAGAAAACGTTTTGGAAGATGTGAGGAAATACTCAGATGATTCAATTTAATTGACTCCCTTCCAGTTGTTCACATGCAAGTGAATTTTCCTGTGCTTGTGGGTGCTTGAGACTCGTATGAAAGATTTACATGCGCAAACTCGGAAGAAGGGAAGTTAGTTTATCGTACAGATGGTTCCGCCCTCTATCACCAGTGAACAATGTCCTGCTTCTGTCCCTAACTCTGCCCGGTCCCCTGGACGACTTCCCGTCCCACCACGGGCTACTCGCCTCCCGTGAATGTCACGGGTGCCGTCCCTGCACCGCCTCTCTCCCCTGGGCACGCTTTCCCGGAGGTGGCCACGGCCTGCCGAGTGGACCACACCCCTGTGCTCACACCGTTGCTGGGCTCCCAGCTGTACCCAACAGATCCTGTTGCCTTAGTCCCAGGTTTCCTTCTCTCCGGGCCCGGGTGAGCGGAGCCCAGCTCTTCATCGCCTCTGGGTTCTGCCCCTGAGATGCCCGCCTCTCCTAAGCCCCTACCTGGCGCACGCAGCGCCTACCTGACCTGGACATCCCATAGAGGGAACGGTGGGACCCAGGGTCTCCTTGTTCTGAAGGAATGGAGGAGAGCCAGCCTCCAGGGGCCTAGGCGGGGCCTTTTATCTGAGCCAAACCCCCCCATCCTTTCTACGTCCTGATTGGCTACTTGTTTCAGGGGTGGAGATTTAAAGTGACCTGAAGGGGCGCGGAGGGGATAGCCCAGCGGGTAAGGGCGTTTGCCTTGCACGCGGCTGGCCTATGCTGGCCGGGTTCGATCCCGGCATCCCATATGGTCCCCGAGCACCGCCAGGAGTAAATCCTGAGTGCAGAGCCAGGAGAAACCCCTGAGCATTGCCGGGTGTGACCCAAAAAGCAAAAAAATAAATAAATAAATAAATAAAAATAAAGTGACCTGACGCTCTGCATCTCAACCTGCTGTACCAAAGTCATTTCAATAATCCGACTGGTCAGGGCAATTAGGGGTCAGAAGTGTATTGAAACTTGAATTCTTGGGGTCGGAGCGATAGTCCAGCGGGCAGGGCGTTTGCCTTGCACGTGGCCGGCCAGGTTCGATCCCGGCATCCCCTGAGCATTGCAGGAGTAATTCCTGAGTGCAGAGCCAGGAGAAACCCCTGAGCTTTGCAGGAGCAATTCCTAAGTGCACAGCCAGGAGAAACCCCTGAACTTTGCAGGGAGCAATTCCTAAGTGCACAGCCAGGGAGAAACCCCTGAGCATTGCAGGAGTAATTCCTGAGTGCAGAGCCAGGAGAAACCCCTGAGCATTGCAGGAGTAATTCCTAAGTGCAGAGCCAAGAGAAACCCCTGAGCTTTGCAGGAGCAATTCCTAAGTGCACAGCCAGGAGAAACCCCTGAGCATTGCAGGAGTAATTCCTAAGTGCAGAGCCGGGAGAAACCCTGAGCATTGCAGGAGTAATTCCTAAGTGCAGAGCCAGGGAGAAACCCCTGAGCATTGCAGGAGCAATTCCTGAGTGCAGAGCCAGGAGAAACCCCTGAGCATTGCAGGGTATGACCCAAAAAAAAAAAGGCAAAAAAAAATAGCTTATTCTTTAGTTGCTTTTGTTTTGCTTTGCTTTAATTGTATTTTAAACATCTTGTTTTGCTGTACTGTTCATAATTGGGTTAAACGCACACAGCGTTGCAACACCCACACCCTCCAGAGTGTCTACTACCCTCTGCTCCACCAGCGCTACAATCCCCTTACATGCCCCCACCGGCCCACCTCCCTCCACGTCGTAAAGCTGTTCCCTGTTGGATCAGTTCTCAGGTTCTGGTTTCGTTGACCATTAATATGATTTTTTGAGAGATATCATTTTGTGTCTGTCCTCTTCTGCCTGACCACTCAGCATGACATCCACATAGCAGCACACGCAGGGTTTCATCATGGTTTTACAGCTGAGCAGTATTTCATTGTGTGTGTATATATGTACACACATACAGCATGTGTATATATACAGCATTCTGTAGCATATGTTTCACGATCTCGATCCACGATCTTCCCATTGATCATCTATTTCCTAGAGCGGGCACCAGTAATATCTCCATATGTCCTGTCTCATGCCAGTAGAGCCAGGGGGCATCGGCTTGCTACAGGAACATAAAGAGCCTCAAACCATTATATTAGGTCATGGGAATGACCTAATATAATTGTTACTGGAAATTGGCATACATATACAACACGAGAAGCTTGCCAGGCTTGTCGAGAGGGAGGCAAACTAGCATATGTTTATGACATACATATATACAGTGTGATAAACACAAATTCCATCGTTGTGTACATATATACATGATATCTAGATCTAGTTCTAAAATTATAGTTTCTTTATGACATACATATATACAGTGTGATAAACACAAATTCCATCGTGTGTGTACATATATACATGATATCTAGATCTAGTTCTAAAATTATAGTTTCTTTATCCAGACATCTGTTCTTGGACACTTAGATCATTTCCAGTTTTGGGTATCATAAATAGTACTGCTATGAACACAGGAGCACAAAAATCCTTTTCTTAATAGAGTGTTTTGGACCCTTAGGTTAGATGCTAGGAAGTTGAACTGCTGGGTCTATGGTTCAATTCTGAGTTTAGTGTCTTGCGGACTGCCTGTATTATTTTCCAAAAAGGCCGAACTAGTTGATCTACTCTTCTTAGTGAATGACGCTCCTTTCCCCCATGTTCCCACCATCACTGATTGTTTTGTAGGGTTTTATACGTGTTCAGTCTCAGTAGTGTGAGGTGATAACTCATTGTTGCTTTTGTTTACATTCCGCTGATGACGAGGAGTACAAAGTATTTTTTAGCATACCTATTGACCATCTGTATTTTTTTATTTGAGGACGCTTCAGTTCATCTCTTCTCCCCATTTTTGATCAAGTTGACTTTCTTGGTAAGTTTTACAAATACTGTCTATTTTTCGGATATTAGCCCTGTGTCAGATGAGTGATAAGCAAACACTTATTCCCAGCCTGTGAGTGTCTTGTTATTCTGCTCTTTGTTTTTTCTGTGATATAGAATCTTCTTAATTTTATGGAATCTCATTTATCTTTGTTTCCGTTTGCTTGGCCAGTGACATGATTCATAGAAAATGCTTCTAGATTCAATGTCATGAGTGGTTCTGCTTATGTTTTCCCTCAACATAATTTATAAATGTAGGTGTGCTGTTGAGGTATTTAGTTTTTTTAATTGACTTTTGTGCATAGTGTGAGATAGGGATCTGAGTTTATTTTTTTATGTGACTAATCAGTTTTCCCAACACAATTTTCCTTTTCCATCTCATACTCTAAGCATCTTAGTAAAAGATTAGATGACCACATGACTGAGAATCCGTCTCTCATTCATCTGTCTCTTCAATCCATTCCTTTGGTCTGAGTCTGTCTTTATTTCAGTGCCACAATGTTTTGAGTACTATAGTTTTGTAGCATAGTTGAAAGTGGGGGGAAAGAAAAACTTCTATTATCTTATCTCACATTAATTATTAAAACACAAGAGTAATGTCTTAATTCCAAGTTATAAAACTCAACTGAGAGGGACCAGAGAGACAGTACAGTGTAGGAGTCAACCCAAGTTTGATCCCTGGTATTCTGTATATATGCTGAGCCAGAGACTCTCAGACATGGGGCAGAGCTGCTACTTGCTCTCCCTGTGCCCAGCTGCTCGAGGCGCCCAGGAGGCATGGCGGGTTCTGGCCCTGGCCTGCCACCCCAGCTGAGCCTCACAACAGGCCAGATCACCCTCCTCTACTCCATGGGGCCCGCCATTTTCCACATCTGGACTTCCCTCTCGTCACAACTCCACCCAGCAGACCAGAATATCACAGCCCGGATCATCCACAGCCACCCTGCAGCAGTTTTTTTTCAATCCGGCCCAGGTATGCTGAACCAGAGACTCTCAGACATGGGCCAGAGCTGCTACTTGCTCTCCCTGTGCCCAGCTGCTAGTGAGGCACCGGGAGGCATGGCGGGTTCTAGCCCTGGCCTGCCACCCCAGCTGAACCTCACAACAAGCCAGACCACCCTCCTCTACTCCAGGGGGCCCGCCATTTTCCACATTTGGACTTCCCTCTCATCACAACTCCACCCAGCAGACCAGACTATCACAGCCCGGATCATCCACAGCCACCCTGCAGCAGTTTTTTTTTCAATCCAGACCAGGCATGCTGAACCAGAGACTCTTAGACATGGGGCAGAGCTGCTACTTGCTCTCCCTGTGCCCAGCTGCTCGTGAGGTGCCCAGGAGGCATGGCGGGTTCTAGCCCTGGCCTGCCACCCCAGCTGAGCCTCACAACAAGCCAGACCACCCTCCTCTACACCATGGGGCCCGCCATTTTCCACATTTGGACTTCCCTCTCATCACAACTCCACCCAGCAGACCAGACTATTACAGCCTGGCTCGCGCGCGCTAGCGGCCACGCAATTCATCAATAAATGCTTTATTTAGAGGTGACTATAACAGTATGCCACCTGCATGGCAAGCCTGGCAAGCTGCTCGTGTTGTATTTGATATGCCAAATACCAGTAACATTTATATTAGGTCATTCCCGTGACCTAATATAATGGTTTGAGGCTCTTTATGTTCCTAGAGCAGGAGGATGCCTTTGGGTTCTACTAGCATGAGACGGGACATATGGAGATATTACTGGTGCCCGCTCTAGCAAATAGATGATTAATGGGAAGATAGTGATAGTGATAGTGATTCTGTATAGTCCTAGAGCACCACCAGGATCATGAGTGCAGAGCCAGGAGGAAGTCCTGAATACTGCCAGGTATGGCCTCAAAACAAAACTCAGAGAGATAGTCATATAAGATTCACAGTGGGTCCCGAGAGAACTTACTTTGCCACAAGAATAAAAAATTATGTAATCCTTGGTATCTGATCTAAAACATTTTCCCCTTTTAAGTCAAATATGTATAAATCTCTCCTCTCAATACTTATGATTTTGAAGGATGAATGTGTCAAGTCATATAAATCTTTAAAATGTATTGAAAATTTTGACATCAGGACCAAATAAGATAGATATTTCTAGAAGAAATATTTCTGAGGACAAAGCAAATTCCATCTTATAAATATATCCATAATATGACAGTATCTTTTTTTAAATTAAAATGGCCAATTTATTTAAGTGAAATGGAGCAAATAAAATATCTGAAAAAATAAAAACTAGGGGCTGGAGCGATAGCCCAGCGGGTAGGGCGTTTGCCTTGCCGCGGCTGGCCTGTGCCGGCCCGGGTTCGATCCCGGCATCCCATATGGTCCCCGAGCACCGCCGGAGTGGTTCCTGAGTGCAGAGCCAGGAGTAACCCCTGAGCATCGCCGGGTGTGACCCAAAAAGCAAAAAAATAAAAAATAAAAAAATAAAAATAAAAACTATATGTGCCCATTATAAATACTATTTGCCTCTGTATCAGCATGAAACAATACCTAAAAGAAAACATACCTGAATCAGAAAGGATAAAGGTACCATCCTACTAAGAAAAAGGCTTCTATCCTTATCACTTGTATCACTTGTCCTCCATTGTTCATCGATTTGCTCAAGCAGGCACCAGTAACATCTTCATACTTCCTGTCGTGTGCTAGTGTGGCCCAAGGGCATCTGCTTGCACCAGGAACACGAAAGCCTCAGACCATTCCTTCAGGTCATGGGAATGAGGTCTATAATTGTTACTGGTTTTTTGTATATCAAATACGACATGGGTAGCTTGCCAGGCTCTGCCGGGCAGGTGGTATACTCTCAGTAGTAGGCTCTCATCTCATGCATTTACTGATGAATCATGTGGCGGCAAAACAGCTGCACACAACGTGGAGGGATCAGCTTTTCTCTTGGGCAGAGCTCTGATGAGCTGTGGAGTCCAAATGTTGAAAATGGCAGCCCTCATGGTGTGGGGGTTCCTCTGGCTTCTTGCAAGGCGCTGTTGGGATGGCAGGCCAGGTCTAAAACTCCACCTTCCCTCTCGGGTGTCTCATGATCAACTGAGCACAGGAAGAGCAGGTAGCAGCTCTGCCCTGTGAGTCTGAGTCTCTGGATCAGGCATAGCTGGACTTGATATCTAACATTATAAAGTACAAAAAAAAACTATAAAAATTTACTGCATATATAATAATTGAAAGTTCCTTAGAAATATGAAGAAGAAATTTATTTGGAAAGTTAAAAGATCTGTGACTAGGATGAAAATTGGAATGGGAGACATTTTTCACTGGTAATGTCACAATATTTGATTTTTTAATTATCACTGTATCACTGTCTTCCCGTTCATCATCGATTTGCTCGAGTGGGCACCAGTAACATCTCCATATGTCCTGTCTCATGCAAGTAGAGCCCAAGGGCACCTGCTTGCTCCAGGAACATAAAGAGCCTCAAACCATTCCATAAGGTCATGGGAATGAGGTCTATAATTGTTACTGGTATTTGGCATATCAAATCGACACGGGTAGCTTGCCAGGCTCTGCCGTGCAGGTAGCATACTCTTGTAGTCATCTCTAAAGTCAGCATATTGATGAACCGCGCAGCCGCGATAGGCGGTCTGCTGGATGGAGTTCTGACGAGGGGGAAGTCCGGATGTGGAAAATGGAGGCCCTCATGACTATCTATATATAACTATCACTGTCTGTATCACTGTCTTCCCATTGTTCATCAATTTGCTCGAGTGGGCACCAGTAACATCTCCATAAGTCCTGTCACAAGCAAGTGTAGCCCAAGGGCATCTGCTTGCTCCAGGGACAGAAAGAGCCTCAAACCATTCTCCGGGTCGAGGTCCATAATTGTTACTAGTTTTTGGCATAACAAATAAATAAAACACGGGTAGCTTGCCAAGCTCTGCCATGATATATAACTATATATCACATATATTAATTATATAATTATATGTTATAATTATAGAATTTATATAATATTATATAATAAATAATAATTTATATAACATATAATAATATATTAACTATATAATCATATGTTAACTATATAACTATATATTAATTATATAACTATATATTTCAATTATATGACTATTATCTCAATAACATCTTAGGAGTTAAGCTTTGGAAAGGGTTCATAATCAAAGACTAAGATCCACATGAAATTTGAGACTATATTTATCCCATCATGAGTTATATTAAAAGGAGAATTATTGAATAATTGTTTCAGACACCAAAGCTTAAATACTCAAGACTAACACGCTACAGAACTAGAGCAATTATGGCTGTATTTTCTCTGACAAAATTGGCTTAGGAGTATTCTGTGAACTAAAAACTTTCAGCTCAATGTCATAATGACCTAATGGCAAACTACACATTTCTGGATGACTTCTTTGCCATAAGTTACCTTGTGAACTGCAATAATGAGTTAAGTCTACAGGGTTAGCCCATATTTCTCTTTGCGGGTGTATGCAGATAAATCAGTCTCTCAGCATCACTTCTTGTAACATTTTTAGCTGAATGGTATAAAGAATGGAAGTGCACTTTACTGAAGAAAAAGAATGTATTCCTTTTGTTGAGAAACTTTATGCTTAAGAAGAAAATAGCTTATAATAGAAAAGGCCTATATTCGAAGAAAAATTTTGATTTTAAGGATTATGAACCTGTCAGTATATAAGTTATGAGTTAGCAGCAGCACCTGAAGTTTTGATTAATCTGCTCATTATTGAGTTGACCCTTCATGTTAGCCTTGACAGCAAGTAGAAAGATCTTCAGTGCTAATGTTGCTTCTAGTAGAGAAACATGGAAGTTTCTCTAACAAGACTCTAAGTCTTTCAAAGTGATGGTGAAATCTGTGGAGATGTGTACTAGTAAGAGGAGTCCTTGGTGCTTTCTGGTTTAAATTCTCTGACTCTTAGAACTTTTATTCTTCCCCAACCTCTGGAGAATTTTAAGTTAACAACGCCTGAGTTTTGCTGTGTGCCGCACATGTATATCCCCAAAAGAGTGTGTGCCAAGGATTGAAATAGCTCTGGAAGCATAGTAATTCACTCAAGAATTGACTACCAAAGACTGACCATATGCCAGGTTCCATACTGCATGCTGAAAGGCGAATATACAAAAATATATTCCTTGAGCACCAAGAGCTCTCAATGCAAGAGGCACGCTTTTTTATTTACTGCACAATCGCTTTTATCCATTTATTCGTTTTTCTTTAAAAATTGTCATTGAAGTAGCATTGCATCATAACGCTATTTCAGTGTTAGATGTATCTAGCATGTATGTCTTCGTATCATAGATCTTAGTATCTTAGTATCTTTCATGTCTGTCATTAAAAATCAACCTGTTTCCCATGTCCATTAGCCGTCATCTCTATGTCTTCTTTGAAGAAGCATTTATTTGGATATTTAATTTTTAATTGGATATTCTGAATTACGTATATTAGCAATGAACTAGGATCACCACATTTTTTAAAATTAAACTAAGAGGACCAGAGCGATCTGCATGGGTGAAGATTCCTGCCTGCCTATTACCAGTAATACACAGGGTCCCCTGAGCACCACCATGAATTAATTTTCATGTAGATGTGTGGGTTCTTTATGTATGCTTGTATGTACAGTTAAAACTAATTTACTCTGTATTATATAAATATATGGGTGTGCAGGTGTGGCTGCGGTGCCCAGCTGCATCAGCAGGTGGCAGATAGGAGACAGACTTGTCTACACCCAGGACTCTGCCCCGTGGGCCCTGTATGGTTGATGGTCTAACATAGAAAAAGACTGGGCCCCCAGGATGAACCCAGAGCCACGGCAGAGCCTGGCAAGTTACCCGTGGTGTATTCAATATGCCAAAAACACTAACAGTAATGGACCTCATTCCCAACGAATGGAGACGTTACTGGTGCCCAGCGTGAGCAAATCAATAAACAATGGGAAGACAAGTGAAGTGATACAAGTGATTTGAATTTCTATTGTTTTACAGTTTTATAAGCTCCTGAGATATTTTAGTTTAATAATCCCTTTCTAATATATGAAATGTAAATATTTTCTCCCTTTCGACAGGATTCTTCAGTTTGCAGTGCCAGGGGCTGAACCCAGAGGCCAGTATAAGCAAGGCATGTGCTCTACTGCTGAGCTACATTCTGACAAGAGTGTCTTTATTTTGATGCAGGTTTCTATCCAAAACGGAAAAAAGACATCTCTCTCACTCACTCACACACACACACATACAAATACACACACAAAATGACAGAACAATCCCTTTGATGAATGCCAATTCCAAAATCCTCAACAAAATACCAGGAAATTTAACTGAATGGTACATTCAAAGAATAATACACAATGATCAAACAGAATTTGCTCCAAAAAGTGCAGAAACCCAAAAATTCTCAATATTGAAACACATTCACCAACCATGATATACTTACTGCAACAATAAAAAGGACAAAAATTGAAATGATCATATCAAAAGAAGCATAAATTTCCACAGCTAATGCAAAAAAATAAATCGACAAGGTTCGAGAACCCTTAATCATTAAGAACTATAAAGCAAGTGACGAAAATCCAGCACTAGAATCAAGTGTCCCCCTGGGGTAACGTAAGTCCAGCCCCAACATTTTGTCAAAGAGAGCAACAAAGGGAAAGTAAAATAAATGTAAAGAAATAAAACATGAAATCTAAATTAATTACTTTTTTGCTTTTTGGAGTCACACCTGCTGATGCTAGGGGTTACTCATGGCTGTGCACTCAAGAATCATTCCTGGCAATGCTCAAGGGACCATACAGGATGCCAGGGATAGAACCTGGGTCGGCTGCCTGCAAGGCAAATGCCCTTCCCATTGTATTGTTGTTCCAGCCCCTCTGAGCTGATTAATTTTTACAGTGTATTTGCAGGGGGGTCAGAGCGATAGCACAACGGATAGGGCATTGGCGTTGTGCGTGGCTGACCCATGTTCAACCTCTAGCACCTCATAAGATCCCCTGAGCACTGCCAGGAGTAATTTCTGAGTGCAGAACCAGGAGTAACCCTTGAGCATTGCTGTGTGTAACTCAAAGAGACAAAAAAATAAAAATTAAAATAAAATAAAATAAAGTGTATTTGCAGTCCTATGTTCATAGCAGCATTGTTCACAGTGACCAAAACATGGAATCATCCATTAAGTGATGTCCATTGACAGATGAGCTGATTAGAAAACTCTAATATACTCACCCAGTGAACTACTACACCACACTTAAAAAAAAAGATGTAGCGGGACCACTTTTGGAAAAAGAATGGATGGATCTTGAAATGTTTATTCAAGGTACAATAAGTAAGGAAGTGAAAGGTTATGACTAGATGTTTTCACTAATATGGACTAACTAAAATCAACAGCAAAAAATGGGTCCATCTTTGTCCTGTGATGCAGAATGATAACTCTGACTAGAACAGATTTCTCCCAGGAGTGAGATTCACACCTCAGCAAATAAATTGCAGGATTTTGTTCTATTAAGTACAGAGATATCTCCCACCAGATGTGTTGATCGATGTGCTTCAGATAGATTTTCTCAAGAGTGATTTCGTTGTTATCTGAGGGCTTGACTTTGCATCCCTTATTTTTGCGCATTGGAGAAAATCCCATTTCTCAGCCCAGAGACCTTCACACCATCATTGCCTTGACCTGGCCGTTCCTCTTCTTCCCCAAAGCTGTTCCCCCCATGCATAAGTCACAATGGCAGTTGTCAATTGATCACTTGACATCCTGTTATTCATAGATTTGCTCAAGCAGGTGCCAGTAACATTTGTCTCTCACGTGCCAGTGTAGCCCAATGGCATCTGCTTGCTCCAGGAATACGAACAGCCTCAAACCGTGTGTTCAGGGTCTTGTCAAAGAAGTCTGGCCATCTTGTAGGTGGGTGGCCACATGATCTTTGACATCCCGTGGGATCCCGTTGGTAAATTGTCAATTAATGAAGTTTAATATCAAGATAAATATACTTAATATATATGACCCTACTGAATCCTTACCCAGCAGCATGGGTTATTATTATTGCTAAATTGCTTCAACAGATAAAGAAACTGAGGCTAAAAAAGGTCAGTATTTGCCCAAAGTAACAGACTCAATGGCAGCCTAGTTTGGCCCTGAGATTTTATCAGCCTCTCCTTCCTCGTCCTTCTTAGTGCTGCCGTATTTAAGGCTCTTTCAGGGTCAGGGGAATAAACATTGTTTTTACTGGTTTTGGCATATCGAATAAGCATCAGACAGCTTGCCAAGCTCTGTCATGCGGGCAGTATGATCTCTGTAGCTTGCCGGGATCTCTGAGAGGGGTGGGTATGTAATGCGATTTGGAGACGACCGCTGGACTAGAGTCATTACTGACTGGATCCTACAGGACATCAAACGATCACTTGGCCACCCACCTACAAGATGGTCAGACTTCTTTGTCAAGACCCTGAACACATAGTTTGAGGCTGTTCATATTCCTGGAGCAAGCAGATGCCATTGGGCTACACTGGCATGTGATAGGGTCAAATGGAAACGCTACTGGCGCCCGCTCTAGCCAATTGACAAATAATGTGACAAATGATCAAGTGATCAGTGAACAGACTCATTTAACAGCAGAGCTGAAATCCAGTTCCAATCAAAAGTCAAGTCCTTAGACACTAGATTTCATTCTGCTCACAGAATCAATTTAGCTTAGAAAGTAACTATATAGCTTTTTCATTTTTAGTTTCTAAACCAAGTATGTGTGTGTACAGATTTCCCCCCAAAAATCAGAAGCAAAATGTTTCTATAAAACTGTTCATATTTGAAATAGCATAAAGTAAAATAGCAATTAAGGTGTATTTGCATTTTTTATGATTCCAGACCCACCCACCCAGAATAACTTATCAAGTCATGCTTCAGCATATATAAATTGTGCCATAAATATAAATTCTAGAATGTGAATTCTAGAAAATATCAATTCTACAGGGAGTAGGGCATTTGCCTTGCTTGTAACTGACCTGGGTTTCATCCTCAGCATCCCATATGTTCCACTGAGCCTGCTGGGAGTGATTCTTGAGTGCACAGACAGGGAGTAAGCCCTGAGCACAACTGAGTGTGGCCCAAAACCAAAACAAATCAAAAACCCATAAATTCTAAAACGGCATCAATAGGTACAAAAGCAGAAGCCCTCTGACCTCTCCCGAGAAGGGGGCGGAACGGTGATTCCAACATCTGCTCCCAGAGTCCGCGCGATCCCTTGACAGTATTTTAGACAAGAAATGTTTCCTAAAACACCACATAGGCTGGGGCAATAGCACAGAGGGCAAGGCTCTGGGCTTGCACACAGCTGATCCTGGTTGGATTCCCAGCATCCCCGAGCGTGTCCTGAATGATCCCTGAGCACAGAGCCAGGAATCAGCCCTGAGAATCAGCTGGATGACTGCAAAACAAAAAAGGATACACTCTGCTTTGGGTTAATGGGGGAAACCTGTATACACACAAACACACACACACAGCACACACACGCACACACACACATTTAGCTTGGAAACTATAAAATGAAATGCTATACCTTCTAAGCTACTTTCATTCTGTGAGAAAAATAAAATTTAGTGTCTACGGACTTGACTTGATTGAGGCTGGATTCCAGCTTTGCTATTTACTATCGCTCTGAGCAAAAACCTGTTTTTTTTCTACAATGAAAAGAAACCTGACACAAATCTGATGTGTGTGTGTAAACATTTATCTAAGGCATAAAGATCTCAAGTTGAACAGAAGGAATGGCATGAGTAAGACATGATCCACATTAAACTTAAATATTTTTAGCAGGCAGGGAAAAGGCAGCGTCTCCACCCGCTGCCCAGCTGCTGCTCAGAGGTAAAGACTTCAGCCCCAGATACACCCCGGGTCACCGCCTCCCTCATCACTGCATAATTTACATCATTACCGAATAGTTTTTCTTCTCCGTGTTACCTCTATAAGCTCCAGGAAAGTGTCAGTTCTAATCCATGATTTTCTTCCAGCATTTAGCACATACCTATCACATTCTTCTCACATAACTAACTGTGCACCAAGAAAAAAATTGCATTGTTCCATGACTAAATCATTGGCAACTGAATATACTCTGAGAAGATATTTGGTACAGGAAACCAAAGTGAGGGCTTTCAAAGATGTATATTAGTCAGAGACTAAGACGGGAGTCAGCAGTGAGAGACGAAAGAATTTCCCAGCACACGCCATCAGTGTAATTAATCGCCCACAAAACTTTCACAGATGCTTTCTGAGATCCAGTCTAATGATGGTCATTTGCTGACCCTACCTGGTCTTGGAAAGCCACTATTAAATAATTTCCATTCTCAATTTCGAGAATCGATACATCATCCCTCAGTCCTCTCCCCCCCCAAAATCTAAAAAAGTTGGCATTAGTGACCTTAAAAATACAAATCTTGAAAAGTTGTCAATCTCTAAAACTAAGCTTTTCCATGCACCAGATGGAAATAGGGAAGGTAGATTAGTAATTGCACCTGAGTGAGCGATAGATATAAATTTCAAAGGCATGGACTGAATACTGAGGCATGTAATACAATACTGAGAAATGTACTCATGTTCTAGACATGCAAGCGGCTAGAAGTAGAAAGACATATGCATGAATTTTGTGTAATAAGTGTGGCGCCAATGGGAGAGGCTCTGGAAAATGAGGTTTACCATACTCAGTTTCTAGACTCAGAGCACAAGCCATACCATAGAGAAAACAGCAGGTAGGAGACTACGGGGAGAGCACAAACGGAGAGTCCAGGCGATGGCTTTTCCTGTGTTTCCTTCGAAAGGAAATGCAGGGATTCATTAATGGGATAGAAACAGATACCAGTGTTTTACTAAGTGTGGGAAATGATAATGGCAGACTAAAACTCACTGTTGAAGATACACAGAGAGACTTAAGTGATAAACTCTAAATAAATAGCTGCAGGACTAGCCACAATGTGTAAAAAGAAGAGGGAGAGAGATGCAGAGATAGAAAGAGAGGAAACTGGGGTACCTGCTATTGAGGCAGCCTGGGGATGGCGGGAGGGTGTGGGTACATTGGTGGTGGAAATGGGGCACTGGTGGAGGGATGGGTGCTGGAATACTGTATTATCAAGAACCAATTATGAACACCTTTGTAACTGTATGTCTCACGGTGGTATAATAAAAAAATTAAAAAAAATAAAAAAACTAAAAAAAAGGAAATGCAGGAAAGGGCAATCATTTTACAGAGATCATTTGAATAATGTAGGCAGGCTCTCAGGGTGTCTTATCATCCAATATCTGACCCAGGGTGACTCTTAATCATCCAACAGCTGACCCTGGAGTAAAGAGGGCAGACAATTGTTGCTTTCTATACTATGTTGCCCACATGGAGGAAAAATGAGTCTCAGTTCATTGGCTTGAGGCCAAGATTATTATCAAAAATGATCTACTATCATCAAAAATTGCATAGTCCCAGGAAAGCAATTTCTCCCATCCAGAAAAGGCTATTTAAAATGCCAGAACAGGGGCCGGAGGCGATAGCCCAGCGGGTAGGGTGTTTGCCTTGCACGCGGCTGGCCTGTGCCGGCCCAGGTTCGAACCCCGGTGTCCCATATGGTCCCCGAGCACCACCAGGAGTAATTCCTGAGTGCAAAGCCAGGAGTAACCCCTGAGCATTGCTGGGTGTGACCCAAAAAGCAAAAAAAATAAATAAAATGCCAGAACATTGGGCTGGAGAAATAATGCAGTGGGTAAGGCGCTTGCCTTGCACGCCAACCCGGATTTGATCCCGGCATCCCATATGGTTCCCTGATCACCGCCAGGAGTAATTCCTGAATGCAGAGGCAGGAGTAAGCCCTGAGCACCACCGAGTATGACCCAAAAAGCAAATAGACAGACAGACAGAAGACAGACAGACAGAGATAGATGATAGATAGATGATAGATAGATAGATAGATAGATAGATAGATAGATAGATAGATAGATAGATAGATAGATAGATAGATAGATAGATAGATAGATAGATAGATAGATAGATAGATAGATAGATGATTGATAGATAGATGATTGATAGATAGATAGATAGATAGATAGATAGATAGATAGATAGATAGATAGATAGATAGATAGATAGAGAGAGATAGATGATAGATAGAGAGATAGAGAGATAGAGAGATAGACAGACAGACAGACAGACAGACAGATAGATAGATAGATAGATATGGGGCCATGGTTGTTCTGGGGATTGCACTTGGGGAATATATAGACAAAGGGGAATATAGATTAAATATAAAATATATTTTATTTATATATAAATGCAATATGTGTGGATGCACACATATTCTTTCACATATGTAAACATATTCAAATTGAAATATATGTGTGTGCTTGTGTGCTTATATGTATATGTGCCTGACAGCTTAAATTTTGACCCATCGCAGCCGGAGAGATAGTACAGTGTGAAGGACGCTTACCTTCATGCAGCCAACAGAGTGTAATGCCCAGCACTCCGTGTGGTCCCCGTAGCTCACCACAAACGATCCCTGAGCACAGAACCAGGAGGGAGCCCCGTCAGGACTTGTCAGCTCCACAGACAGGCACCAATCAGCACCCGCAGCTCATTGGTTTAACACGAGGGACATGATCCCTCAGGGCTTCTCAGGCATGGTCCCGGTAGACTCGGCGGGTGAGGAATTGGTCTTTTCAGGAAAGTCAGTCTCAACCTCAGCACAGCCAGTCAGGCTCTTAAACCTTCCCTCGCAGAAAAGAACTTCAGGAGGAAGTAAAGTAGTGACGGAAAATAGTTTTCATTGACCGTATTTACTTACACTATAATGTGGAGCCCCCAGCCAGCAGCCCCAGGTGCTTCCGCCCCTGCTGGAGGAGAACTGCGGGCCTCAGAAGGCTGACCAGAAGCAAGACATTCTCATCCGAAGTCCACCAGCTAAGTAGCTCCTTCCAGAGGCGACGGTGCTTGACTCTGGAAAGAAATGTGTGGTCATTGACTTAGATGAGCATTGGTGCACAGTTTGTTCAAGTCTATTAGTAGAGCTGATTTTATTGCTTTTGTTGAAATCGAAGGAACCATACATCAGGTATATATGCTGAAGCAGCCCCATGCGGAAGAGTTCCTACAGAGGATGGGGCAGCCCTCTGAGTGCGTGCTCTCGACTGCCAGCTCGGCCAAGTACACAGACCCCATGGCTGACCTGCTGGAACCTGGGGTGTGTTCGAGCCCGACTCTTCCGAGAATCATGTGTTTTCCATCGTGGGAACTACGCCAAGGACCTGAGTCAGCCGAGATGAGAGCCTACTACTGAGAGTATACCACCGGCACAGCAGAGCCTGGCAAGCTACCCATGCCGTATTTGATATGCCAGATACCAGTAACAATTATAGACCTCATTCCCATGACCTGAAGGGAATGGTTTGAGTCTTTTCCTGTTCCTGGAGCAAGCAGATGCCCTTGGGGTACACTTGCTTGCAACAGGACATATGGAGATGTTCCTGGTGCCGCTGGAGCAAATCCATGAACAACAGGAAGACAAGAGGAGTGATGACAAGTGATTTACTTAGAAAGACATTGAGGAGAGACTTGTTCGAGTGAGATTTCCAGAGTGGAAACGAGAAATGCCTGTTCAAGAAAGAACATAGAGTTGAACAAGCAAGCAGGAAAACAAGGAAGCAAAAAGACTCGGAGAGGTAAGTGTTCAGGGGAGAACAGGACCCTGAGACAGAGCCAGCGAGCAAAGGCATTTGTTCAAGAGGAAACAGCAGCGGGAGCAAGTCTGGAAAGGCTTCTGGAAGGAGGTTTTATACAATTCCTCCAAGAGGTTTTCCTTGTTGTTCACAGCAAACATAAAAGTTGACCCGGGCCTTGTCACAGCAAAGCTTGGCACTGTTGATGGTCCTTTTAATTGTCATCTTGACCTTTAGATTCTTCTAAAAGAAGGTTATACGCCTCTCTGGGTGGGGTCTTGGATTTCTGCACCTGGGAATGCCTCTGTTTCTCACCTTTAAGGGGCTCAGGATTTGCATCTCCAAGGGATGTGCTCTTCCTGCCTTTGGGCTACTTCAGGACGTTGCAATGTATGCCTCCTTTTGGTTTTTGTTCGAGGCCTAGGCTTACTTCCATCTAGAGTTTGCTCAATTTAATTCACCGTCCAGGATCCAAAGAAAGAAGGGACAGAGAAAAGGAGATCCCCAAAACTGTCAGTCCCCGTTTCTTCAGTCTTGCTCTGGGGCAAACTCCCAGAACACACCGTGGTGCGCCGCCAGCCCGCTCCAGCGCTAAGGGAAGCCGGTGCACGGCCGGAACCTCCACTCCTCCAGGGGGCGCGATAGGAAGCGGTGTCCCTCGTGAACACGGGAACCCAGCCGGAAGCACTTGCTCCAGCCACTTCCGCCCCGCGGAGCTCGTCGCTGGCCGCCGCCGGGCTGCGCACATGCCGTCGGGGGAGGAGGTAGCGTCAGCCGGGAGCGCCGAGGAAGCTGTGCGCCGCGGAAGGCGCCTCTGCCCCCAACATGTCTCACCTCCCCATGAAACTGCTGCGCAAGAAGATCGAGAAGCGGAATCTGAAGTTGCGGCAGCGAAACCTCAAGCTCCAGGGTGAGAGGCGCGGCCGGGATGGCTGCGGGCGCCACACGCGTGGGCCGCGGCGGCTGCGAGGCCCGGGGGTGCTGCTGCGAGGCCCGGAGGTGCGGCTGCGAGGCCCGAGGGTGCTGCTGCGAGGCCCGGAGGGTGCCGCTGCGAGGCCCGAGGTGCGGCTGCGAGGCCCGAGGGTGCTGCTGCGAGGCCCGAGGGTGCTGCTGCGAGGCCCGAGGGTGCTGCTGCGAGTCCGAGGGTGCCGCTGCGAGGCCCGAGGGTGCTGCTGCGAGGCCCGAGGGTGCCGCTGCGAGGCCCGAGGGGCCGCTGCGAGTCCGAGGGTGCTGCTGCGAGTCCGAGGTGCCGCTGCGAGTCCGAGGGTGCTGCTGCGAGTCCGAGGGGGTGCTGCTGCGAGGCCCGAGGGTGCCGCTGCGAGGCCCGAGGGGGCCGCTGCGAGTCCGAGGTGCCGCTGCGAGGCCCGGAGGGTGCTGCTGCGAGTCCGAGGGTGCCGCTGCGACGCCCGAGGGTGCTGCTGCGACGCCCGGAGGTGCTGCTGCGAGGCCCGAGGGGTGCTGCTGCGAGGGCCCGAGGGGGCTGCTGCGACGCCCGAGGGGGCTGCTGCGACGCCCGAGGGTGCTGCTGCGAGGCCGAGGGTGCTGCTGCGAGGCCCGGGGGGGGGGGCTGCTGCGAGGCCCGAGGGTGCTGCTGCGAGTCCGAGGGGCTGCTGCAAGGCCCGAGGGTGCTGCTGCCCGGGCGGGTGGCCCAGGGGCTGCAGAGACGCGCTGCAGAGACCCCCGAGCGCGGGACTTTCAGAAACGTGGAAAATCAGCCAGCTGGAGGCCGCCGCGTGGCCCCGGGGCTGCCCTGGAGGCTTCCGGGGGTCTCCGTGTCGCCTTTCCCTGTTGGGGCGGGAACTCGGTGCCCCAGCTTTGGCGTCTGCAGCCTTCGTGATTAGACCCCGCCACCCGGCAACGATGTCACCGTGTCCTTTCCCATTCCTGCCCCTTGCCTGTCCATCACCAGCTAGGTTTTTTTTTAATCTTTTAGGGTCACACCCGGCGATGCTCAGGGGTTTCTCCTGGCTCTGCACTCAGGAATTACTCCTGGCAGTGCTCAGAGGACCATATGGGATGCCGGGGATCGAACCTGGGTTGGCCGCTGCAAAGCAAACAGACTTTTGCTTTGTCTCTGCTGGAGGGACTAGTTAGTTTCCTGCCCATCACTTGCACGCTTGGATATTGGGCAGCGCCGCCTGGGCTTTCCACGTCTATTTAACACTCCTTGCGAGCCAGAGGGACCAGCCCTGCTCTTCCTTTTCCTCTGCTTCCCGGCCCCCTCCACTCTGCTGCGTTCTCCATCCATCCCCCAGATTTCAGTGGCTCAGAGGCCTGGTCCGTCCCTGTCTCCCCTCCGTCCATCCGGGCCTGCAGGGTGCAGGCACCAAAGGGTTTGGACACCACGGGGGTGCTGAGTGGGAGCCGGGTTAAGGCCACCCTGGCCCCCTGGTTCCTGACCTAGAAGTTACTGATTCTGCTGAAGTTAATTCTCCTGCCGGGTTGGAAGATGTGACCCCCCCCCCCAGCCCCATGGAGTACCACGGGGAGGGGCATTAGGCGTCACGTCCTTTTTGCTTGGCCCCAGACACATTCTAAAAGAGATCTGATGGTCTTGTAGAGCTTAGGAGTTAATGGAGGGGGGGGGGGGGTCCCTTGTAGGTCCCGTTTCTGTAGGGTGGAGCTGTATGACTGCTACTTCCTGTGCGCGTTCGTAGCAATTTTAATACCAGGGTTTCTAGATTATGAACTAATCTAATTTTAATTTTAACTAATCTAACTAATTTTGAATTAACTAATTTTAATCTAACTAATTTTAAACTAACAAATCTAACTAATTTTAATACCAGGGTTTCTAGATTATGAACACTTGGAACCTGCTTCCTTGGGTGTTTCTATCTGAACAGCGTTCAACAAGTGGGAGCTTTGCTTGACAGACTTACGTGGGCTGCCTTCTAGGAAAGTTGAGTGTTTGGAAGTTCAGGAAACTGTAGGTGTGTGACTATATTGTAAGAATTTTCCAGTGTATCAGCTAGCTGCATGTGTTTTAAATACTTCCAAGATGTATGGTTTGGAGTTCCCAATAGTGATCTGCGTATTGCCCCTCTTTAGGGTTTTCCTGTCCCATCCCTTAAGGACAGAAATTCCTAAGGACAGAAATGTGGTATTTCAAAGCTAAGACTCAGAGTGATTTTCCTTTGGCCAGATTTTTTTTTCCTTCAAAGAAGCTACAGTAGAAACAGTGTTGACCTAGTGTTGTGAGTAGTTTTTTCTCATGTACGTGAATGGCTGTAGCCACTAAATTCAGTTCTGGGAGGCATGGAATTTCTAGAGATTCCTGTATTTCTAAGTGAATCTTACTTTCTTTGTCGCAGCAAAGGCCTGGGTTGAGAGCCTCTCAGAATCGCAAAATGGAGATGTGTCTGCAGAAACCCTGGGGCGCCGGGAACGTTAAGACGTCGCTGAAACAGTCTGTGAGTGTGGGCTTGTCAGAGGTACAAAACGGACATGTGTCTAAGGAAAAGGTGAAAAATCTTAAAGCAAAAAAAACTGCTGAAAGAGCCCAAGAATGTGGATGTGTCTGAAGCCCCAAATGGAGCGCTTTCTAAAGCAGTGGGGAAAGCCCCGGCTAAGAGGTCCCGGAAGCAGTCTATGAGTGACGGCCTGTCCGAAGCCCACAGCGCTGTTGAGGCCGAGGCGGCGGGAAACGCTAAAGCTAAAAAGCCCCAAAGCAGACGAGTGGAGGGGCGTCTAACAGGAAGGTGGAAAACGGGAAAATTGAAAACTCCCCAAGAAATCTGCTCTGCCAACCAATGGGGAGGCAGCACGGCCATCTCCTAACTTAGAATCGAAGAAGAAGAGGAAGAAGAAAAAGAGAAAATTGGTAGAAGACTCCGCAGGTCCTGGTGGCGCTTCATTTTCTAGGGCTTGCGCTTCAACCTTGCAGGTAGCTGCTGCCGCTGCTAGTGTAGACACACAGCATGCACCCTGTGCTCGTGCGTGCACCCGCTAGAGTTTAGTGAATGGTAGCTTGGGAAATCGTGACTGTCTTTAAATGCCTGGGCAGTGTATTCCGCTGTTCTGGTCCCGGACTACTCATTTAGAATTCCAGAAATTTGGTCTTTTAGTCAGTTGTCTAGACTTTTTGTAGTCACAGCCTTCCATGGCATAGTATTTTTGTTTTGCTATTTGCAAATCCTATCAGCACAAATCTGAGCTTGTATGTACGGAGAGGCTTTGCATTATGGCATGTTTCTTTCCCCCTCTCTCTGCCCCATTCCTTTTTCCTGCCGTGACCCCTCACCCCTTTGGAAGACGTGGTGAACATTTGGGTGTGCAGGACGCATGCAGGAGCAGTTGGAAGCTGCCGACAGAGTAGGGCGCTCATTTCCGTTGAGGCACCAGGATCAGACGGAAGTGAAGAGGGAGGCCCTATGTTTTATTGTTTGCGTTTCGGTTTGCGTCTCCTGGATGGACCTGGAGTGCTGGGCCTCAGACCTCGAGCTCCCGAGCGCAGAGCACACAGCGGCCTGGGAGCCGGCTTCCCGCCCACGGCTCTTCCTTGCTGTGTAAGATGACTTGGTTTGCATTAGCCTGCGTGACCGTATAGGCGTTTTCACTGAGCTGCGAGCAAACAGATTCCAAATAAGATGTTATTAGAATACTGTGTCCACCTGTTGCTTGATTTTTGTGATGCCTAAGACCATGTGACCTGTAGCTCTAAGAGTGAAACCAGGTAAGGCTTGAAGGAGGGTTGCGGTATTGACTCAAAGCACTTGTATTCCTCTTCTAAAATTAGTGATGCCTTTCACTGTCTTCTTTGTAGTATGCCCAAGGAAATGACTTTTCTTCTTTCAAGCACTGGCTGGAAATTTCAAGCCCTGTTTCTAATTATGAATCAGCTACTGTCACCCAGCTGAGAGTTTATTGCCCTTATCACGGAGACGAAATGAAGAACCTTTGAGATTTCTGTTCATTAACTTTCTTTTTTTTTTTTTTTTTTTTTTGGTCACACCCGGCGATGCTCAGGGGTTTCTCCTGGCTCTGCGCTCAGGAATTACTCCTGGCGGTGCTCGGGGGACCATATGGGATGCCGGGGATTGAACCCAGGCCGGCATAGGCCGGCCGCGTGCAAGGCAAATGCCCTACCCACTGGGCTATCGCTCCGCCCACTGTTCATTAACTTTCATGCTCGTCTTTTTGGTTTGGGGAGCACCCCCCAGTGCTCAGGTTACTCCTGGCGGTGTGCTCAAGGAGGACTAGCGGGCCAGGGGACCATGTCAGGGGCCAAACTCATCGGCAGGCACAAGGCCTTCCCGGCTGCTCTGCCACGCCCCCTTTATTCTTACCTTTGACACATAGGAAGGGAAATTGGTGTTGTTTGAGTTTTTGCTTGTTGATCATTAATGCCATTCCCCTTTTTCATGACGAAATTAAAGAATTAGGTATGATTCATATATTTAAATTATTTAGTTCTTTTTTTTTTTTCTTTTTTTTAATTCTTGGTCACTTGGGTTGGCATAAGAAATCCAAAACAGTCACTTTGGCAAATCTGAAGGTCCCTGTTCTCTCATAAAAGACTTCTGGGCAAGTTAAAGTTGGGTGTGTGCTAGGTATTAAGTTTTCATAATGAAAAAATGGCTCTTTGTCCTATTTTCATCTTTAAAACCAAGATACCAAACAAGCAAAAATTGAAGAAGCGGGGGAATCTGAAGAAGGAGAAACTTCGGGCTCCTGAGGAAGTGGAGGAGCCGGACGGTGAAGCGCCCAGCCTGCCGCTCGGGCTGACAGGTAACCTGCCCGACCCGGGCCGCCTGCTGCTCTCTTAGTTGTGTCTTCATTCTCTCTTTCTTTCATTCCTAACTCTGAGTCTTTCCCTTCCCTGTCACACAACACGGTTTGGTTGCTCTGCAGCGTAGACTGAAGTTTTATTAAGGTGTCAGGGAATTGCCAGGGGTTTAACTCACAACGTTTGTCCTACAAGACAGGCACTGTGCCACCGAGCTGCGTCCCCGGACCCCAGCGCTCTTAAGTATTTTTAAGCGCGTGCATATAGTTCTGGGTCCCTGTCCCCTTTGGTTGGACATTTGTGACGATCATTCGCGTCATGGTAGAACAATCTCTGACTCCACAGTATGGAGACCAGAGGCGATACTGATACTTTTCAAAACTGATACTGAGGGACTGACAGTGCTGGGGAAACTCTCGGTCCTTGTTTCTTTTTTTATTTTTAAACCAACACGAGCTTAGTCTAGAATCCGTTACTCCTGGCCAGAAACGTCTAAGAATTCGTTTGAGTTTAATTCAGGGTATTTTGCTTTTGTTTTTGGGCCACAGGCAGATGGGCTCAGGGATCACTCCTGGCCCTGGGGTCACTAATTTAGTCTTTGTTAAAATGTTGAAGCCCAGCTATCATTGCATGAGTGAAAACTGCAAAGGCTAAGCAGTGTCTGTGTAAGCAATATTAGCATGGTTTGGCCTCGTCTGGGATCACCAGCTGATCCTGGGGTCCCTACCGTTTTCACTCTTTCCGTGTTGGAAGTCCTGCGGTATATAAACTCTTGCCTACCAAGCACTTTGGGACAGGGCACAGATATTGGCATCTAGTGGCTAGAACTCAGGAGTGCGGCAGAATATCCCAACCTTGAATAGAACAACCTTGACAACAAAGAATTCCCCTAATCAGATTGTTGATGCCAAGATTAAAGAGACAGCTAGCGAGAAGTTCTGTTCTTAAGTGGTGACTTTCTCTGCGGAGAGCCACGATCCTTAGATGTGTGAGTTCTGAAGATGTGTAAGGTTTTCTCTGTGGGGTAGGTGTGGAACTTCAAATAAATAAAGCCTTCAGCAGTGAAGAAACTGGTACAGCATCTTTTCCCCCCATTACACAAAAGTTTTATTTATCCTTGAAAGAATGTGATGTTTTCATACAGCAGATATTTAAGCAGCTATTGTAGTGTTAGCTATTAAAAGGGGTGAATTTGTTCATGACAAACTGTTTCTGTTCAGGAGCTTTCGAGGATACTTCATTTGCTTCTCTGAGTCATCTTGTCAACGAGAATACTCTGAAAGCCATCAAAGAAATGGGCTTCACAAACATGACTGAAATTCAGCATAAAAGCATCCGACCACTGCTGGAAGGCAGGTAGGACTCAGCACTGACGTCTGGACATTAGGGTCTGTGCCGTGTTTTTAGTGCTTGAACTTGCATTAAAAACAAGACTCTGCACATTCTGTTGATTTTGGATCACAGAACAGCCTGCGTTAGAGTTGTTTAACCCAGTGTTTCAGTCACAGAAAAGGTCTGTACTTTGTCTCATTCAAGGCTCTCGATTTGACACCTAAAATACCTGATAGTACATGATCGGAGGTCATTAATTCTTATTTCTTTGTCTTTTAATCCTCAGGGATCTTCTAGCAGCTGCAAAACGGGCAGTGGCAAAACCTTGGCGTTTCTCATCCCTGCGGTTGAGCTCATCGTTAAGCTGAAATTCATGCCCAGGAATGGTGAGCACTTGATCGTTGAGCCTATTCTGGACTTGCCTTTTGTACCTGCAGTTTGGCTTTTACAGCCGTGTCATGATCGCTGCCTTTCAGGAACGGGAGTCCTTATTCTCTCACCCACGAGGAGCTGGCCATGCAGACCTTCGGCGTTCTCAAGGAGCTGATGGCGCACCACGTTCACACTTACGGGTTAGTGATGGGGGCAGCAACAGGTCTGCTGAAGCTCAGAAGCTCGGTAACGGAATCAACATCATTGTGGCTACGCCAGGCCGCCTTCTGGACCACATGCAGGTGAGCTCTGCTGTGAGCCCGTGTCGTCAGCTTGTGTGACACATGAATGCGGGCTAACAGGGCTTTTGTTTTTCTGCTGTCTCTTGTCTTGTTAGAATACCCCGGGATTTATGTATAAAAACCTCCAGTGCCTGGTCATTGATGAGGCTGATCGTATCTTAGATGTCGGGTTTGAAGAGGAATTAAAGCAAATTATTAAACTTCTGCCAAGTGAGTAGGTAGCATCTGCGTGTGGTTTGCAAAGCGGTTGCTGGAAGTGGGGGCTCTTCCTCTATTAGGATGATTAATATTAGATCTTAATATAGGCAAGTGAGATGGTACTACAGTACTAACTTACAGCTGGTTTGCTGTACCAGCAGCAAACTTCGCTTAGGTTAATTACAATGTTTTTGCTGTTTCAGAAGTTACAGTACAGGTTGCAACCTGGCATGTGCCACGACTTCCTGTTATAGGAGGAGACCAATAGATTTTGGGGACTTGGGGGCCACTCCCAGCATCCTCGCCCCAGCATCAGAATGCTCAGGCCTGCAGTTGTGGCTGTCATCCAAGCCCACAACATTTGGGCGATTGTGCAGGGCTAGAAACCAAGTCCCCGCCTTGTGCAAGGCAAGCACTCCAGCCCAAAGGCGCCACACACACACACACTCGCACACACACGCACGTACATGTGCCTTCCGTGTCTGGCTGACAGCTCAGAGAGAGCCAGAGGCTTGTTGCGCTTCCTGTTTGAGTTGGGCATACATTGGTTAGAGTCACTACTCCATTACCAACCGCTTCTGTCTGTAACAAAACCATGTTCCCCTTTATTAAATGGGTGTTTTTCATGCTTTATTGAGGTGTGATTGGCATTTTCTGTATGTCCCTAATTAATGAAAATTTTCAGTTTCAGATTATTTATTGCCTGTATTAATACAGCTGATTTCCATAAAGTGCTCATATCTGTCAAGACGATTATTACTCTACTTGGCTAGATTATTAGTGTGGTCATCTAACCTGAACCCTTGGATTTTCTACATAGTCGGTCATGTTATTTGCCAATAAGACAGGTTTTTACCTAAATAATTTCATACCTGGTGGCACTGACCGGAACTTCTAGCACAGTGCTCAGTGGAAGAGGCTGGAGAAGACTTCGAATTATTCCTGATCTCCAGGGAGGAAAAACATCCGGCCTTTCATCACTGAGAGATTTTAATGGTGGGGAAAAAAATTAATGTAATTTTTGTAGAAGCCCTTAATCAGAATGAAAAAATGATCCTTCTGTTCTGGTTTGTTGGTTTTTTTTAAGTCAGAAATAGTAAATATTTTTAGATACATTTCCTCTACCAATGACCAAATCTGCTTTTCTTGATTGTTCATTGATATGGCGGATCAGATTAGTTCATCTTCCAAGTTTTAAACCAACCCTTTATTTCTGAAATAAATCCCAATTCCCCCTGATGTTTTAAAGATCATGTCGGGAAATATATGCTCCCGACTATCTGTCTATGGAGCTGATGAAGAGTAATAATTCTTTCTTGTGTAATGGGATTCTCCACTATATGCCACAGGAACTGTAGAAGTTTTGTCTTCATTCCTGTTGGGAGGCAGGACTCTCTTTGGATTACACCCAGCAGTGCTCAGGAGTTAGTTCTAGCTGTACACTCAGGAATTTCTCGTGGTAGTGCTCGGGGACCATTTGAACTGAAGGGGATCAAGCCCAGGTTGGCTGCATTCAAGGCAAATAACCTCCCGTTGCACTATCACTTTGGACCCTGTAGATTTTTTTTTTAATTGCTTTTTTGGGTCACACCCAGCGATGCTCAGGGGTTACTCCTGGCTCTGCGCTCAGGAATTACTCCTAGCACTGAGTGGGGGACCATATGGGATGCCGGGGATCAAACCCCCCGGTCGGCTGCATGCAAGGCAAACGCCCTACCCGCTGGACTATCACTCCGGCCCCCTACAGATTTTTAATATATGTGAGACTATTGAAATCTTTCTCCCTTATTCTCGAGTGAGCTCAAAGACAGTTGTTTTCCAGAACATTCTCTGTTTCATCTAAGCTGTTGGTGCCTAGTGATGGGGCTCTTATGCCTGTACTTGTGATCCCTGGCCTCAAGTTCCCACCACCAGGAAAAGGAAAACTGAAGCTCTAAGTTGTCACACTTATACACATAACGTTGGTGTGACATTTCCCTTGCTAGCCCTTTACAGTATGCGGTTACGGCACATCTTCCGTGCCTTATGGGTCTATGAAAAACACGGCAGTAAAGCCTGAGTGGGGTTCCTTTTCTCATCCTGTGTTCAGCACGCAGACAGACCATGCTCTTCTCTGCCACACAAACTCGAAAAGTTGAAGACCTGGCGAGGATTTCTCTGAAAAAGGAGCCCCTCTATGTTGGTGTCGATGACGACAAAACAAACGCAACTGTCGATGGTCTTGAACAGGTACTTCCTATCTGCAGCTTAACAGGGTCTGTTTTGTCATCCATTGTCATTGTTGGAGGCGTGCCCTGAAGGTAGCGATGTGGGCTGCTTAACTTTCCAATGCCATGTAGTGGATTTGGGTCTTTGACGTTCCTGATTCTCTCTACTTGAGCTCCTGAATTCTGGTCAGTTTTCTTTACTCTTTCTGTTAGTCTCTTCACTCACTGCACGGAAGGCGTTAACTGCCAGTTCTTGAGGACAGCAACCAAAAAATTGTTGAATTCGTTAATCTGAGGTCGAATGAATTGAAGATGAAAAGACTGAATAGAGGCCCAGAGCTTGAGGAAAACTGAAATGAGACAAAGATCCACACTAGGGTGACTGAGACTGAGTTTGTTGATAAATAGGAATTTTTCTGGTAGTGGTTTAGCTTCAAAATGTTTCATTGCCTGTTTAAGTAGATTGATCAACTTTTCATATTTGTTCAGGACATTTACTTGAACTGAGTTTGCTTGGCTATTGCTATTAAGCACATTATTTAAAATCACTTAGAATGCTTGGAAGATCACTGTTAATAGGTATATTCATGAAAATCCTAGTTTGGAAACAGGTGGTAACTAGTAATCTCAGAAGTGAGAAAGTTAGCTATTGAATGTGATTGCAACTAGTAAAAGGAATAAAAAATAGTCTTTCTTCAAAATGCTTTCTTATGACAAAAGTAGTAACTGCAAAAGCTAAGGCATGTCAGTGGTTTATCTGAATACACAGCATCAAATTATAGTGGCTCATGGCATTTAAAATACCCGTTGATTGCTTTGTTTCTTTGTTCAAACCATTTCCAGGGATATGTTGTTTGTCCATCCGAAAAGAGATTCCTTCTGCTCTTCACTTTCCTTAAGAAGAACCGGAAGAAGAAACTAATGGTTTTCTTTTCGTCTTGTATGTCTGTGAAATACCACTACGAGTTGCTGAACTACATTGACTTGCCGGTCTTAGCCATTCCACGTAAGTCACTCGATGTTTTATTGAAAAACTGGTTTTGCTTAGCAAGTTACGGCGGTGGTGGGGCTTCAGGTTTTGCTCTTTTTAAACATGATTCTCAGTAGTTTTGTCGGTGGAGGGTGCTGGGAGCTTGGTAGAGAGCCCCACTGCATGTGGAGTGATGGCATTGAGGGAAGGAGAGGTGCCGTCCACGTGGAGGTTCGAACCTAGCGAGGGAGAGCGGGGAGGGCAGGTGGGTGTAGGGAGTTGCCCACGTGGGCATGACAGGGCCTGCTCTAATGGATGGTCTCCGTTTGATTCTAGGGGAAGCAGAAGCAGAATAAGCGAACAACCACCTTCTTCCAGTTCTGCAATGCGGATGCAGGGATCCTGTTGTGCACAGGCGTGGCAGCCAGAGGGCTGGATATTCCTGAAGTGGACTGGATTGTTCAGTATGACCCTCGGATGACCCCAAGGTAATGCCTCTGCAAGCCTCTCGTCCACGGCACCACCTTCAGGAGTTCACGTGTTCTCTAGTTTCCCTGAGAAACCCACATCCGAGTTGCATCCCTTCGTTACCCAAGTTGTGTTTTGCTGTATAGCGTCTTCACTGTTTTTCTGGTATGAATAGTATTTGGGCTTCCTGGGACCCAAGAGACTTGAGATACATCACTAGGACTTAAAGGTGTTGGGGTCCCTCGAAGTGATGTTAAGAGCAGTGGGCATTGGAAGGGCGACTTTTGCCTGCAGCGATAACTGAAGTTTCTGTAGTATCGGTAGTGGAATAAGGCTTGTTAAAAATGTTCAGCTGATAGCGATGGCTGGTGTTTAACTGCTTTACATGACCATCTTGAAGCAGAAGTGGTGCCGGTGTGCGAGGAGGTCCCTAGTTGTGCGGAAAACTTAGCATCCGTGCAGGCGCGTTTTTCTCACCACCACAGGAGTACATCCATCGTGTGGGCAGGGCGGCCCGAGGCCTGAATGGGAGAGGGCATGCCCTGCTCATTCTGCGCCCTGAAGAATTGGGCTTCCTTCGCTACTTGAAGCAGTCAAGGTAAGGAATTTCTGCTTGGAAAGGGGGATGTTTTGTCCTTTGGGATCATATCTGGCGATGCTTGGGGGTTACTCATGGCTCTTCACTCAGGAGTTACTCCTGTCGGTGTTCAGGGGACCGTATGGGATGCCTGGGATCCGCCGCATGCAAGGCAAATGCCCTCCCCTGTAGACTATCGCTCCAGCCCTGTGCTTGGAAGATGGGAAGATTTTGACTTGGGAATCAGTGCCTCTGATGGAGTTGCTGGCTAGTGCACTTTGGCAGTAGTCAAATTGTGTAAGGGGTCAGGGGTCCTGTGTTGTCATTAGAACAGTCATTACCACAGCGGCACGGAGAAGGCTTGGGGAGGTCTGGCCCGGGCGTGAACAGAACATGCTTCCCCTATTGGCGCACTCCTGAGCTCTAGCTCAGCCTGTGGCCTGTGTCCCTGCTCCTTTCTCCTCAGTCCCTGCAGCCTGTTGAAACCTCCTTGCTCCTTCTAACTATCTTTTTATCCCAGTTTCTTTCCATTTTGCCTCATCTAGAGCCATGGGGTTTACATTCATCTGTATCCCCACCCCCAACCCGTTTCTTCTTTGTCAGCTCTGTTCAGTCTTTTGTGTCCGCTCTGCAGAGTTGTGGCTCCTCTTCTTGGCAAGGAGAGACTAGTGGTCTGTGTAAGGAGAGCTTCGGCCGATTCGTAGTGCATCCACAGGCCTCGTTGACTCAGTAAACACTGTGCAGCTCCTCACGTTTCCTTTCAGGAAGTTAAACTTAGCACAATTCTCGCACGGTGGCAGAGTCGAGACTGGCATTTGCTGACTAAAGAGACTAAAGTCACAGGTTCCATACGCCGCACCACGCAGTTCCCCTAACTACTGCCAGGGTGGCCCTTCTCGCGGGAACTGGCTCTTGCGCCCAGGCGAATGTGGCTGAAAACAAACCAAAAATAAAAAAGGAAAACTATTCGCAGCGCCTTGGAAGGAAAAAGACCAGATAGCCGGCCGAGGGGCTCCCAAGGCTGGTGGCTGTCCCTGCCCCTCTTGAGTATTTAGTCCCCCCAGCAAGCCCTCGCTGCAGATCTCCTCTGCCAGCCTTGGCATCCTGTCTTCTTACTCACCGAAAAGTCTCAAGGTAGATACATCTTGTTGTTTTTTTTTTTTTAAAATATGTGTGCTTTTGTTTTCTAGGTTCCGTTAAGTGAATTTGAGTTTTCCTGGTCCAAAATCTCTGATATTCAATCTCAGGTATGCATTTCTAAAACTGTTTGTCAGAGGAAGCCTCATCTTCTGAGCCTCTGTCATGTTTGATAGGTGGTCTTTGTTCTCTGACAATCCTTCATTAGCTAAGAGCTTTGAACCGTTCCTTGCTCACTGTGTACCTCATTCTTGTGCTTTCCCCAGTTGGTCCACTCTTTACCACACCTTACACTTTCTTTTTGCTGCCTGACCGTGAAAATGCCACGGTGCTTGGTGAAAGTACCAGCCAGTGTTTAAGCCTCTCCTCAGGAGGCACACAGCCAGAGCTTAAACACATTTAAGCCAGTGCTTTATATAGAATGATTTTCGTTCTAGTGGCTATGAAATTTTTGTTTTTTTATTAAAACCGGTGCTTCTTTCAATTTCAGCTTGAAAAGTTGATTGAAAAGAATTACTTCCTTCATAAGTCAGCCCAGGAAGCTTATAAGTCCTACATCCGGGCCTATGATTCCCACTCCCTGAAGCAGATCTTCAATGTCAACAGCTTAAATTTGCCTCAGGTGGCTCTGTCCTTTGGCTTCAAGGTGCCTCCCTTTTGTTGATCTGAGTATCCTTTTATTATTCATGTATTTGGTAAGGGGGCAGCCCTGTGGCACAGGGCAGTGTGAACTAGCGCACAGACGGCCTCTTACGAGCGAGCATCCTGGTCTCAGCTGCCTGCCTGTCAGATTACAGAGCAAAGTGATTTATTGACCTAGAGGAGACAAAGCAGTTAGACAGCCAGGAAGAGGCCGGCAGCAGGACAGGCTATGGGCGGCTTTAGTGCGGTGGTTAGAGGGACAGGCTGCCCTGAGGCTGCAGTGAAGCCCTGAGTCATCTCGTGCTCGGAGCGGGGAGGGTTTCGGGGAGGGAACTTGGAATATGAGCAGAGAACATCCAGGTACTGCCCAGGGTAAAGGAGGGGTGGGCAGGGCGTGCACTTGTTTCCGTTAGAATGTATAATGCCCCGCTAGTACACTCTCTGGCATTTAGCGAGCGGCTAAAGTGAGGGTGTGGTGTTGCTCTGGCTGTGTGCCTCCCGAGGAGACTCGACCTTTTTGGGGTCACTCTCCCCAGTGTAGGCCTTGAGTGCATGTCTGTTGTAATGAGTATGATTTGAATCATGTGAGGGAAAAAGCTCCCTTGCTGAAGCATTTCTGAATCAGCCCAAGCAGAGGTAGGATTCGCTAGTTTGGACATTAGGGGTCTTCTCTTCAGAGACAGTTGCTGGTACAGCTCCTAATTCCTGCTGAGTAATTGTCTGTTTTCATTGTGTGGGGAAAATTATATGACACGGGGCTTTAAAGTTACTGCGGCTAATTTTAGACCACTGTCACGTGGCTACTGCAGGTTTTCTGCAAACTGCGGGGGCTTGGTGGTCACCTGTTTCTGTTGGGGGGAGTGGACCAGGGAGGGCAGGCTGGTTTCCTAAGTACATTCGAGCTCATTATCTTAGTTGCTTTCGGTTTCCTTAACGTTCGCCTTCAGATGTGAACACCAATGACAGCAAGCAGAGAAAGAGAGGAGGTGGCGGTGGGTTTGGCTACCAGAAAACCAAGAAAGTGGAGAAGTCCAGAATCTTCAAACACATTAGCAAGAAGGCATCCAATAGCAGGCAGTTCTCCCACTGAGGACACGCCTCCCGTTCTCTTAAGGACTGGCTGGAAATGAGTTTTTCTTTGTTGATTTCACAAAGGAATTACTGTAGCTTTAGAATTTGAGCCAACATGACAGGTGTATAAAGTGACTTTATTTGCCAGCGTAGCGCACTGTTATTTTCTAGCAAATATTTATTTGGAAATATAAAGCAGATCCGATTTTTTGATTATACAATTTATTGATACCATATAACCAGAGTATCTCTTTGGTCTTTGTGGTGTAAGAAGAATATTTTCTCTTTTTCTTTAAAAAAAAATTATAAAGGGCCGCAGCGATACACAGCGGGTAGGGCGTTTGCCTTGCACCACGGCCAGCCGAGTTTGATCCTCGGCATCCCATAAGCCAGGAGTAATCCCTGAGTATTGCCAGGTGTTGCCCACAAACCAAAGCGGGGCCAGAGGGCAGAGAAGTACAGCAGGTCGGTCCTTGCCTTCCACACAGCCAGGCCTGATTGATCCCTAGCACCCGGTATGGTCTCCTGAACACTTCAAGGAGTAATCCCTGAATGCAGAGCCAGGAGTAGGCCCTGGGCACAGCCAGTGTGGCCCCAAAAGCTAACAAAATCATTTTAATATTTTTGGTGCCTTTTTTTTTCTTGGTGTCTAAAGTTTTGCACAGTTTGAGTTGCTGTGCTAAGTTTCTGTGATGGACAGATGGCCCAGCACATTGAACTGGCCTTGGTGGTGGTAAATTGCCTTCATGAATTTGTTTGCTGTTTCCTGGACCTTACCGGTAGTCCATATTGTCCAACAGTGAACGGGGAGAGCCGAGGGCAGGCCTAGCAAGCGCCTTATGTGTCAGGTGGTGAGTAATGTAGAACATGTTTGTGAACCATGAGCCTGTTTTGATGTGGCCCTTCCTTGAGGAATAACAAGCGTGGCTTATTTCTAAGTATATTAACTAAGCACCTTCTGACATTGAGGATCGCGGCATTCCAAGGATCTAATTTTGAGCTCCTTATGTTATTACTGTGGTCACACCTGGTGATGGTCAGGGGATCATATGGGATGCCGGTGATCAAACCCAGGTCATCTGCATGCGAAGCAAACACCCTTGCCACTGTGCTATTGCTCCGGCCCCTTGAGCTCCATTTATACCAGAATAGGTTCTCCGCAAAAATCTCCGTAGCAGAAACAGACACAAAGAATGGGCCAGCGTTGGGGCTGGGCGATAGCCCAGCCGGTAGAGGCGTTTGCCTTGCCGCGGCCGGCGGTGCTGGCCGGGTTCGATCCCGGCGTCCCATATGGTCCCCGAGCACCGTCAGGAGTAATTCCTGAGTGCAGAGCCAGGAGTAACCCCTGAGCATTGCTGGGTGTGACCCAAAAAAAAAAAAAAAAAAGAATGGGCCGCGTTCATTCAGCTGTGTTCATTTCTGGTGTTTTAGTGTGAGACCTTCTCATTCTTCTAAGAACTTAGAAGCAAAGCAGACTATTTAAATTTAAACCAGCCCCTCGAACAATGTTTGGTGCATGCTAGTGTGTGTGTGTGTGTGTGGGGGGAGCGGTGTTTATTTTAGGAAAAATTGCTTCTTCTAGGTCCTTGAATCCTAAATAGATTAACGGTGAAAATTGGAAATGAACAGATCAGGAAAAAGAGCCCCCAAATGTGCTTTCTGTGATTAATGACCTTTTTTTGTAGTAGGAGTTCCTTACTCCCAATGTGTTTTATGTCTGACTTCTAGGAGTTTTTTATACCTACCCAGTGGTCATGTATTTTTGTGCAATCAGAACCAAAGTGGCTAGCATCATTGCTGTGAATGCCAGTTAATATTCATAGATACCTGTTAAATGTTAGTAAGTACATTGAGAATATGAAATGGAAACATTCCATTTGGAAGGGAATGAACAGTATTTCACGCCCCCAACCGTCCTGGATTGCTGAATTCCCTGGCGTTTAATAACTCGGGTAACTTGTCTTTTTGTTGGAGAAATAATCATGTTTCAGAAAATAAATAAAAGCAAAGGGAAAAATAAGCACTGAACAGAAATCAGTGCTTGTTGATATTTTGGAATATAACCTAGAGTTTTGATATATACTTGTTAATTTTTATCAGCAGTGTGAGATCGCCCTCTGCCCACTATTTGTAGCCAACTGTTGGCGTACTGTATTTTCTGTGTCATTAAACAAAAGCAGGCCTTCCGTGTCCACTTACTACCGTGTGCTGTCCTGATTGCCTTGGCTTTGCTGACCGGCAGCGTGGTAAAGCTTATCATAGGGGTTTTGTGACAAAGCGTATAAAGGAAGGTGGGGAGATTGTTCCTGCTCTAAAACGGCTGGCTGCAGGTGCATTCTGGGAGTGCTGTGGGAGGAGATTTGCTGCGGGGTCCTTCCGGCAGGGACTTGGACACTTCCCGGGGCTGGTCAGGATTCTGATGCAGAGGAGGCAGATGAAAGGCAAGGCAGGCTCCTGTGTGTGAGGTCTGTGCCAGAAGGGAACGTGGGCTCTGTTAAGAAGCACAGCTGTGGCGATGGGGACATTGGCCTGGACAGTGGGATAAAGTGACTCCAGCCAGGAAAGTCTTTACATGCAAATAGAAAACTGGGTGCCCGGCCTCCACTGTTAGGCCACAGATACAAGTAGGTACTTAGTCAGGTTGGGGAAATGAGGTATTTGATAGCCAGGGATAGAAGCTGTTGAAAAGCAGTAGCGTGGATGAGCTGAAGAGAACAGGCTGCATGTGGCCCTCTGGTCATTCCCAGACCTCAGCATGCCTAAGTCCACTGAGCACCAAAGACTAGCTGGCCCGGGCCCCGTGGGCCACCAGAACATCCCTTGGGAAGCATATTCCCTTTCATCCCCAAAATGGTTTAAAGGAAGTGATCTTGAACCGTTAGGAAACAGCGTTAGATTGTGAACACTGAAAGCTATTGGACAGTACCTCCACCAACTGACTAGTTACAGGCCACACCAATTGCTGCCCAATGGCTGGAGAGAGTACAGCAGACTCATAAGGTCCACCTGGGTTCAGTTACCCTCTTCCCTCATATGGTTCCCAGACCAAGAGTGATTCCCGAGTACAGAACTAGGAGAAATCCCTGAGCACAGCCAGATAGGACTCCTAAACCAAAGAAGTAGTGTTCAGTCGCATGGGATACTAATCCTGAGCTTTTTGTTTGGGAGCCACACCCAGTGGTGCTTAGGTTACTCTGGACCGGAAGTCAGTCTTGGCAGAGCTTGGTGGAACGTGGGATACCAGGGGTCAAGTCCCTTGTGGGCTGCGTGGAAGGCTAGTGCTTGACCCACTGTACTGACCAGCACCCCAGCCCACCCCAACCGTGTCATCAAATTGATAGGAGAATGTCACAACCAGATGCAGGCACGTGCAGCTGGTCCCCCCAGCTCCAGGCGGGCTGCAGCTGCAGCTGTTATGCAGGGAGCAGGCATCCAGCCACCTCCCCCACCCCCCCACCCAACCCTCCGTACCATGAAAGGTATCAGCTCGGTTCTGTAGACAAGCTCTTTGTTTCTACTGCTTTTTTTTTTTTTTTTTTTGGAGGGGTCACACCCGGCGATGCTCAAGGATTATTCCTGGCTCTTTGCTCAGGAATTACTCCTGGCGATGCTCAGGGGACCATATGGGATGCCGGGGATCGAACCGGGTCGGCCACGTGCAAGGCAAACGCCCTCCCTGCTGTGCTATCACTCCGGCCCGTGTTTCTACTGCTTTTGACCTTATTCGCCTTCTAGGTTCTTTATTTCTCTTTTATGAGAGACATCACTCTCTATCTCTTTCTGGCTACTGGCTACTTCACTCAGCACGTCACTGTCCACTTCCCCGACCTAGCAGATAAGATAAAAGTTGTATGATTTTATCTTAGAGCGGAGTAGTATTCCACTGTGTGTAGACCGTGGCTTCTTTATCCAGTCTTCGGTTCGTGGACTCTTGGGTTTCCAGATTTTGGCTATTATGAACAGTGCCAAGATTATTACTTATAGATCTTAGATAATACTGGAAGTTAGGACCAGGTCCTTCCCAGGATCTTTCACTTTTATACACTGTATCCAGTTCTAGGCAGGTTCTATCCGTGGCCTGTCATCCCAGTGAGCCTAGTAAGAAGCCAGAAGAACCCCCCACACCATGAGGTCAGTCATTCTCAACATCTAGACTCCACAGCTCCTCAGAGCTCGACCTAAGAAGAAAAGCAGATCTCTCCCTGTTGAGGTTCATCAGTAAGCTCAAGATGAGAGCCTACTACTGAGAGTGTACCACCTATACAGCAGAGCCTGGCAAGCTACCCTTGTTGTATTGGATATGCCAAAAACCAGTAACAATTATAGACCTATGACCTTCAATTTAGGTCATAACCTAAACCCATTACCTGAAGGAAAGGTTTGAGACTTTGGTTCCTGGAGTGAGCAGATGCCCTTGGGCTACACTTGCTTGGACAGGACATATGGAGATGTTACTGGTGCCTGCTCGAGCTAATTGATAAACAATGGGAAGACAAATGATACAAGTGATGAACAGTACCACAATAAACCCAGGAGTGCAAATGCCTCTTCCGATGAGAGTTTTGGAGTCACAATGCAGGTGAGTACCAGATGCTGAGTGGCAGAGATAAGCAACACTTTCCTCCTAGGGAACCTAGGCACCGGGAAAGGGAGCTCCTCTAAGCCCATCAGTCAAGAGCAGAGCATGCAGGAGCCCAGAGGACGGGCAGGCGGGGCAACCTCAGGAGCCATAGAGATCCGTGAGAAAAGAAGCGTGAGAGCTAGACGGGGAAACCCAGAAAGGAGAGAATGAGAAGCACCTGGCGGCTGCATGGGGCTTGTGTCCCGCTAAGTGTCTCCGCCTGCACGAGACGGCTATAGAATCATCACTGCGCTATATTTAGAAAGGGGTAGGAAGCATTTACAGTTTTGCTATTTTTTTTCCTCCCCAGCATGTATTCTTCCTTTTGGTAACAGCATTTCGATTTTCCTATGAGAATGATCTTCCTGCACTGAGGGGAGCAGTTCATCAAGGTAACTGCCCTCCCCATTGGGGATACAATCAAGCATTGAAAAGCGAAACCAACAAGGCTTTCTCAACCCCTGTTTTAAATGGCAGAAGTCACAATGCAGCTACTAAAAATAACAAGATTGAAACTATTATGTTTGCAGCTGAATCCCAGGGGAGTTTGCCAAATGGAATTTGCTTCGCCTTCCTGGGAGCCGGCTGGTCTCAGACTCTACTGCAGCACCATGAACCTTTTCCCTGCAGTTAAGTCATCGTGGGCATGTAACTCAGTGGTAGAGCATTTCACTGCCATTAAGCGGCTATTTTTCATTCCTTTAAATTAGTCCTGTTTGATTTTTTTTTTTTTAAATATGATCAAGGAAGAGAAAGAATAAGATCAGTGACCCAGAGTGGGCGGGAAATCAAAACTGAGCAGAAAAGCCAGACTTCCAAAGCCGCGGCTGCCCAGTGTCTGTGGAGGCAGTAGTCTTTGCTTTGTGAGGGCAGAAAGGACTTCAGCACTACCTCAGGCAAAGGGGAGGGAGAAATAGAAAGCAAAGGCGAAAAACAGAAAGCGATGATTGTTGTAGTCTCCGAGAAGACTGGCAGAGACAGGAGAGTCACTGAGTTGGAATCTGACAGTTTCCTGTTGGCACTAACTCGTGCCCACTCTAAATCATGCTTAAGAAGCTTCGTTCACATGAGCATACCTAAATATCGGTTGCCTTAAGATTAAGGTAATATTCTAGTTTCTCTGGCACCAGAGCCTAAACACCATGTGAAAGGACAAGGTTCTGGTTCAGGGGGACACGCTTAGCGGATGTTTGTTTCTACGGGAGCAGAACTGGGACGTGCACTGTTGGAGGACAGATCTAGCTAATCTGGGCATTTTGTTGTTTTGCCCACTCCCAGCTTAATCTATTTAAGCCCAGGTTCATTCTAATGAGACCTCTCTTCTATGTAAACACTTCTAGAGGGTGTGGCAGTTACAGAAGTCACCTTGATTGAATAACTTCTGACTTATACATTTACTAAGACTTCTATGTTTTCTAGATTGGGCACAGCTCCTCTTTATACCCACTGCACCCAGCGTGGGACAGTTAGAATTTACCAGGAGACTACCACCCTGGCTACGTTGAGACTGTAGGAAGGATCATACTAGTTTGCTCTAAGCAGGCGAGTGTGACCCTTTCAGTACACGAGAACAAGATACTCAGACTCACCCTGGTGCAGATAATAAGAAGGACCTTGTGGTCCTTCATCTAGATTACATGAAGCTCATGAAATTAAGATGTGTTACTTTATATCAGCCCTCTCTCTCTCTCCAGTGTTTTACATAAGAGATAATCTCTGGATTAGTCCTTGGCATAACCTTTGTTTATACCTGCAATAGAGTGTGGCACTTCACTCTGTTTAGAGTTCTTTGTTGACCACGACCCTCCCTGGATTACTTTGGTGTGTATAAGGGAACTGACTTGAGGCCTCTTTGGCCTTTTAGCTTTCGGCTTTTTGGCTCCTGTGGCTTTTGGCTCCTCGCCTTTTGCTTTTGGCTTTTGGCTTTTTGCTCTTTGGCCTTTTGCTCCTTCTGGGTAGGACTCATCTCGGGTGAGATCCTCTCTCTTTGGTGGGAGTCTTGGGCTCTTCTGTATGGTCTAAGTTCGGACCAGAGCTAGAGTTTGTTCATTATATTGGAGTGCTGTGGAAGACCTTTTGTACTATTAAAAGCCTTTTTGGAACTGCACCGGACTCGTGAGTTTTCATCTGTTCCCCGGCATCCTCGGAGGTAGAAGAGAACTTCTGTCCTGACACTGTCGGGGACCCAGCGGCATTCCCGACAGTGCACAGCCTCGTTCCCAGAAATGGTGACTCTTTTATCTTACCTGCTAAAAGGATTTCGTGTATGTGATTAAATTAAACTATCCTGGATTACTCAGAGGGACCTAATAAAACCAGAATATTCTCAGAGGGTATGAGGGTTAGATTCAAGGATGTTGGCGACAAAACAGGCTGAGCGGCAGAGGGGCATTTGAAAATACCCCCAGTGGGGCGTGAGGAAGGAGGAAGGGCCACAAGCCAAGGGATGAAAGCTGACTCTAGAAGTTGCAGAAAACAAGGGAAATAGCTTCCATCCAAGACCTTGTGAAGAACTCAGTTCTGCTGACACCTTGGTTTTAGATCAGGGAGGCTCAGTTCAGACTTCTTGGGATCAGCAATAAATTTGCATTGTTTCAGTATACTAAGCTGGAGGCGATTCATTACAGATTTATTGTGAGACTTCCTTAGCATCTTTTCCTTGGATCTAATTTAAAGACCTATTAGTGCATATAAGCATTTCTCAGGAATCTCAGTACCTGGAAGGGAAAGGCTATATGGAAAAACCACACCAATTTCTGTAGGTTCTCACAGCTATGGAAGATGACATGATATTAATAGTATTGGAACACCACAGGAAGTAAAGAAACTAAAACTATTTTGTCTTGTGGGTTTGGGGCCATACCTGATGGTGCTTGAGAGCTACTCCCAGCTTCATAATCAGGAGTTACTCCCATTGATGCTCAGGGAGGGGACCATGCAGCAGCGCGGATCAAACCTGGGGACCCTGTTTCCTAGGGCACACCCCCAGTGACTTGTCTCTGACAAAGGAATGATATTAACCCCAAATTAAGACACCACTGCACCATTTTGCAATGTGCCCAGGAGTGAAACCCAACACCGCTTCCAGCTTCTGAGAATTATCCCTTGATAATACCAGTTGGACTAACCCCTTTCTCATCTGTAATGATCAGAGAAAGTGCACTTATATGGGTTGGTTCCCCTTTTCCTAGTGCCATTTAATAAACAGGGATTGAATGGCTATAGCCCTCATTTTAAGTTCCCCTCTTCTTCCTTCTTTTTCTCCTTTAGCAAGTAAAGTGCGATATTTCTGCAGAATGTCAAAGTGGCTAGAACAGAGTTGATCAAAATTGTAGCTTCCTGTTGATATAAAACATTTTGGGAAGCTACAGGTCACCCCAAACTCTACCTTCTTATCTCCAGCTTTCCATCCAATTAGCTCAAAAGATAAGGATGAACTGGGAAAAAATATTTGAGACATCCTAAGGGGGTATTTTACAAAGCGTCTCCTACAGGAATTCTGGAGGTTGGCAACAGTGATGCCAGAATGATTTTGGTTTTTTTTCAAAATCACAAATCAATAGAGAGCAACTTGAGAAGAACTGAAAGGCATTGAGAGGAATTACAACAACAGGTGATAAAATATTTCCTTGAATTTCCAAAGGTGAAGCACCAACAGCCTCAGGACCGACTGTCAGAAAAATGCGGAAGGAAGCAGGCGGAATAGATGATTCGGGTTGTGATGTGCAGATCCCAGCAGGGAGCCAATGTGAGAGAACCACCGGGAATAGGAGGTTTTTCACTAGAGGAAGTGAGAGAGCAAAGGGTCTCACACAAGTAAGTGGGAGGGCTCGGAAAGTTTAGTGCCCTTTGAAGCCTCTGGGTAGCTTTACTGAGTAAGGTTTATTTCCCCGGGCCTTGGGTTATCTTTTCATTCTTTTTTTTTTTTTTTTTTGGGCGGGTATCTTTCCATTCTGTTGGTATCCTCCAAATCACAGAAATGCTAATGAAGTCCAGTGTGTCTGTTTGTTCCTTGGGTTGCTTGTGCCTATGATGTAAACTCTAAGAATTCATTGTCAATTCAAGCTCACAAACATTTAAAAGAATTTGGTCAAGAATGAGGGCAGAACAACCCAGACCAACAAAATGTAAGATAGAAAAAAACCCTATTTTCTACACGTTCTGAGTGAATGTGTTGCAGGTGGACCCCACGGGTGACTTATGTGAGGTCAGAAGGGGAGAGAGATGGTCGCTTTCTCCCCCAGCCGCCTCTCCCACCCAGGATCCCCTGGGCAGGCTAAGGACTGATAAAGTCTCGCGATGAGCCCCTGCATGGCGTGGGCCTGAGCCCCACCAGCCCCACGAGGTGGCTGTCAAGCCACACCTGATGTCCGCTTGATCTCTAGGCACGGGAGTTAATCCCCACCACCCGAGGTTTCTCGGGGAGCCACGGACTCAGGCTGGAGCGAGGAATTGCTCTTTGCAGGAAAGGAAAGTCAGTCCTAGGCCTTACCCAGGGCTGCCTTGGGGTTCTTGTCTTCCTCACAGAAAAGAATTTTCAGGAGTCGACCGAGCAGTGAAGTAAAATAGATTTTATTAAGGAGGTTTTTAGGAGAGGGGGCGGGGAGAGAAAGAAAGAGAATAACGCGCTCAAGGGAGAATGCGGGCTAGTGCAAAGACGGAGAGCAAGTGAGAGAGAGTATACATCTCAAGAGGGGAGATGCGGGCAACACACGTGCTTAGGCACCACATGTGCTCGGCCACATGGGCTCAGGCAGCATGTGTGCCAAGGCAGCATGTGCACACAGGCAACATGTGTGCCCAGGCAGCATGTACGCCAGCAGGCAACATGTGTGCCCAGGCAGCAGTGCGCACTGTCCTTTGTTCAGGACGGCTTTTATAGATTTCTCCCCAAGTTACTCCCATATGGGGCTTTAACCTCGGTTGCTAGGGCCCCGTTGCCAAGGGAGTAGACTTTGGGAGTGGTCTTCTGTGAGCTGGGTGCTGGGCGGAAGGCAGATTTATCTTCCTTAGGAGGGTTAATTATCTAAAGCCTTTAGAAGGGTCAGTGGCCTATGGGCTTCACACATTCCCTTTTGGCCTTCCCTTCCCCAGGGTCTATTGTTGATAGTGGTCTTGTCAAGTTTGGTTTCGGGTTTTCAATCAGGTATGGCTCTGGATCTCTTCAGGAATTTTATTGCCATGTGGCGCCCCTCTGTCTGCCTGCCTACAACAAATGCAGGTAACAGAATTTTTTTAAAAAGCACCTCTAGAATCAGCCCAGAAAGAACAGAAGTCGCCCCATGCCCAAGGCCCCTAAGAGCAGCAAGCCTTTCGTCACATGGTTGGCTTGACAGAGAAGACAGAGGAACACATGAAAAATACCATGAAGACCAGAGAACACCCAGCCTTGCTTCACACTTAAAGGAAGATGTGGGGTAACTAATTGGGGGAGTTTTACTATCTCAAGAGCTTCTGAGTATGGTCCATTTCCCCTGCCTTGATGAAAGTCAAAAGCGGAAAGCTGATATTTGTGAAATCGTACGGCCGTGCCTGCCCTATATATTTCCGCACTACAAGTTTAATAAGGCTTAGGGCCAGAAGCCTATTCTGCAGAGGTAAGCAGGTGGCCGTCCACTAAAGGCAGCAGCTGCTTCAGCTCTACTCTGCACTTGGTTAGTGCCTCTAGGTCTGAGAACACCCCAGGAGCTGTGGCGGGAGGAGCCAGAGATCAATGGTCTTTAATGTTTAACTCCAATCTATTTGCTTGCAGCTGAGCAAAAACACCTTTTCATGTCTGTATTGATCTAATCATGAATTCAGTCGGCTCCCCATCCTCGATAATTTATTCTGAAAAAGTTGAAATGTACAACAATGTTGAAAGAATTTTGAGGGGCCCAAACCTAGGATTCAGGTACTAGCTGCGTGCAAAGAAAGCACCTTTACCCCTGTACCATCTCTCTGACCCCGACGTGAAGAGAATTCTAAAGTGTACACCTAGGTTGTATACACTGATACTTTATCATACTATTATCTGCATTCTGACCTTGCCTTCTTGCTCGTTATGGCTCTAGCTGTGTTCTAGGTCCCTGTTTGAAGGGTTCCCATCTCGGGTTCTTTTCTGTACTTCTTTCTCCATGTCGTCAGGTCGGTTCACTTTCCTACCTGTTAAAAGTCTAGGTCCCCTTCTCCTTCTATCATTGCAACTTCCGATAGATCATTAGAAATGTTTAATTTTAAGGAAACATCCACAACACGCAAAGATTATTTAGTCTGCTCATGAGATGAGCATTAGTCTGTCGAGAGGGTTAGGGGTGGGGGCTGAGGGTGATTTCGGGTTCATCTTCATCTTTCACTGCCTAGAAAGCAAATAAGCAACCTAAGAGCCTGTTTTGATCTGCTAGTCAGTAATATCATTGCAAAAAGTACTATTCTAGAATAGCACTGGGGTTGCATTTTATGGAGATATTAGATTCCAAACTCAGACAATAAAGTAGAAAAATTAATTCAATTTCCCATAGAAAATCCATTAGGTTACCCCCCAAAATCTAGCAAAACTATCTCTTAAGTGACTGATGATGTAGATGCTGGTTCCTTCTGACCAGTTTACATGTTCGCTTAGAAACTCCTTTGAGACTACATGTCAAATAATGTTATCTGACATATGTGCTATTTCCAATTTGGATACTGTTTATTTCTTTTTTTCTTAATTGCTATGTCTACAACTAAGGTGAACAGAAGGTGGTGGAAGTGGGCACCTTAGCTCAATATTACCTTATTTTAGGAGGAAGCTTTCAATATTTTTACCTTTTAACATATTAGTTTCAGGTTTATCACCAGTGCCTTTCAGCCTGAGGATGTTCCCTTCTCATCTTGAAAGGGATCAAGTGCACTTTTAAGTAATCTTTTCTTCTAAGTCAAACAAGATAGATTTTTGCTTTTTTTTTTTTTGGGTCACACCGACAATGCTCAGGGGTTACTCCTGGCTCTGCACTCAGGAATTACTCCTGGGGGTGCTCAGGGTACCATATGGGATGCCGGGATGGAACCTGGGTCAGCCGCATGCAAGGCAAATGCCCTCCCTGCTGTGTTATCACTCTGGCCCGAAACAAGATAGATTTTGCTGAATAAAATTGGCTTAGGAAGGGCCGGAGTGATAGTCCAGCGGGTAGGGCGTTTGCCTTGCACGTGGCCAGCCGGTGCCAGCCCAGGTTCGATCCCGGCATCCCATATGGTCCCCAAGCACTGCCAGGAGTAATTCCTGAATGCAGAGCCAGGAGAAACCCCTGAGCATTGCCAGGTGTGACCCAAAAAAAGCCAAAAAAAAATTTGCTTAGGAAGACATGAGAGGAGAGAAAGAAGGGAAATATGTGTTCAAGAGAGAACACAGGCTTCTCCAGAGTGGAATCAGGCAAGCAAAGAAACACAGAGACAAGTCAGCAAGGTACACATTCAAGAGAGAATAAGAACAAGCCTAATGTAATCATGCTTTTGCTTTGAGGCAACACCAAGAGGTTATCTTGACCCGTACCCCTATTTCTTGTGTAAGTAAGCAAGAAAGAGAAGGAAAATAAAGTGTTGTTTTCCATAGAGCTAGTCATCCATCCTTTCTAATGTTATTGCTAGAAATAATGTCTGTGGAACTTCTTAGAGAAAATAATCTAAGAATTTCCAGAATCTTTCAGTCCGGGAAGGGAAAGAAGAGAAGCTGATTGCGTTGCTTCCATGACCTGCGTCATCTCACCCTCAATAAACACTATTATGATACTCAAAGTTTCCGATCTAGTTATTTTTTTAATTTGTGGATAATTTAAATTTAATGTTTTAAGACATTTTTATAATAAAATCCGATGAAACCCTAAAAGAAGGCATTAAAATTATTTCAAAATAAGATATGAAAAATAAGCAAAAATAATTTCTGAAATCAATTACAAAGAGCTACCAACTTTTTGGGTCACACCCAGCAATCCACAGGGGTTACTCCTGGCTCTGCAGGGGTTACTGTTGACTCTGCACTCAGGAATTACTCCTGGCAGTGCTTGGGGGACCATATGCTGGGGATCAAACCTGGGTTGGCCACATTCAAGGCAAATGCCCTGCCCACTGGACTAGCACTCTGGCCCCCTACTACAATAGTTATGACTTGAGAACTGAAAAAATAACCGAAAGTTGGTGTGGATATGAGAAAACGTAACTCGTATATTGCTAAGAAAATGCAAAGTGGTGGGACTATGGTGTAAAGAAATTTACTAAGCCAGTGATAAGTTAGGCGTAACATTATGATCCAGGGACGGAGTGACAGTAGAGTGGGGAGGGCGTTTGCCTTGCACGGGTTGACCGGGTTCGATCCCTGGCATCCCATGTGGTCCCTCCAGCACCGCTAGGAGTAATTCCTGAACACAGACCCAGGAGTAACTCATAAGCATCACTGAGTGTGACCCAAAATAAAAAAAAAAAATTATGATCCAGCAATTTCACATATTCATGTGCCTGGAATATGTTGAAATGAAATTCCATCATGATCAAACTCCGCATAAGTCTGCGCCCTTCTCTTCCTCTCCCGATGCCCACCTACCTACAAATTCATAGAGGAGGAATGAAAGTCTAAGGTTTCCAGGGGGCTGGAACGACAGCACAGCAGGGAGGGCATTTATTTGCCTTGTACATGGCTGACCCGGGTTGAATCCCGGCATCCCATATCGTCCCCCGAGCATGGTCAAGAGTAATTCCTGAGTGTAGAGCCAAGAGTAACTCCTGAGCACTGCCATGTGTGACAAAGAAAGGAAGGAAGGAAGGAAGGAACGAGGGAGGGAGGGAGGGAGGGAGGGAGGGAGAGAGAGAGAGAGAGAGAGAGAGAGAGAGAAAGGAAAGAAAGAAAGAAAGAAAGAAAGAAAGAAAGAAAGAAAGAAAGAAAGAAAGAAAGAAAGAAAGAAAGAAAGAAAGAAAGATAGAGAAAGAAAGGGAAAGAAAGGGAAAGGAAGAAAGGAAAGAAAGAAAACAAGCAAGCAAGCAAGCAAGCAGTGATTACCAGCAACACTGGATTACAAACTGACCAGACACACAGCTGTGCCAGTCATAGATAATAATCAAGTTTAGGGCCAGGTCCTTCCCAGAATCTTGCCCATATATACATTATCATGATCGTTGTAGTTGCAACAAACTGGGGTGGGGGCTAATGTGGAATGGGTGGTGGGCTTTGGCCCATGGTGGTTATAGGGGCACATTGGTGGTAGAACATTTGTTGTGGGAATGGGGCACTGGTGGAGGGATGGGTACTGGAACAGTGCATGACTGAGACCCAATTATGAACATCTTTGTAATTGTATATCTCATGGTGGAGTAATAAAAAAATAAATAAATAAACAAAAGAAAGCAGCTGGGCAGGATTTGGGGGGAAGTCAAAAAGAAACCATCTGCTCATTAAAACTCCAAGAGTAACGCGAGGAACAATAACTCTGAAGCACCATCTCTCCCCACATCCCTGCAAATAAATTAGTTTCAACACCCACATGATGGGAAAACAAACACCAATAATGCCGAGATGTTTTATTGAGCATGTTTTCTCTGCCTGATACATCTGATCACATTTTCCTAGTGCTTTAGTGATCAGCCTGTGGCTTATCTAAAGATGTTATTTTTGCCCAATTTCATTCTTTTTTAAAGAAAAATGTAGCTTAGGTAGCATGGTTACAATATTCTCTTTTTTTTTTTTTTTTTTTTTTGCTTTTTTGGGTCACACCCGGCAATGCTCAGGGGTTACTCCTGGCTCTGCACTCAGGAATTACTCCTGGCGGTGCTCGAGGGACCATTAGGGACGCCGGGGATTGAACCGGGCCAGCACAGGCCGGCCGCGTGCAAGGCAAACGCCCTACCCACTGGGCTATCGCTCCGCCCCGGTTACAATATTCTTAATTCTCTTGGTTATGATGTACAAAGTTACTGCATTATCATCAAAATGCCTATGGCTCTCAATGACTTTTTATTCCATTATTATAGTTTAAGTGTATATAGTTACCTCAGTTTACCACCACCCAAGTGTCCAAGATCCTCCACCAATGCCCTTCGTTACATCACTTCCACCTTCTTGTCCCCTCCTTATCCCTATACACGCACACACACATGCACGTACACACACCTTGGATGGAACTTCAGGGTATCATATTAAGTGAAGTAAGTCAGAGCAAGAAAGACAGACACTAAATGATCTCACTAGTGTGTGGCACTTTCAACTTCCTTGTTTGGGTATCCAGGTTTACACTCAGCAAGTTGAGTCAGTTACTTTTCATTTGTCACTTGTCTTCCTGTTGTTCATCAGTTTGCTCAAGCGGATGTCAGTAATGTCTCTATTCATTGGGAATGAGGTTCATTATTGTTACTGTTTTTGGCATATCAAATACACCACAGGTAGCTTGCCAAGCTCTGAAGTGGCTCTGGGTTCATCCCGGGGTGGGGCAGTCTTTTTCTATGTCAGACCATCAACCACCCAGGGACCATGGGGCAGAGCCCTGGCTATAGACAAGCCTGTCTCCTGTCTGCCACTGGCTGATGCAGCTGGGTACCGCAGCCACACCTGCAACACCTTGAGGGGCAGGGACAAGTTGAGTCAGTGCTAGAGTTTAAACTCAAAGCCTCCCACATGCAAGAGATGCGCCACCCCCAAAGAACCCCTGGAGAACTGCTCCTTCCTTTTACTATTTATTTACTTCTACTTGGTTCTATGCTTGAGACTCTTTTTACTTTCAGTTGTCTTCCCTGATGTCTTTTTTGTTTGTTTGTTTGTTTGCTTTTTGGGTCACACCTGGCGACGCTCAGGGGTTACTCCTGGCTCTGCACTCAGGAATTACTCCAGGCAGTGCTCGGGGGACCATATGGGATGCCAGGGATCGAACCTGGGCCAGCACAGGCCGGCCACATGCAAGGCAAGCGCCCTACCCGCTGGGCTATCGCTCCGGCCCCCTGATGTCTTTAAACACGTCCAGATTCACTGTGGTCAGTGAGCTTGTCCTTGGTACTTTTCACAGCTGTCTTTATTCATCCATGCTGATTTCACTGAGTCGCATCAGGGAAGAGCTGAGCAGCCGAGCTACATCCTCATGGCCGCAGCCATCTGGCATCAGGTGTTCCAGCACTGGCGTCAGGGACAAGCCAGGACACTGGCACTTTCAGGTCTGGCTGTGGTGCAGATGTGAGGGTAAGAATCAGCTTTACATAGAAGGTCCCACTTGGTCTGATGCTGAACCAGCAAGTAAAGAGACCTGCTAAAATCAAGTGGAAGAGCAGGAGTTGATATCATCAAAGGAAAGTTTTTTTGATGATAAAAAAAATAATCAAAGATACAGAGAAGCATTAGATAGAAATAGAGGTTAACTGGCTGATGATGATAGCAATATTCTGCTTTAATTTTCTTTATAAATATAACTAGCTAAAACTAGAGGTGAGCACTAATATTTAGTCAATGCCAGGTACTATTCTCTATACTATACTATTCTCTGCTGGTGTTTTGATTTGTTTTTTTTTTTCTTTTAATTTTTTAAGCAGACATTGTATAATTTATTTTATATTGCTTGTTAGAGCTAATTTACTTGAAAGGGTTGGCCACCTGATTGGGTGACTGATTACTCCACACCTGTCAAGGAAAACTCTGAGAGACCGAATCCATGCAAGAAACAAAGGGTTTATTAATTATTCAAGTATATTCGGGCTCTAAGCATGACCTCAAACAGTCAGCAGCTGAGAGCCCCGAGCCCTTTCAATGGGGGTCTTTTTAAAGAAAATTCCCGCCTCTACAGAAAAGCCCGTGCATAACCATCCAATAGACTTAAAGCATTACATCAAAGTCTGCTCACAGGCAGCCAATCACTTTGAAATAAGTCACCATTTCATACCAAATCACTTTGAAATAAGTCACCATCACATACCAACCAGGTCATAGTCAGTACTTCTTTCTATATTTGGTGTGGCTAGGCATATGTGCGGGATTTCAGGTCAGCAACATCTATTGCAGGAATGCAAGTCAGACCAGATAACAGGATGTGGGTGGGGGCCTCCCAACATCTGCCAGGGTGGGAAACAGGAATTCGTTCTGGGCCTTTTGTTGTAGATGCAGGAAGAAAGGGTTATTTAGGCCCTAAAATGGTAATTTTCCATGAGTAGGCCTGCCCTTGTTGGGGAGGGGTTGCTGGGTTGCTGCCTTTTTTCATAATAAATATGTTTAGAAATATATTCTTAGAAGAAAGTTAATGAGGATTATTCAATCTCATGTTGGACCAATTGGGCCATTAAGACCTATATATAAGAAATGACTGATAAGTTGTTACAGAATAGACATTGTGACTACATTTTTGTTATTGCCTTATACTTACATCAATTGAATGTGCTGTGATACTTAGTATATCAGTACACCAGGGTTTGAGATGTTGTGAGGCCACATTTGTGGCCCAGGACTTCCAGAGATTATAACTGAGTTATTGGTCTCTTTCAAGATTTATATATGAGACTCTGGATCATGGCTGGTGGAAGAGATTATTTTGGCACCTGAGGCAGTTCATGGGTGTGACCCCTGGGCATTCTGGAGAGCAGGGAGATGGGGGGAGGGGGCCCATGTCTGCTTCTGAGAAAGCCTGGAGAATTGAGGTGCAGAAACCTGCAGACCTGAGTGTTTCAATGGATTCACTCCTGGGTGGGGCTTGTTCTTCTTTTACCTCCAAGCCTTTGCTCACATTTTTCCCTGGTAGGAGGAAACTTCTTTTCTTTCCCTACCCAGGAAATGTGTGAGCAATGATTTGTCTGTTATGAAAATCCTTCCAATTTGATATCTAGCTCTTCTCTGTTTCCCATTGGGGGGACTTCTTTTCCACAGCAACCCAAAAACCTTTGTTCATACCTTTAACCTGAAACCAGCACATTTCTCTGCATTATGATTACTGGGTAGAATATTTTTTTAATTTTTTGTTTGTTTTTTGGGTGCCACACCCAGCAGTGCTTCAGGGATTACTCCTGGATCTGAACTCAGGGATCACTCTTGGCAGTGCTTGGAAGAGCATATGGGATGCCAGGATTAAACCCAGATCCAACACCTGCAAGGCAAGTGCCCTACCCACTGTACTATCCCTCAGACCCAGGTTGCTGGATAGAAATTCTGGTCTACGATACACAAGAGATCAGGCAAACAAGATGGACATCTTGACTCCACCTCCGCGATGCCCTGTCCTTTGTGATCCGTCTAAGCCTCCCTGGGCAGGATCACACCCAGCATTGGAGAGGGAAGGTCCAAGCACCAAGTCCTGTGACATCACACACAGCAAAGACTCCAGAGGAACCAGTTACTTTGCTTTGATCTATTCACAAGGCTTAATATCAGAACTGAAGGGCAAGAATGCAACTTATGATAACATAGTAAGTCTAAGACAAGATCAATGTTTTCTAGGGCTATAGTACAGCAGGTAGGGCAATTGCCTGGCATGCAGCTGACCCAGGTTGGATCCCGGCATCCCATCCAGTCCCCTGAGCACTGCCAAGAGTAATTCCTGAGCTTGGCTGAGTGCCACCCAAAAAACAAAACAAAAAAGATCGATGTATTCTACTATATATAAAAAAATTTTTACTTCACAAAAAAGTAAATAGAATAAATGCAAAGACAGGAGTGACAGAGAAAGTGTGTCACAGCAGCTCTGATACAAATCTGTTTTCCAATTCCATTAAAATTGCTTAAAATCTCAAGGTCAGGGCCTAGATTTCTGCAAAAAAGTAGTTACAGGAGAACAACTTTAGAAGGTTAAAAAAGAAAACAAATTAAAGACAGAAAAATGCAGCCTTTTCAGCCACTAAAGAAATGCAAACTAAAGCAGTTAAATATCATTAGACTACAATTAAACGTTTTCTAATAATAAAAAATTAATTTGGGGGCCGGAGCGATAGCCCAGTGGGTAGGGCGTTTGCCTTTGCACGCGGCCGGCCTGTGCCGGCCGGGTTCGATCCCGGCATCCCATATGGTCCCCTGAGCACTGCCAGGAGTAATTCCTGAGTGCAGAGCCAGGAGTAACCCCTGAGCATCGCCGGTGTGACCCAAAAAGCAAAAAAAAAAAAAAAAAAAAATTAATTTGGACTAGCAGTCTTGTTTCTCCAGGGCCAAAAATGCAGTGATTCCTTTTGATCTCTTTGAGATGCATTTGGGAAATATGTGACAAGAATAATCAATATTCCTGTATTTTTTGTTCAATTGTAACATTTGGTAGAAAATATATGAAAGAAACGGGCTGGATTGAGAGAGAGAGTAAAGTGTGTAGGGCACTTGCTTTTCATGTGGCCAACCTGGGTTCAATCTCCTGCATCCCAGAGGGTTCTCTGGTACGCCAGGAGTAAATCCTGAGTGCAGAGCCACGAATAAGTCCTGAGCGTCTCTGGGTGTGACCTGGAAACAAAAAAAGAGAGAGAGAGAGAGAGAGAGAGAGAGAGAGAGAGAGAGAGAGAAGAAAATGGATCAAAAACATAATGGCAAGAGCGAAAAAATCAGCAAATACAGAGTCTGAAACTGCATCCACTCACCAGCTAATAAATTAATGATCTGGTTACTGTTAAACAGATCCAGTAATTCCTGAGTTAGTGTAAAAGGATGTTGTTACTTTGGGCAAAAATAATTGCAGCCAACTCTTCCGGTTCATTTGTGTTGGTTCCCTGTAAGTTCTAGGGGTGGTGGAAAGAGCCTCCAACGGGCCTGTGGGCTGCGCTACAGAATGGGAGCACTGATTTGGGGGAGGGAGTCAGCACCTCTGTTGTTAGTGGATCAATGGAGAGACCAACCCATCCTCATCGGTTGCCCATAGGACACACATCTTTGAGAAATGCCCTGGGTTGAAAGAAGACTGTATCTCTTTACTTCCAGCAACAGAAGAAATGTTGCTTTAGGGGTTGTAGTTCTGACAGTACTACTTGGTGAGGGGTGGGGAGGTTGGGGCACACCAGGATGTGGCCAGGGGCTACTCCTGGCTCTGTGCTTACGGGACCATGTGGTGCAGGGGATCAAACTTGGGGCCTCACATGAGCGCCTTAACCCTCTGCTGTGTCTCCTGCCCCCTAAGCGTGACTGAGGAATGTAAGGGGCAGGAAGCAGTGGAGAGTGAAGGAAATGGTTCCATCTGCGAGTGTTTTTCCCTTTGCCCCACGTCTCAATCAAAAGCAACTAACCTGGAGGACTGAGCGATAACACAGCAGGTAGAGCATTTGCCTTGCACAAGGCCTACCTGGGTTCGATCCTTCGCATCCCATATGGTGCCCCGAGCACTGCCAGGAGTAATTCCTGAGTGCAGAGCCAGGAGCTACCCCAGAGCATGGCCGGTGACACAAAAAGTAAAAGATAGATAGATAGATAGATAGATAGATAGATAGATAGATAGATAGATAGATAGATAGATAGATAGAGAGAGAGAGAGAGAGAGAGAGAGAGATAGATAGATAGATAGATAGATAGATAGATAGATAGATAGATAGATAGATAGATAGATAGATAGATAGATAGATTGATTGATAGAGAGATTACACAGACAGACAGACAGACAGACAGACAGACAGACAGACAGACAGACAGACAGACAGACAGACAGACAGACAGACAGACAGACAGACAGACAGACAGATAGATAGATAGATAGATAGATAGATAGATAAGTAACTTGGATCAGAAGAACTGGGAAGCGCGTAATGTAGACTCAGGGTAGTGGGCAACTGAAGAAGGGTGGGGTGGGAAATGGGGTCTGATGGCGGTGTGGGAGGGATTGGGAAAGAGGTTGTGCAGCCAGACGCTTCCAGGAATTCACGTTCTTCCTGCAGCGGGCAACCTTCCCAGCAGGACGCCTGCCCGTTGGCTCCAGGCGCTCTGTCTTCTTTTCTTTAATTTGGGGGAGGAGGGGCACACACCAGCAGTGCTCAGGACTAACTCCTGGTTCTGCACTCGGGCATCACTCCTGACGGGATGGACCCCCCCACCACCACCACCACCACACACACACACACACACACACACACACACACACACGAAGACGTCCCGTGCAACGCAAGCGTCTAACCAGGTACCATCGCTCGGGCCCCGCGCTCCCTGTTCTATTCCGGGTACCAGTGGGACCCAGGGCCAGAAAACAAGAGCACTCAGTGGCGGCGAGAGCCGGCCCCTCTGTATTGATGGCAAACCGCCCCAGCAGGCGGGTGTAGGGGTTCTCGGAGGATGGATTCCCACGCGTTCAGGACGCGGTGTCTAGACCCGCAGCTCGGGGGAGTGCGGGGCAGAGCGCTGGCAGCCTGCTCGGACACGCAGGCTTGCTGGACCGCGCGGCCCAGGCTACAGCGCGGCTCCGGCGGCCGCCGAGTGGGGGTGGCGGTGGGGGCGGGACGGAGACAACTGTCCCCTCCGGGCCCGCGGCTGACACCCGGCTGCGCTCTCGGATGCGCAGCCCAGTGACAGCCGGTTGCCGCGGGGACCGCGAGGAGAAGTGGGAGGGACCGGCGCCCCAGCAGCCCTCCGGAGGGCTCACCCCGGCTCTTCCCTCCTGCAAAGACGCTCCAGGCAGAGGCCGGCAGAGGAGGGCTGGGCTGCGGCCCGAGCTTTCCCTGCCCGCGTCTACACCCGCTCCTGGAGGGTGTGCGCCGAGCTCCCGGGAGCCGGGGCCGCGCCATGGAGCCTGCGAACCTCTCCTGGGCCACTGGCGGCGTCGCTCTGTCCCCGGGCCCCGCAGCGGGCAGCAGCAGCCCGGTGCCCGCCACGCTGGTCCAGGCGGCGGCGGGCCGAGAGCCGCCCTACTCGGTTTTCACCGTGTTGGTGGTGACGCTTCTGGTGCTGCTGATCGCGGCCACTTTCCTATGGAACCTGCTGGTGCTCGTCACCATCCTGCGCGTCCGCGCCTTCCATCGGGTGCCGCATAACTTGGTGGCTTCGACGGCCGTGTCGGACGTGCTGGTGGCCGCCCTGGTCATGCCCCTGAGCCTGGTGAGCGAGCTGTCGGCGGGGCGCCGCTGGCCACTGGGCCGGAGCCTGTGCCACGTGTGGATCTCCTTCGACGTGCTGTGCTGCACCGCCAGCATCTGGAACGTGGCGGCCATCGCCCTGGACCGCTACTGGACCATCACGCGCCACCTGCAGTACACGCTGCGCACCCGGCGCCGCGCCTCGGCGCTCATGATCGCGCTGACCTGGGCGCTGTCGGCGCTCATCGCCCTGGCCCCGCTGCTCTTCGGCTGGGGCGAAGCGTACGACGCGCGGCTCCTGCGGTGCCAGGTGAGCCACGAGCCCTCCTACGCCGTCTTCTCCACCTGCGGCGCCTTCTACCTGCCCCTGGGCGTCGTCCTCTTCGTCTACTGGAAGATCTACAAGGCGGCCAAGTTGCGCTTCGGCCGCCGCCGCCGGGCTGTGCTGCCTTTGCCAGCGGCGAGCGTGCAGGTGAGGGTGTTGCGGTGCTCAGGGGTGGCCGCAGGAAGGAACATGTCGAAAGGGAAAGTTGGCGGGTCTGTCTTGCAACTGGGGTCGGCAGCGCGCTGCGAGATCTTCGGGGAGTTCGTGCCTGTCCCCCAAAAAGTGCACTTCGAGGGCGCGTCTGCGTCAAAAAGCGCAAGCCGAGAGCGCTCGGCCCGGACCCGCGGGCCCGCGATGAGGGGTTTCAGCACTGGCGCGCAGAGGCGACCCTGAGCGGGCAACTGCGGCCCTGCCCGGCTCGTGGGGGCCGGCAGGTGCATCTGCTCCGAGGCCCCACTCGACCCTCGTGCTTGTGTGTGTGTGTGGGGGGCTGGGGCGGGGGGACAGGGGCCTTCCTAGTTCTCGCTGGACAGGGTGGGTCAGCGGTGCTCTGGGAATTCGTCCTGCACAGGACGCCCTTTCTGTACCCATGCTCTATCTCCATCACACCGAGGCCGTCTTCCGGCCCCCAGAAACGTTTGATCCCAGTTCTCCCCGCCGGCTTCTGTCGGGGAGTGTGAGTGATCGCGAATGGACAAGAGGAGAAGTTAGTGTAGCTACTCATCCTGTTCCTTATCCCGGCTTCTAACCCTGAGCTGGAGGAGAGGGGCTCGTACTTGGGCGGCAGTTCCTACCCCTCTCTGTGGGCCTGAATTACTCTTCTTGTTACCATATACTTCTCTGTCCTAAGTCAGGTGCAGGAGATGGACCAGGGGAAGCTTCGGTCCCAGGGTCTGAGAGAAACACGGATGTAGGGTCATTGCCTGACAATCTAAAAACAAGGCTTGGAAGATACTCCGGGATGTTTAATGAGCTGCAGGGACACCCCCACCCTTGCTCAGAATTCCTCTCCTTTACATTCATTATTCTGTGCAGAGCTTTAAACCTTTCGGTAAGGTCCTAGTAGATGTCGGCCCTAGCTTGGCCTTGGAAATCCACAGGATCCCTTCCGGACTTTCACATATCCAGAGAGCAAGTGAACAGTCCTGGGAAATTTCAGCATTGGTCACCTTCCGATGCAGCATGTGGGCAAGGGAGGGGGAAACAACATGAGGAAGGAGACTTTCTTTAATGTTTCAGTGTTGTCCCTTTGGCTTTAGTTTTTTTTTTTTTTTTGGGCCACACCTGGCAATGCCCAGGGGTTACTCCTGGCTCTGCACTCAGGAATTACTCCTGGCCCTGCTCAGGGGACCATATGGGATGCTGGGGATCGAACCCAGGTCTGCCGCATGCAAGGCAAACACCCTACCCTCTGGCCTATCGCTCCAGCCCCTGGCTTTAGTTTTTAAAAGCTACCTCAGAGAGGCTGGAGTGATAGTAGAGCAGGTAGGGTGCTTTTGCATGTGGCCTTGCTTATGGCCGACCTGGGTTCGATCCCAGCATCCCATATGGTACCCCAGCAACTCCAGAAATAATTCCTGAGTGCAGAGTCAGGAGTAACCCCTGAGCATCACTGGGTGTGACCCCTCCCCCCAAAGCTAGCTCAGATATGTACTTAGGCTACTCAGTATATGTGGCTTTGGGGGGTAGGCAGGGCACACCCATTAATGCCTAAGGCTGACCGCTGGCGCCGTGCTCAGACATCACTCCTGGCGGGCCTGGGGCGCCATATTTTCTGCCAGGATGGAAGCCTGGCCTGCAGTGTGCAAGACAAGCACCTTCAGTCGTACTATCTCTCCAGCCCATCAGTTCTATATATATTTTAAATGCCAAACTTCCCCCACCCTTCTCTTCATTAAATGGCAGCCGAATTTTGCAGCATAAAATAGGAACATTAAGACTATAATTAGAAGTGTTGGAAGGGAGTGCTGTTTTCGGAGTGAACGATGTTCTGTAAAGGTCCCTTAGAATGCCTGGGGCTGATTATAGCTTTTCTGTCTGATTGTTGAGGTAGGGCTGACTTTTAATAGCTCCATCACTCCAATGTGCACCCAAAGAAATCCTCTGGAAACGGATGCCAGAAAGTCTTGCCAAGACCGAGTTCAGTGTTCATTTTTGTCTAACTCTTTACATCAGACAGGTAATATAAAGGATCTGGGACGGAGCCAGAGTTGGCCCAATCCAGCAGCCCAGATGGAAGTTGGAGGAGCTCTGGGAAGAAGGGGCATTTCCGGGAGTCACAGGTTTCCCAGCGGTGGGGGCAGGCAAGCAGATTCCCTGCCTGGACCCTCAAGCTGTTAAGTATCTTTTATTTTCCTCTCTTTCTTTCTTTCTTTCTTTCTTTCTTTCTTTCTTTCTTTCTTTCTTTCTTTCTTTCTTTTCTTTCTTTCTTTCTTTCTTTCTTTCTTTCTTTCTTTCTTTCTTTCTTTCTTTCTTTCTTTCTTTCTTTCTTTCTTTCTTTCTTTCTTTTCTTTCTCTCTTTCTTTCTCTCTTTCTCTCTCTCTCTCTTTCTTTCTTTTCCCTTATCTTCCTTTCCCCTTATCTTTCTTTTCTTTTCTTTTTGGTTTTTGGGCCACACCCAGCTGTGTTTGCTCTTGATTCTGTGCTCAAAGATCACCCCTGAGAGAGGGCCTCAGTAGACCATATGGAATGCTGGATTCAACTCATGTCTGCTGTGTGCAAGGCAAGCACCTGACCTCGTATATTCCTCTCCAATCCCTCAAGATTTCCTTTCCAATGTGCAGTATTGCTCTAAGTTATGTCTAGGAGTTTTAAACCACATACCACATGGGGCTGATTATAGGAGCTAGTGCCTGAGTGTATTTTCTTTCTTTTTTTTTCTCCTGTCTTTATCTGCAGGGCATTTAAGCCCCCCCAGATGACAGTTCTGGGCTACTACTGACTCTTTGAAAGTTGCTCCCAGCAGTGCTCAGAGGCAATCTGAGGCAGGCCCCAGACTCAGGCCTCTCACAAGCGAATCAGGTAGTCAGCCCTTTAAACTATCTCTTAGACAGAATATCATTTATGAATCGCAGCAAGCCCTCATGCAAATTTCTGGGAAATGTTACCAAGTCAGCTTTTGCAAACTCGCTGCCCATAGCTACCAAAACACTAAACCATATGTGGGAGATAGTGCTTCCTGCCATTCTCTTTTTCCTACAGTCTAGGGGATGGGGCTGACGGTCAATTCTGCAAAGGCTCTGTACTGCTTTCGGGGTGGGTGACAGGAGCACACGGGAAGCCTGGCTGTGTGTGAGTGTGCCTCACGTAACTTCCCCAGGCCTCCCGGCTAAAATGACATCATAAAGGGATCTATAACAGTTCCTGGGCTGGGTTTCTGTTTTTTCACTTTTTATCTTTTTTGGGTCATACCTGATGATGCTCAGGGGTTACTCTTGGCTCTGCACTCAGAAATTACTCCTGGCATTGCTTGGGGTAATGCCACGCATGGCAGAACCTGGCAAGCTACCCGTGTCGTATTTGATATGCCAAATACCAGTAACAATTATAGACCTCATTCCCATGACCTGATGGAATGGTTTGAGGCTCTTTATGTTCCTGGAGCAAGCAGGTGCCCTTGGGCTCTACTTGCATGAGACAGGACATATGGAGATGTTACTGGTGCCCGCTCGAGCAAATCGATGATGAATGGGAAGACAGTGATACAGTGATTGCTTGGGGGCCATATGGGATGATGGGGATCAAACCTGCTGTGCGATCACTCCAGTTCATGGACTGGGATTCTTTTGGCCAATACCTAATCAGTGAAAACAGAGAAGGAAGCAAATATTTGCTGAGTTCCCGAGTTTGTTTCCTCCTCCAGGCACTGGCTTTCAATGCCTTTATCCACCATCTTATTTCGTCTTTGTCATCCAGCCTAGGTAGTTTTATAGTTTCCAATAAACTAATGCACGCTCAGTAACATGCAGCCCCAAACCGATGGTTTACTTTAGTCTCATCCAAAGCATGACTATTGGTCTCCTAGCCCATGGGTTTCCTCCATGTTGTGACTCCTGGATCGGGGCCACATGTCATACTTCAGCTATGCTGTCTGGAACACGTGGCTTCCTAGTTCTCCGTGGAAAGTGGGGAAGGAGAAAGAAAGAGGGGCTGACAGCTTTTACCTCACCCTAAGGTGAACGTAAGTCCACGGTGTTTGGGAGATACGCCTGGCTCTTTGCTCAGGGGCCACTCGCCTGGTGCTCTGAGGACTTTGTGGAGTTGGGGCTCAGACCTGGTACTCGTGTCATGACATATTCTCTGTCCCTTGGACTGTCTCCAGACCACAGGTCATTTTTGTTCACAGTGTGTTAGCAGTCACTGGCTGAGACATCCATGGGACCTATGGTGTGGCTTGCCTTTGCCACTATGTGCTCCGGTCTGCTCCACTCTGCTCCCTTCCCTTCCCTGCCCTGCCCTGCCCTGCCCTGTCCTGCCCTGTCCTGTCACTAAGAGAGATAGTACAAGTAATAGATCTCGCTAAGAGATAGTGCAAGTTGCGGAGCGATAGCCCAGCTGGTAGGGTGTTTGCCTTGCACGTGGCCGGCCTGTACCGACCCAGGTTCGATCCCGGCATCCCATATGGTCCCCGAGCACCGCCAGGAGTGATTCCTGAGTGCAGAGCCAGGAGAAACCCCTGAGCATTGCCGGGTGTGACCCCCCAAAAAAAGCAGAAAAAAAAAGAGAGATAGTGCAAGTAATAGATTTCGCTAAGAGAGATAGTGCAAGTAATAGATTTCATGCCTACCACCTGAGAGGCATGGGGTTTAATTTCCGCCACCTCCTGCCCCCCACCCCAACACTATTAGATGTGGCCCTAAAACAAAAGCGTGTGTGAGAAGTCATCGTCCAGAAGAGCTGGATCTGGGTGAGCACTGCGGCAGTCTTGTCAGCTTGCTCGGGAGAGGGGCAGTTCCTACCCTGTCCTTCCGCACCGCCATGGAAGCTGAGCATGTGCTCCCCATCCACTGCAAGCAACACCCCCACAATTGCTGCAATTTTTTTTTAACTCCCCTGTGCCCTTTACTTACTAGGGGGAGGAGGAAGCAGTCATTAGAGATTATCTAATTATTCTTTTTGGTGGGGTAGGTGAGCCACCCCTGTCAATATTCAGAGTTTATTCCTGGCTCTATACTCAGCAATCACTTCTACTGGTGCCTGGGGAACCATCTAAGGCACTGGGGATTAAACTTGGGATGGCTGCATGCAAGGCAAATGCCCTTCCCACTAAACTATCTCTCCAGCTCTGAGATTATTTGATTTGAAAAAATGTAATGTCAGGGGCGGGAGCATAGCACAGAGGTAGGGCACTTGCCTGCAAGTGGCTGACTTGGGTTTGATCGCAACCATTCCCCCTGCCACCCCGCCTGCCCCAGCACTGCTAGGAGTAATCTCTGAGTGCAGAGCCAGGAGTAACCTGGGAGCAACACCAGGTGTGGCCCCCAAACAAACAAAACAATGTAACATCAAAGGTTTTACCCCCCCCCCTCCGATTCTCAATGACTTGTTGGATTTCTATGCCTGAGTGGTATCCTGGGGTCCTTAGTCCAGAGCACAGGAAGCCCATGCTGAGAGCACCTACTTTTAGATGATTTTGTAGCTGTTACAGTTTTGGAAATGTCAGGGAGGGGGTCAAGAGCCGGGTGGTGGCACTTTTGGCCGTGCCAGTGGGTACATATTGTGGTTCTGGGGGGCCTCCGGGGTGATGGGTTAGTGCAGACGTCACTCACCTGCCAGGCAAGCGCTCTGTCACCGGATCACATGCCCTAGAAATGCTTTGATTTTCATTTCCTTTAAAATCAGAGGAGAAATGAGCCTAGTGGTAATGAATATGTAATAATGAAGCCAGACGTGCTTATATTAGTCCTGCTAATAATTTGCTCATAAAATATCATTTTTAATATTTTTTAATGGAGAACAGGGCCTGCAGAGGCCAGATGCCTAGGGCCTGGAAGCCTTCCAGCAGCCGTGATGGATACGCTTCACTCACTCGCTCTATCCATAAACATGTGCTGGGAGACACGTTCACAGTGGGAAAGCGTGTGGGGCCCGGAAACAAGGAGGTGGAGGTTTCAATTCTTTTTCTGCCCCTTATTAGCACTTTAGCCAAGTGATTTGATTTTCATCTGCATTTCCCTAAAGGCAAATGGAAATATTGCCATCTGCCCCGTAATGTTCTTGTGAAAAGTAAATGAGAGACCCATGTATATGGAATGTCTGAAACAATAAACCAAGGCTGGGCGATTGCTCAAGCTATAGAGCACACCTGGGCTTGTGCAAGGCCCCGAGTTCTGTCCCTGGGCCCCAAAGAACCACTGGGTATAGCACTGGTGGTCCCTGAGCTTCACTGGCAGAAGCATCATTGGGAGTGGTCCCAGCACCCCACCCCAGCACGGCTGGGTATGACTCCTCGAAAGATATAACAATAACCCACCATTTATAGTCACTTTTTCTTTTTACAGTAGTTTTTAATTTCTTCTAGTAAATTATCAACCAAAGTATTTTTTCCTTCTAATGGTTGATGGTCTGACATAGAAAAAGACTGGGCCCCCTGGGATGAACCCAGAGCCACGGCAGAGCCTGGCAAGCTCCCCATGGTGTATTGGATATGCCAAAAACAATAACAATTATGGACCTCATTCCCAACGAATGGAGTCGTTACTGGTGCCTGCTCAAGCAAATCGATGAACAACAGGAAGACAAATGGCAATGACAGGTGCTGTGACTCACCATCATAGGCGAAGTGTTTATGTATTGCTTGCATCACATATTACTCAAAACTTAGTGGCTTCAAACAGCACATTTACTTTTTTGTGCTGGGGACGTGTCCTCTTCAGAGGTAATACAATAATAAATGTCTAACACACATGTGTTATTCTGTGTATCAGGTGTTGGAAATGGCTAAATTGGGTGGCTCTGGCCTGGGTGACGTATGGGAGGGAGGTGGCTTCAGGATAACAGGTGCGAAGATAGACATTCAAAGGCTTGTCTGGGCAGGACACTCTACTTCCGATATCCGTCCACCAGAAGCTCCAACTCTGTGCCAAGAGCCTCCAGGGAGCTGCTGTGGGGGTGCTGCAACATGGCAGGGGCGTCTCCTAACCCGCAGGAGTGCAGTAGTGGGGAAACTGCAGTGCCGCTGGGACAGGGGCAGAAGTCACGTGTGACACTTCCCCCATTTCTACACGTCACAGCAAGCTTCATGACAACAGCCAGGGCGCACGTCCACTTTTTGAAGGAATGTCAATGAACCCATAGGTGCATTTCATATTTACCCTACAAAGACACATGAAAGGGGTTTTAATCACTTGCTGGCCTTTTCTGTCCTTGTCCGTGTCAGATAGTGTGGCCATGTTTCATATTTCAAAGACTGAGAAGGCAGAGAGCTGTCCATGAGTTCATTTTTGTAGACCACAATGATAGAATTAGAAATACAATGGGAGACTTCTAGATGCTTCTGCTAGAAGTCATGGCTAAGAAAGAGAAATCATGTACTAGGAAGTATGTGTGTGTGTGTTGTGTGTGTATGTGTGCATGTGTGTGCATATATGTGTGTGTATTTACTCTAAAGAGCAGAGTAAATAAAAATAAATATTTGCCAAATAAAAATAAATATTTGTGACCATTTGGATCTGAATTCTATTATTTATTTACTATTATTTTGGGGGACCACACTCAGTAGTACTAAAGGCTAACTCCTAGCTCTGTGACCAGAGGTCAGGTACCATATATGGTACTGGGAATTAAATTCAGGTCAGCTACATACAAGGCCAGTGCCCTATGGCTATACTATCTCTCTGGCCCACCATTTGAAATGATGTTACTTTAGAAATATTTGCTCTCTAAGCTTTATTAACACTAACACGTTTGTGTGTGGTAGGCACACAGTGCATAAGCCCTGAGCAACTTGTACTAATCCTTTATGTTTTTGCCACTTGTCCAATGTTTTGCTCTCTTTATTCCAGAGACTAAGCAGTAGTGGGCTTGTGGATGCAACCCAGGTTCAGCGTGAGCTCAGATGTGGGAAGAGGGCCGGGAAAACCACTGCCCTTGCTCTGTCTTCTGCTGAAAGATTCATGGTCAGAGACAATCCATGCCAGTCTGAAAGGCTGTTTAACATTGTGTGAGTTCAACTGTGTCATTAGAAACAGAGTCTCTGACACATGGTTGGCTTCTTTTTTAAGACTGGCACCTAATTACCTGATTGAGAGTTTCCAGAAGGATGAGGGGGCGGAAGCAGGGTTTTCTATAACCCAGCAGCACTCCCGGCTGCCTCCCTCCGTCTAAGCGTATCTGTCCCTCAGACACTATTACTCTGCCTCTTCTCTACTTCCATTTCTCTTTTCTCTCTGACTGGATTCGTTGTGGACGCGAGTGGAGCAAAGGAAGGGGGGTAGACAAGGGCGCTGCAGGAGCTGTGCATTTCGTCTCTGACCTAGCAAGGCTGTTTCCTAAATCACTGTCGTTCCTGGAAAAAGACTGACCCAAACTCTATGGCTCTGACCTTGGTAGGCCTCAGAATTCTTCAAAATTGAATCAAGGTTTGGCCTGTGTGCCCAGAAAGATATATGGGTGCAGCCTAAAACATTTTATCAGGGTACTCTGAATGCCGTTTGCTGGAGGGTACCAGCTTTCTTCCCACTCTGGGTAGCCCGAGGGGTAGAGCCCACAGCGCTCAGTAACTGGGCATCTCTATGGCAGGGCGATGTTCTGCCAGAGGGTCTCAGACCTCAGAGGGCACACACACACAATACAGCTGCAAAGGGAAAACGCTTCTTGCTTGGGTGCCCCCAGCTCTGCTCTAGAGGAACCTAAGCATGTTGATCTCAGCAGGTGACCTCCTGTGACCAATCAGTCCTAACAGGGAATGATTTAGATCAGATGATATTAGAGGCAAAAATACAAATGTAGCCTAACTTTAATGAACATACTGGACTTTTTTTTTTATCATTAGTTTTAGGTGGGTCTTTGGGCATCCCCCAAAAGCAATTTATGTTTCCAAATACAAAAACAATAGCAATTTGTCTTGTGATTATGCCCAAGACTTGAGCAAAACTGTTCTCTGCTGTGTCTATAAGTGCAATTAAAGGAAAAATAATTGGGTGTTTTGGTTTTTTTTTTTTTTTTTTTGTATTTGTTTTCCAGCCACACCTGGCAAAGCTCAGGGCTTACTTCCTGCCTTTGTACTCAGGAATCACTCCTGATGGTCCTTGATGTAGGTGCCTGGGATTGAAATTGGGTCAGTCTTGTGCAAGGCAAACACCCTACCCACAGTACTATCTGTTCCCAGAAAAGAATTTTCTCCAAGTCTAGCAGTGTGCTGCTTTTATATTTTTATGAGAAAACTTTTTTTTTTTTTTTGAGGTGGGGGTATTTCTTTTGCACACAAGAAATAGCTGAGAAAATTTCCTGTTGAGTTTGTCAGACAAGCTAGACAGTTTCTGTTTCCTTTGTTTAGTTATCTCTTTCAGGTACCTTTTAGAAGTAGGCCTCGGAGGCGGGGTGATCTTCATAAGTCCTTGGGCAGAGAACATACATATGTTCTGGTGCTGACCTGCCGAAGTTCTGGGGAAGACCAGTTATAATCCATGCTGTCTTTGACTGTTACAAGAAATCTCTGTCCTCTGTCCTTTAGCTGTCCTTAGGGCTTGGTTGCTCACAACCAGAGCACTTATGAAAACAGGTAGAATATTTGAAATGGGGAATTAATGGGACTTCCCAGTACACAGTGCAAGAAATGCAATAGCACAGTAGGTGATGAATAGAGCTCGAAGCATATATTTTCTGCAAGATTTGGAAGAAATCTTTAGGACATTTAATTAATTAATTAATTATTTTAAAACATTTTTTTAATTGAGGTCCCAAGATTTGCAATTATACTTTTTGTGGATACATTTTTTTCTTTTTTTCATTTTGGGTCACACCCGCAGTTCTTAGGGGTTACTCCTGGCCCTGCACTCAGGAATTACCCATTGGCAGTGCTGGAGGGTGGGTGCGGGTGGTGGGGGGACCTTACAGGATGCTGGAAATCAAACTTGGGCCAGCCTCGGGCAAGGCAAACTCCCTACTGCTCTACTATTGCTCCAGCCCAGGATTCCAATACCACGCCCATCACCAGAAAGCCCACTTCCCTTCTCGAGTGTTCAAGGACCTGTCTCAAGTCCCGCCCCACCAAGGAAGCCCAGTTCTATAGACAAACTCTTTAGTTCTGACGACTTTGACTATCTGCTGTTCCCTTACTAAGTTTCTGTGTTTTTCTTATGGGGGTGGAGAGGCGACACTCGGCAATACTCAGGGGTATACTTGACTCTACACATAGGAAAAGTGCTAGCAGGCTCTGAGGACTATATGGGATGCCGGAGATTGAACCTGGGTCAGCGTCATGCAAGGCAAGTGTCCTACCTGCTGTGCTATCACTCTGGCCCTCTAAGTTTCTTTTTTATCTCATATTTGGATAGTTCTCTCTTGCTCTCCCACTTTCTTCTTTTATTGTGGAGTGGTTTAGACCACTGCAGCTCATATAGAGAGCTAATCTGGAATTCCAAAAAATTGTAAATAAATGATAAATGATAAAGTAAAACAAAATTTAAACTTTTTTCAGATATATAAAATTTAAAGATATATCTCATAATAATTATTCTGTGCTAATATTTTTTAAGATTTAAAAATTCTTAAATATTCTTAAAGTTTTATTTGTAATTTTCTTTAAATTTATATGGAATAAATAAATTTTATAAATGTAAATTTAGTAAGGTGAAAAAAGTTAATTAAAATAAAAAAGGGAGTAACTGAATAGGCCTATAAAAATTAAAAAGTGCTTTTTTTATCCTAAGAAAGGGAATATACGAGCACTGCTAGGAGTAATTCCTGAGTGCAGAGCCAGGAGTAACCCCTGAGCGTCACCGGGTGTGACCCAAAAAGCAAAAAAATAAATAAATAAATAAATTAAAAAAAAAAAAGAAAGGGAATATAGATTTTATGTTAGGAAATACTACATCATAGATACTGTTAAGTGTTTGCATTAATAATTAAAGTATCATAATATAGATATAAAAACTGATCAGATATGTAACATTTAGTGTAAATGAAATGTTAATTCCTTATTGCAAATGTATACCATCCCTCAGCAGTATCACAGTAAACAAACCTTTCTTAATCTAGTAGATGGCAACCATAAGTGTTATGAGTCAATGCCATATTGATGCCAAGTGCTGAGGAGTTTATTTTTCTTTTTTAAAGAAGTTCCTCTAATGCTTTCTGCAAGAGTAGTTTCAAGGTTGTGAATTCCCTAAGCTGTTGCCTGTCCCCAAAGCTCTGTGTTGTTCCTTCAGATCTGAATGATAATCTAGCTGGCCAGAGTCTTCTTGGTGAGGTGTTCATTTAATTGAATTTTTGTGCTGTATCTCTGTTCTCTTCTGGCTTATAGAGTATAATTTGGTAGTTCTTCTGCGAATCTTATGGGCTTTCCTTTGTAAGTGTCTTTTTTTGACCTTGTTGCTTTCAATATTCTGTCTCTATCTTGCATCTTGTCATTCTGAGCACAATGTGTCCTGAAGGTTTCCTATTTGAATCTATTTTCACTGGGACCCTTTGGGTCTCTTGAATTTCCATGCCTGTATTCCTCAACTCTGGAAAAATGTTATTAATGTTTTTCTTAAATAGTTTCTTCATCAAATTTACCTTTCTGCTCTTAAGAGATTCTGATGATTCTTATATTGTTCCTCTTTAGCTCTTTCCATAATTCTCCGGTGTGCTGTTAATTTCCTTTCAAACTGTTTTCCACTTACTGTTGTTTTCTAGAAATGTCCTGCATTTCATCTTGGAGTGCCTCCACTTTTCAGTTTCTCAGAACTTCAGTTATTTTTTCGTATCACCTTTTAATTTCTGCTTGTAGTTTTCTCATTTCTGCTTCATACTTTTTTGTGCTTGACTGACTTCCTGTGACACCGTTTTTTTGAGCTCATTAAACGTCCTCGCCATTGTCACTAAAGTCATTGTCTGAGGATTTATACTGATTGGTTCTAGTTGAGACTCTGTGTACTGCTTTTGCTTCTTGAGCTTGATAGGCTTTGACACGTCTTCCCGTTTGGTTTGCGGTGTGCCCAGCTTCGGGTGAGTGTTTGTAGTTGCCCGTCTAGGACACGCTGAGGAATTAGGCTGGGGGTTTCTTTTCCTTCCCTGCCCATCTTCACTCAGTAAAAGTAAGTCTGAACTGTGAGCAGTGTGAAATTTGTCGAGGAGCTTGTTGTGTGGCCGCATAGGCAGCCACACACTTTGGGAGCTATGGACATAGCCTCTTGAAACGGCAGAGGCTGTGCCTGGAGGCCGGAGATGAATCTCACCTGGTGGCGTGTGGCAGTGAGAAGAGTTCTGGCCTTCAATGTTAGCTGGAAAGTCTCAGATTCTATGGTAATTTTTTAGTAAACTCATTTTCTAGGTCCCGTCACCACAAGACAGAGTTGTGCAACCCAACCTTCTGAGCAGGCACCTTGGTTCTATCTTTGTCTACTCTGGTGGCCTAGGCTGGGGCATTCAGTGCTTCCAGCCTTTGGTATCTCAGAAAACTGGTCGCAGAGCCAGTGTGCTTGTATATGGTTGCTCTTGTGCATTCAACTGTGTATATTCTTGAAACCAAATTCTCTGACTCCATGACAGAGGCCTCCTGGGCTGGAGAGGTAGATGGTCAGACAGACCAGAGGGAAGTCAGGGCAAAGAGGCCAGAGAGACATAAAAGACCAAATCAAATGATAGGGGAGTTCAGGAAAGCCTCCAGACTCAAAGGCTAGAGGTTCTAGAAATTTCCCAGAAAGCCAGAAATGTCAGGACTAAACGAATATCAAGCATAAACATGGTCCTTAAATTTGAGTTTATGGGAGTCTTTTCAGGTCAGTCTCTTTTGCTGCAGGCTGCAGGACAGCATGGAAGGGCGAAGAGCATGCTCTGGGGATCTAACGCTCAAGTTGGTGCCACTGAATGGCCTTGGAGAAGGCATTTGATCTTCAGCTCTGAGGGTTTTCCCAGCTATAAAATGGAGGCTATAATAATAGCACCAAGAGTTTGGTGTGAGGATGAATTACAACAATTCCTCACACGCACTGGCATAGTACAGTGGTCGCCTGGGACTTCTTTTTCCTGTTTTCTATGGAATATTACATTTTAAGTGGGGGGGAAAAAAAAACCCAAAATGCGAAACAGCAGGACCATCCCTGAATGATGCATTTTCCCTGAGGCTGCTTCTGAAGAGGATCCTGTCTTCCGGTGTCTTTATATGTGGGGTGGAGTAGGCTCATGGGACAGTCTGAGAATAGAAGCTCTGGCAAACGGCCTGTGGAGAAAGCTAAAAGCTCCTCAGTACCACAGTGGTGGGGCCTGAAGTTTGAAATCAGTTTAATCACCTTTTCTATTTCTCTTCCCCTAGGTTGCCTTGAAACCTAATTTATCCCATTTCCTTACTTCAACAGCATAAGGACCAACACTTCATCTGACTCAGCTGAGGGACTCAGGGGCTCGGGCGGTCATTTAGGTCAACCAGGAGGAAATGCTATTTGCGTGTTAACAGGAGGAAGACTACACATCACCTTTCATTCTTCTCATGTCTTGATAATATTTATCCCTTCTGATAATAGACTGCTAAATATTCGTGGGGCAACTTCAGGCTGCCATATTTTATCACCCAGGCTCCCTTCAGCGACATGCCGGGAGGGAAGAGTTAGTGGGTACCATTTCACTCACGGAAAAGCCTGTGTGTGGGCACCAGACACGGAGAGACCTTTTGGGGGGGTGCGCTACGGTGCTGGTGCGATTTGTTCAGTGCCTGGCACCACCGTTGTTTTTGTTCTTACTCTTTCACTGTGGGAGGTGGGATGACGGGTGTACTCCCACGGAAGTATTGGCTCTTTTTTTGCATCTCCATGATCTGTTTTCACGTTGATTAGTGATTTATCAAATAAATAAACCTGGGGGCTGGGGAGTGGGAGCTCGTGGCAGAAGGTGCTGAGTTGGAAAGTGGTGCTGGGCATGAGGAGGCCTGCGTTGGCCTGAGTCGGTCAGCTGAGAACTGGCCTGTGCGGGTAGAGAGTTCCGGAGCTTTGGGAGGCAAAGGGGTGTTGCTTCCACTGGCATTTCGGGGTAGAGGTGAATGAGACGATCCTTGATGGGAGCCTGTGGCTTCTGCGTTTTTGGCAGCTTGTGCCTAGCTGGCGGCCCTTGAGGAAAGAGGGGAAGTACAGATGTGGGATGGTTGCCACCCACCGCTCTGTTGGCAGCGATTTCCTGGGGAGATTAACAAGTAGCTAGCCATGGTGATGCTTCCAGGCAGCGCGGGGCCAGCAAGACACTGTCCCTGCCCTCCTTCTGCCAAGTGCCAGGACCACAATCCCACATATGGCTGTGAAAGAGGACATGACCTCCAATCGGGAGATAGGACTGAGTGGAGAGTCAGGAAGATGGGTCTGAGGGGCCTGGGGGCCTTTCAGCCGAGTCGGAAGCTGTCGAGGAGTGAACCCCAGGAGGGAGCAGCGAGGGTGCCCAGTGCCAGCGGCTCCTTGGATGGGGGGGCTCCTGAATATTGCAAAGGCTTTTACAGTTTGTTTTGCTCAAAGCGAGGCAATACCGTGCCTCCTTCAGCACCACCAATCACCCCATAATTGAAATGGCATCAAGTCAGCGCTGTGAAATTATACAAGAAATTATATGATTTCTTGCAATATTCATGTCTGCCGGCTGCTTTCCAGCTGCAAATCCCGTGAGGAGTGTGGCTGGGTCTTTTCTCTCTAGCCAGACTCCACTTGCTCACGGGAAGTGAATGGAGTGCGAGCAGGCGCCAGCATTTGTGCTAGGCTCCCAACACCCCCCCCCCCCCCAACTCACTGCCACAGTGATGCTGGCACCCGGCTTCATGGATGGGAAGGGGAGTCAAGGAGGCTCCAGTCTGTTCTGATGCCAAAGTTGATCTCCTCACTGCCTCCCTCGCCTTCACGGTCGTATTATTTGCATTGCACTGCCCTTCCCACTCCTCCAGACTATAAGACTGTTTCAACCCTCAGTTCCTAAACTTTTTGTACCTAAAACTTGTGGATAGTTATGGTATGAATGCATCCTGAGTAAAACTGGGGGGATATTATTGGCCAAGACTGGAATAGCCACGTGTCCCTGTACCAACCAAGGCTATGCTTTAATTTTTATTTATGTTCATTCCTTCACTTATTTGTTTTGTTGTGCCAAGCTCCATCCTGAGGCTCTTGACATGCCAAGGATGCGTTTTTTGTGGAGTTGCATCCGCGGCTCTAATTGATTTGTCACTCCCTTGCTCGCAGGTGAAGGAGACGCGTCATGAGGCTGAGATGGTGTTCATGGCACGTCGCCCGATGGTGGCCTTTCAGGCCAGCGAAGAGTCGTGGCGGGAGCAGAAGGAGAAGCGGGCAGCGGTGATGGTGGGCATCCTCATTGGCGTCTTCGTGCTCTGCTGGATCCCCTTCTTCCTGGCGGAGCTCATCAGCCCCCTGTGTGCCTGCAGCCTTCCCCCATCTGGAAAAGCATATTCCTATGGCTCGGCTACTCCAACTCATTCTTCAACCCCCTGATTTACACAGCATTTAACAAGAACTACAACAACGCCTTCAAGAGTCTCTTCACCAAGCAGCGATGACCACATTGCCCACAGAGGCGTGTGGGAGAGTTAAGAGAGTCATGTCTGAGGCGTGCTCTGCTTTGGTGATCCGCATCTATGACCTGGATCCTTTCATTTATTTATTTATTTACTTATTTATTTAACTATTTATTTTTCCCTTTAAGCACCGTGATTTACAAAGCACCAAGTTTTTCATAGTTCAGTTGTTACACGTATTCATCACTCAACACCAATCCCATCACCAGTGTGCCCCTCCCCCCCAAAGACCTTCCTTTCAACCCCCCATTCCCATGCCTGTTCCCTTAGTAGGACCTGGGTTCTTAAGCTTCCTGCACTCACAACTTCCTTCTCAAGCACGGAATGCAGCACAGGGGGATGTGCCACAGGTGCCAGAAACGCCTCAGACGCCTGATGTTTTGATGAATTTTTGGTTTTGCACATTCAGAAACTTTAACTGATGCCAAGTTTTTGTGTGACCCCATGTTCAGAGATGAAACCCCTCTAAGAAGTCATGACACACAATTTAAAAAGGCTGATGTCTAGGAACTTCTTCCCAGAGCTGAGTGTTAATGATTATTTGGGAGCCATCGTGCTGGGCCCCTAGAATGAGAGTCACGCAGCCAGACTGTCAGAGCAGCAGTGCTAAAGAATCCCGAGTGCCCGAAAATCGATGACTGGATAAAAAAGCTTTGGTACATCTATCACTATCACTATCACTATCTTCCCGTTGATCATCTATTTGCTAGAGCGGGCACCAGTAATATCTCCATATGTCCCGTCTCATGCTAGTAGAACCAAAAGGCATCCGCCCACTCCAGGAACATAAAGAGCCTCAAACCATTATATTAGGTCATGGGAATGACCTAATATAAATGTTACTGGTATTTGGCATATCAAATATGACACAAGCAGCTTGCCAGGCTTGCTGTGCGGATGGCATACTCTTGTAGTCACCTCTGAATAAAGCAATTATTGATGAACCACACAGCCGCTAGCAGCCGCGCGAGCCGGGCTGTGATAATCGGGTCTGCTGGGTAGAGTTGTGACGAGAAAGAAGTCCGGATGTGGAAAACAAAAAAAAAAAAAGAGAGTTCCCTGAGCCTAAACTAAACCTAAACAAGAGAGTTCCCGAAGCAGTGCCTAAACTAAGGATGACTCAAAACTAAAATTAAAAAGTGGCCTGAGGGACAATCCAGGAAGGAGAGAAGTACTCGCCTAGCCTGGAGCTGTTGGTACATCTACACAATGGAATACTATGCAGCTGTTAGGAAAAATGAAGTTATAAAATTTGCCTATAAATGGATGAACGTGGAGAAGATTATGTTGAGCGAAATTAGCCAGAAGGAGAGAGACAGATACGGAATGACTGCATTTATTTGCATGGCATAAATATATATGTACATATTATGATACCAATATCCAAGGTCAAGTGAAACATATATCAGGAGGTCTTGTCAAAGGTGGAAATTATCACAAACATGTGGGAGTCAGAGGTTAGGTAAGACAGAAAATGGAACAGTGTGCTAATAATTGTAGAGGGTACTAATGCCAACCTAGAACTGAGCATTAAATAGAGGCAAAAGGATACACATGACAACCCTTTAATGTATGTTCTGTAATCCATAGTCTGGAGGGAAAGGAAAAGAGAAAGAGAGAGGAAGGGGAACGAAATATAGAACCTGCCATGGAGGAGGGCTGGGGGAGAGGGGAGGGAACCGGGGACGTTGGTGGTGGGAGATGGGCACTGGTGGAGGGACGGGTGCTGGAACACTGTATGACCAAAACCCAAATATGAACTTTTTAATTGTATATCTTTTTTATTTGTATATCTCACGGTGGTATAATAAAATACTTAAAAAAGATCCCGAGAATGACGTGGCAGATAATGTGTGGCAAGCGTACCGCTGTCCTGGTTCCATGCATGTGGCAGACATCACTAGTCAATACCAGGTCATAGGATGTTTCTTCACAGAGCAAAAAATACTGCTTCAAAATCCTTTATTGCAGCTACTACTAATTGGTTATCATTGACGTAACACTTGAAGGTTATTTACTTTTCCTTTGTCTGTTGCCATTTTCCTCGGAAGGTCTCTCATCTCAGGACCTCAGGGGTCTGTTTTATCTTACTTGGGAGATCATATGCCTTGGATAACCAACCCCTTAATGGATGCAATTCAACTTAGGTTCCCCAGTCTCAGAGCAGTGGATCCCGCTTGTCATATGAGGATCATCTGAAGTGTGAGTTAAAAAAAATAAAACAAACCAATAACACTGCCCCCATCTCTAGTGAATCACATGTTCAAAGAAGTACTCCGATAATTTATATATTAACTTCTCCAGATTATTTCCTGTCAGTGTGAGACACTCTAGATTATTTGCTTGCTTGTTAGACTAATCAAATGGTCATTTCTAGGGTGAGGTGAGACACAATATACAGGTTTTGGAAATCTCTCCAGGGGATTCTAGTGTGGAACCAGTGCTGAGAACCCTGAGGGAGGTGATTTCTCTGCTTCTGTACCACAGGACTAGCCATTCCCCAGTACATCACCATTTTTTTTTGTTTTTGGTCTTTTGGGTCACATCCAGCGATGCTCAGGGGTTACTCCTGGCTCTGCACTCAGGAATTACTCTTGGGGGTGCTCAGAGGACCATCTGGGATGCTGCTGATAGATAGAACCTGGGTCAGCCATGTGCAAGGCAAACGCCCTCCCAGCTGTACTATTGCTCTGACCCACATCACCCTGTTGACTTGTCTGTTTAATAAAAGTACTTTGTAAGCATTCGATTTTAGGCTCAGAGAATCTCTCTCTCTCTCTCTCTCTCTTCATCAGCCTTCTTTCTGTCTGTGTTACTCTCAAACAACAATGTGCTCTCTCTTGCTCTTGCTCTCTCTCCCTCTCTCACACACACACAGACACACACACATCCTGCAATGGGAAAAATTCCTGTTGTACAACTCAAGCACAAACATCACCAACAGCCCTCCTCCCACCCCTGACATAATGAATCTTGGTTTCCCCCAAATTATAAAAACTGTGGCCAGGAATATAGGTATCTTGCATGAGAGGATCGCTGAGCTAGTTAATCCTGGCCACAGTCTTCCTAGTCTGGGAGCCTTGCTGGCAACTTATTAGGCATTTAAATGTAGAGGAACTATCTTTGCCCCCTGGCTTGTCCACAGCTGTTAAGCCTGTACCAAAGAGCACCGAACTTTTGGGTTTACCAGAGAATAGGAGTCCACAGCACCTTTTCCAAACTTTGGGAAATCAGATGGGTTTCAGAAATTAGATTTTTTTCCCTTTTATAAATTCCGGAAAGAAACACGAAAGTGATGCATAGTCCATAAATTAAGTAACAACCTCACTACGTCTGGGGATGTAGCTTCTAATCAAACATGATGTTCCTGCAGAGAAATGCATGAATATTTACATGGCGAGGAAAGGACTGAAATGGCTTCATGATAGTGCCAGCCAATTGGGTTACATCAGATCTTATCAGAGAGGTAAAAAGAACCCTTTCCCCTTGGAAGTGTGCTTGAAGAAGCAGGTAAGGGACTATGGCTGTGTGTGGCTCAGACTCCGCCATGAGAGGAGGTGCTCTGAGTGCTCTGAGGAGGCCTGGGACAGCCTTGGTGGCGAGGGACGGACAAGGAGGTCCTTAGGCTACCAAGACAGCTCGCTGGGGATTACGTTTTAGAATGAAAATTTGTTTTTACTGGAAAATGCTACAAGAAAAACCTGAATCCAGTGTATGCATTTCACCAAAAGAGGTAATCAAAGCCATCTACCTAACATTTGTGAAGATACATTCTCTCTCTCTCTCTCTCTCTCTCTCTCTCTCTCTCTCTCTCTCTCTCTCTCTCTCTCTCTCTGGGATGGTTCTCAAGCAGAACTCAAGGGATTCTTAGGTCAAATATTACTGTTGATATTTGACCAGGGGGCCTAATGGTTTCAATTTTAGACCCTAAGATAGGCACATCTATGGTGCCGAAAACCACCAGAATCACACAGAGGTATTTAGGGGTCATTAGGTGTGGGGATTAAAATGGGTCCCACATAAACCAAGCATTCACCTCTGCTATCACCCTGGCATGAAGACTCTTAAGACTAATGAGACTATATTAACTATGGTTCCATAACCCTTTTTTGAAGAGAGCCGAGTTTGGGTCACACCCTAACTGTGCTCAGGGCTTAGTCTTGGCTCTGTGCTCAAGGATCACTTCTGATGGGCTTAAGGGACCATTTGGTGGCAGAATTTAAACCAGGTTGGTCACATGCAAGGAAAGTACCTTAATATACTTGCTATCTTTTTGGTCCCTTCATCATCATATATTTTGTTGCTGCTTTGGGGAACCCCTAGTGGTGGCTAGGGCTTGCTCCCCACGGCACTTGGGGAAGCATGTGGTGTTATGAATGGAGCCTGGGTTTCCATATGCAAGGCACACGGTCCTGCCCTCTGCCACCATCTCTCAGGAGCTCCTTTTTTCATTTTGATCCAGAAAAAAAAAAAACAGAACCAAATTTCTGTCTTCACTTTGGAATCTTCTTAGGATCTGGTGACCTAATAATTTGTGTTTAATGTTTCTGGTCAGTCTATAATGTGGCTTTTTTAAAAAAAGTTTTATGTTGTTTTTTGGGCTATACTCAGGGCTTACTCCTGACTCTATACTGAGGGACCCTCCTATGGGGCTCAAGGGACCATGTGTGATGCTGGGAATTCAAACCTATGTCAGCATTGTGCAAGGCAAGCACTGTAACCCCGGTACTATCTCTCTGGCTCTAACTCCAGACCTTATAGGTTTTCACTCTCTTCCTGTTTGATATTATTGATATATTTTACTATCATATTTTGTGTACGCTACATGCCCTTGCCAATGCTCTGTGTACTCGCTCAGCCTGGGGAGAAGGGAATAAGGAGATGCGGGGAAAGCTGGAGGAAGTGGAGCAGGCAGGAAATTATCCATCAATGGGTTCTTGCAGTAATTATCCATTAGTGGGTTCTTGCAGGTAATTATCCATCAGTGGGTTCCTGCAGGTAATTATCCATCAGTGGGTTCTTGCAGGTAATTATCCATCAGTGGGTTCTTGCAGGTAATTATACAGCAGTGAGTTCCCACCACCCAGCGCTGCATTTTAAGTGCATGGGGCTTTGGGAGATTCTCTCTGTCTGAGAGAAAACAGTAGATGGTGTTAATGATCTTCTCTTTACCTCCCTCATAAAAGGCACAATCTGGAACCTATTTTGTGAGTATTCTTTATGAGCCCACATACTCCTTCGAATGTCAAATGTTCATTGACTCCTCCATCTCTCCTGCATGTCGGCGTTGTCCTTAGTTTAACAAATTCCTAAGGGCAGAGTCTGTGACTCCATGGTACATGCCTGAGTGAACGAGGCTCCAGGTCCAATAGCCAGTACGAAAAACAAAACCAAACCCCCAAATATTATATTCCCAAAGCTTCAATAGCTTGTCTAGGACTTGTCTAGGATTTCACAGTGAATACGAAGCAGCACAGGACTCTGGACTAGTTGGCTGGTATCCCAACATGGGAAAGGTGAAGGGAATCCAGTAGAAATGCAACTGGCCTCAGCATTGTAGTATTTGCTTGCATTCTGCAGCACAAAAATAACTCTGGGCCTGTATATCCATTTTATTATTCTAAATGGATTCCAGGCAGAAGACAGGGAGAGGCTAGGTGTGGCGGTGATGTGTGTGTGTGTGTGTGTGTGTGTGTGTGTAGTCGTTGTTGTCGCCGTGGTCGTGGTTGTCGTCCAAAAAATCCCTCCCCCAGTCGCACTGGTGGTATAGTGGTTCACTTAGCTGCCTTCCAAACAATCCCCACTAAATTGAAAAATATCCTCAAAACAAGCATCTGAGATAATGATTATGCTCTGCTTCTTTCTGCTCTTTGCTTTGTATAAATACACTAAGCGGGCCAGAGAGATATTACAGTGATGGATGTACGTCTCTTGCATACTGACCCTGATTCGATCCCTGCCACCATACAGTTCCCTGAGTACCAACAGGAGTGATTTCTGAGCACAGAGTCAGGTGCAAGCCCTGAACACTACCACGTATGGCTCAAAACTTTAAAAATGAATAAAAACGCTGAACACGGTGCCGTAGATAGGGCACATGCCTTACGTGGCTGACACTGGTTCCATCCCTGGCTTCCCATATAATCCCCTGAACACCACCAGGAGTAATTTCTAAGTGGAGAGCCAGGAATTAATCCCTGAGCATCAGGGGTGGCACAAAACATTCCCATCCCCCAAAAAAATTCATATAAAATTGTTGAATATAGAATTACTGAGAGACACACAGACATGGGGCAGAGCTGCTACTTGCTCTCCCTGTGCCCAGCCGCTCTCGAGGCGCCCAGGAGGGATGGCGGGTTCTAGCTCTGGCCCGCCACCCCAGCAGAGCCTTGCAACCAGCCAGACGACCCCCCCACTCTATGAGGGCCTCCATTTTCCACATCCAGACTTCCCTCTAGTCAGAACTCCACCCAGCAGACCAGTCTATCACAGCCCGGATCACCGCCCTGCAGCAGTCTTTTTTAAATCCAGCTCAGGTATGCTGATCCAGAGACTCACAGGCATTGGGCAGAGCTGCTACTTGCTCTCCCTGTGCCCAGCTGCTCTCGAGGCGCCCAGGAGGGATGGCGGGTTCTAGCCCTGATCCGCCACCCCAGCAGAGCCTTGCAACAAGCCAGACGACCCCCCCCAACTCCATGAGGACCTCCATTTTCCACATCCGGACTTCTCTCTCGTCAGAACTCCACCCAGCAGACCAGCCTATCACAGCCTGGCTCGCGGCCGCAAGAGGCAGCGCGGTTCATCAATAAATGCTGGAATTAGAGATGACTACAAGAGAATGCTACCTGCACAGCAGAGCCTGGCAAGCTACCCGTGTTGTATTTGATATGCCAAATACCAATAACAATTATAGACCTCATTCTGGAATGGATTGAGGCTCTTTATGTTCCTGGAGCAAGCAGATGCCCTTGGGCTCTGCTAGCATGAGACAGGACATATGGAGATGTTACTGGGGCCCGCTTGAGTGACAGTGATAGAATTACTGATTGTCTTCACTCCCCGGAGCAGACGGTTTTACCTAAGGGGTGGAGTGTTTGACCCCTCCCATGACCTGTTCTGTGGATGTTAGCGTCTGCATAAAAGCTTGACATGAGCTTGTGTGGTGAGCCTTGCCCTCCTGCACTTCTCCCCTGAGAATACAGCTTGTTTGTCCCACAGAAGACAAGACACCCAAGGAGACACGGACCCACCCTGCAGCTTCAGGTCAAGCTTTAAAGAGCTCGACTTGAATTCCAGCCGACAGACATATGCAAGAATAAAGGCTTGTCCTACAGACCCAAATGGTGCATTAATTACGCATTACTAAGATCATAGCTGCGACCAGCCCCACAACTGATTTTGTGATAGTGATCTAGAATTTCAGAAACACTTCTCAGGGAGTACTCTTGACTCTGCTCAGGAATGATCCCAGTGGTGCTCAGGAGGCTGACATATGTGGTGCTGGGCTCTGAAACGGTCACGCTGAAGTAGCCAGCAAAGCCTGTGCCCTAGCTCCTGTACAATCTCTCCAGCCCCAGTTTCAGGCCTATTTCACCCGGATGATTACAATTGTTTATGGGGCTTTTCCTGGCTTATTCCTGGCTCTGTGTTCAGGGATGACTCCGGGCAGGATGGGGGGACTGTATGGATGTTGGGGATCAAACCCTGGGTCAGCTGCATGTAAGGCAGGCACTGATCTGCTGTACCATCTCTAGCCCTATTGAACTCCTTTCTGCGCTTGCCTCAATACGGAATCTATATGACCAGAGACTCCCTATTCCTTTCTGTTTTCTTTTTGAGAAACACCTGGCAATGCCCAGGGGTTACTAGGGGCTCTGCACTCAGGAATTACTAGTGGCAGTGCTTGGGGGGACCATACAGGATGCTGAGGATTGCACTCAGGTTCAGCTGAGTGCAAGGCAAACACAAGCGCTCTCCCCCACTGTGCTACTGCTCCAGCCCCTATTCCTTTTCTAAAGCCGGCAGTGGCTTCCCGGGCAGTTGGGTTTTCTGCTCAGACTCACCTGCTCAGTTCCACCCTCTAGGCCTCTACCTTACACCTCCTTCGCCTACTCCCACCATTCGCCCACAAGATCCCGTGATCCCCAACAGAGGTCCCCAACCTCCTCATGAAGTTGGGACAACCACCAGTCCTGCCCAATCCTTGTCCCTTGCTTAGTCAGCACTTTGAAGCATGCTGTGACATAATTTGCTTATTTACCTTGTTTCGGCGTTTCCCACGAAGTCCATATGGCTCTAGGAAGAGGATTCTCCTCTCTGGTCACGGCTGTATCCCAGAGTCTGACTCACAGCAGAGGTTTAAATGTTTCTGTAGTTCAACTGGTTCACATACTTTTTTCTTCTGGGAAAAGAAATCTGGAGGCAGGGTCTCCATCATGCCTGCAGGGCACCAGGTTCTCTCCTCCGGGTTCCTCCCGGTCGAGCCTCGCTGTCTCAGGATGCTTTTTCTCACGGCCGCCATGTGGCTCAGGTGGCCCAACCACTCCTCCTTCCTTCCCCACCAACTTGCCAAAGCCGGACTCTCCCACTGCATTTCACTTCCCACAGAGCAGCAGCAGGAACCCTTGCCAGCGGCCAGAAAGGGCTTCAGCGTTTATATCGGGAAACCAGAGTCTGGCGAACAGGAACTGGATTCCTGGGATTTCTTCACAGCATTGGCTGGGATTCCCCTGGGGGTGGGACACGAGGCGTCCAGAGCTACACCGAATCAGTTCTGCTGCTGAGAAGGGCTCAAGGTCAGCAGGTGGACACGTGCGACAGGCCACAACTGGAGAATGAAGACGCTCATATTGGGCCTTGGGTCAGGAGGATCCTCTCCATCTTTTGTGTCTAGAAGACCGGAAGCCCCGGCATGGACCCTCACAGGATGGGCGGTCCACTCGGCCACCCTCACCTCTGGACACACCAAGTCTGCTTCCCGTCCCACGCGCTCCCACTACCTGCAGCAGCTCATCCTCACCAATGTTCCCCCAGAGCCGTTCCACCGCCCACACAGCCTCTCTCCCTTCCATATTCCCCCAAGACCCAATGAGAACTGAACTACTTTTGACTAAAGACTTTAAATCCTGAAGGAAAACACTCCCCTTAGGTCAAGAATCTTCTGTCTTATTCTTTACGAGCAGAGAAACTAATGTAAAATTTAAAAACTTTATTTTGTAAGATAAGACATGTACATGGTACAAAATTCAGAAGGTACAAAAGGTATACAGTGAAAAGTTAAATCCCGACCCTCCTCCCAGAGGCGAGCAAGGCTGCCTGGTTCCTGGGTATCTTCCCAGAGATACTGTGGGCATGAACAAGCACGTATGGTTGGTATACTTACTCCGGCGCATAAAGACAGGCACCACGAACACCCCGGACATACCTCTCTCCATTCCCTTCCTTTACAGACAAATCTTAGTTTTCCAAGTCTCCTTCCCGCCCCTCCCTTCATCATGCTTCTTGATCATTCCACGGCAGTACATACATAACAATTCCTGACAAAACTAAAGCCAACACACATGCATGATCTAATCTGAAACCCTCTCCCCAGCGTTCCCTCTTCCGGGAACAGAACATAGGTAAGTGTACTTTCCTTGTAAGGCTGGACACTTCTGGTTCCTTCCTGATCTCAATATTCAAGGTTAGAGTCTATGGTATCCACTTTGAAGGAGATTCTCTAAAGTTAGTGAATGAAGTTGCCTACCTATTCTCCAACTAAGTTAGAGGAAAGATATACTTTGAGTACTTCAGGGATGCAAAGTTACCATCTGGGAAAGCATTTTTACTCAGCCAGAATTTTCGGACTGTCCACTCTGTTTACTGGGAGACGGAAAGGCATCTGTCTATGTTTTACAATCAAAGGGAAGGGCAGGAAGAGACTTTGAATAGGACTGAGAGAGTCAAACAATGAGATGTGCCATCAAGACACACAGCAGAGAGAGGCAGGCTGCGGTTAGGGCTGCAGGCTGGCTTGGTCTGTACGAGAAACAGTAGAGATCATTGCCCATGATCTTGGAGAAAATGGCCTAGGCAGGGGAGACAGCAAAGGTAATGCCATGGGCAGGTGTGAGCGCGGCATGTTGGATGGACAGACATAATGGGCAAGGAAAGCTCCTCGTATTCTCAAAGGGGCCATAGGCGTCCCCCATCCAGCACTTCTACACATTTACTGTGAGAAGAGGGGGGCCATCTGGACCATTTTATGGAGCACGTTCACGCTCACCATGCACTGGTAAGGATTGGGGAAAAGAACCAAAAGTCGGTTTTACAGACTTGGAAGATGCATCACATACACAGACTGACTGGCCCATGCCCTGTCTTAGGGACTAGGGGGATTGTGGGCACTTCATCCCTGAGGCCTTCAGGGACTGTCTGCATGCAATGGTCTGTCTTGAGGCCAACACTGGCCATGAAGCCCTCATAAAGCACTCCTTAAGCTCAAAGCCTATTTCAAGTCAACTATCTGCATGTTGGGCTTGGGCTCGTTCTAAGCGACTGCTGGACTTCTCTTTGACACTCATTATCAGTCATCTACAGAAGGCACAGCCCTGCCACGCTGACAGAAATCAGGGTGGCAAAGATTTGCAGGCCCTGGCATGCTCTTCAGTGTCCCTCAGGTAGGCCTGACTGGTCACTACAGGCGTAGGTGACAGCGGTGGCTTTGGTGAGGTAGTAAGAGCTGCGTGGCCTTCCCCCCCTCCTCCTGTTGAGGTCCCTGACTTCCTGTTCTGCTGTCAGACTTGTGAGACCGGCAGGATCCCATTTCCACTGAACATGATCCAAGTTCGGATCAGTCACATACTTCGGACTCACCCAAATGCTCAGGCGAGACAAGCCTGGACTCTGTCCACTCTGGGGGAAAGGAACACCCCGAGTATGCCTGTCACAGTTGTGGTGTTCGAGCATCTCCTGAGTGTTAACAGCTGATCCCTGTCACCACGGGACACTGAAGCCAGGCTAGGACAGAGGGTCCCAAGCGTCTGCGCAGATGCCTCATAACCATCTACCCTTGCTCTGCTCACAGCAGACGCTGTTGTGGCTCTAACTAGCGCAGCCCTAATGTGCTTGGGAGAAGCACAGAGGAGGGAGGGGTGCCGGGGTTGGGGGTGACCCTGCTGGTAAGGGCCTGAGCAGCTTGGGCTGAGCAGGGTGGAGTTTTGCTTCCGGGGCACCTCATTCCTCCAGAAGTAACATTTCACACTAGTTAAGGATGGGCCCACCCCCATCCCTCCCTTGCTTTTCAGATCCGGAAAAGCCTGTGGGGTTAGCAGAACACACAAATACTCAGGAGGCGCAAAGATGTGATGCTGGGAGATGCCCCTGGGGGTTCTGAGATAATCAGGGCCTGGGGGCCTCTCCTCAGCTGTACGACCTGACAGAATGGCCCTTGGTCTGGTGAAGCCCCATGAAGGCATCATCTGGTCCTTGGGTGATCTGTGGCACCTGGGGAACTCCCAGACCAGCCTCTGGTTGAACTCAGGATGTGTTGAGGGAATGCATATTAATGGATTATCTGTATTAGGCCTCATGGATTCCAACAAAGGCAAACTATATCTGCTGACATCTCCCTCCACTAAACCCAAACAAAACTCCTTGGAAACTCAGCTCCAACTCAGCAGCTTTATTAAAAAAAAAAAAAAAAAACTGGATTGGACGGGTCATGGCCAACACGGGAGTGGGGAGCAAATCACTCCAGATGGTCTGTGGCTTCCCTGCACCTCTGGGCAAAAAACACACGCGCTCCTGTCTGCTCACGGGGGTTCTGGGGCTGGCTCTGCGCCCAACTTCACACGGTAACAACAGAAGCTTGTCTGAACCGGAAGAGATGGGCACTCAGACGGCTGACACTTCTGCTGCCCTCTGCTCTTTGCCAGTAACTTCGCCAAATTCACCTTCACAGATTTCCTTTCAAAGCCCATAAACGATCCAGGGCGGAGTCAGGTAGAGGGTCCTGGCCCAGGAGCGGCTCACCCAGTGTGTGTGTGTGTGTGTGGGGGGTGGGGGGAACAAGGGAGCGAGGACAAGACTCTCCAACGGCTGCTGGTAATCCAGCATCATTTCTCTAGTTCCTGTTCAGCCCTAGCCAAGCTCACGCATCAGGAAACCGGGACTGTACCTCTCTTTGCGAATGCTCTAACTCGTTCATGCTGTACTTTATGGTCCCAGCCCGTGGACTGCTATGTGTGTGGAGAGAATGAGGCGCAAAGGCAGAGCGGCAACGGGGCTGCCAGGAGGCCCTGAAGCCCACTCCCACCTTTCCGCTGCTCCCTGAGCCTCTGACAGAGTCTGGCGCCCACAGACTGACTCCCCCTACAGCAAACCCGGCACTCGCCCAGTTTCCCTTGACATTTGTGCTGCCGGACATGGGACCTAGGGCCCAAGTCCTGGGCTCCAACTCTGACCCCGCCTGAGCTTTCACTCATCGTCATTTCCTCACCCCACCTGGACCTCACTTATTTCTGCCTATCCCAACATCCCAAGGCTCTCTCGGTCAGGTGGAGCCCAAACCCCTGACCTCGGGCGGGAGGGTCCCTGCCAGGTGCCGGGCACGTGGCACTGCTCTGCTCCTGGAGTGCTCAGACCTGCTGGGTGGGTCTTGCAGTGAGTGCCCTGTGCCACACCCCCACCATTCCGGAGGGCCGAGGGGGACCGCACCCCCCCCCCATGCAGCTGAGATGAGAAACAGAGCATTTAAGGTCATTCTTACTCAAGGGCCTCAACACAAAGCCCTGATTTCAACTTATTTTTTGGTGGGGGTGGCTCGGGGGCTGGCTCCACGATCGCGGCTGACCACTTATGAGCTCTAAGTGGTCAGGGCTCAGAAGTGGTGCTCGCGGTTCCTACAGCGGCCTTCAAGGCATCAAGTGCCCGACCTCTGCACGGTCTCTCCGACCCAGAAAGCGAGAGTACGCTTATAAAGATCTAGCAGCACTGAGCTTGTATTGTGGTGGCTACACGTCGGAACCTCAGGGAGCCAGAACTAAAGGCACTGCGGGCAGTGAAAGCCCAACACCAGCACTTGCACGCCTGGCCGTTCAGCCGAAAAAAGCCTCCTCAGGTGGCCAAGCACTGGGTCAAGCAGGCTGTCTCTACCCCTGCAGGCCACTTGCTGGGTGGGCATCCAAGGGGCAGGGGCTAAGCTTTATCTCCCTCAGTAATTATTTCTCAGTGGCTGCTCAATTAAGTTGCTGAACAAATGAATTCCTCTTTATTCAAAGAGTCCATACAAATACAGGTACCTTCATATATGCAAATGTTACCGGAGAACTGAAAGTTGAATTGACACAGACAACAAATGCAGCCCGCTTTTTTCTGCTAGGGTGATGGGTGTTATCTGAGCCATGTTCACCCCGTCAGACTCCACCCACCAACACGGAGATGAAACGGAAGCAAATGGGAGAAAGGAAACATCCAGGGCTTGGCGATCTCTCCACCTGTGACTCTACGGAGGCGCTGGACCACTTGGCGGTCTGGTAGTTGATATGTGTGTGGCGTCTGGGAAGACTCAAGGCGTGTGCGCTGCTGGCCGGGCAGGCTCAGGAGGCCATGGCTCTCACCTTGGACAGCAGCACCTCATTCTTGCGGCCCTCCTGGAGGGAGAGCAGAAAACATGCTGAGAAGTGACTGCTCTGGCCCCACAGCCAGATGGCCTCAGTCTCACAGAGACAGCTCCTTCTGGGCCACACCCAGTGGTGCTCAGGGCTTACTCCTGCCTTTGCACTCAAGGAATCACTCCTGGTGGGGCACTGGGACCACAATGGGTATCAGGAAGGGAACCCAGGGCCTTGCCTGCTGTACTATCCACTCCTCTGCTCTCAGGACTAACTTCTGACCCGCAAACTCCCTTCCCTGCTCACTGCCACCCGCACGGTAAAACTTGTCTAGACACCTTGACTTCCTGTGACCAAACAGCTACCATGACACTGTGCTCCTAGACTACTGGGCCGACAGCAGGAAAGGAGAAAGTGCTGCACTCTGAAGGTGTCCTGGAAACGTCTCATGTCTTCAAGGAGGCAGAAGCAGAAAGCAGCTGATTCGGGTCACTATGGAGACCAGAGTCTGAGGCGGTGCCACAGCAGGCAGGACCCAGAGCAGTCACACAGCTTTAGCTTTAAGAGAGAAAACTTGGGCCGAGCAGTAACCCCAGAGCAAGAGCAGTTCCTCTGAACACGAGAAGGTCCCTTGAGCCTGCCAGGAGTGATCCCTGAGTGCAGAGTCTAGAGCAGGCCAGGCCGGGCGTGGCTCCCAAACCAAACCAGAGGAAAAGGAAGCGCATAAAAGACAGAATGAGGGGGCTGAAGAGGCAGACTGAGGCTTGGGGAATAACAACTGCCCGGCCCAAGGGTGGCGGCAAGGCTGCAGCGAGAACCCGGGCAGTACAGCGGGAGGGCGTCTGCCTTCCACGTGGCTGACCCAGTTGATCCCCAGCATCCCATATGGTGCCCCACGCACTGCTGGGGTAATTCCTGAGTGCAGAGCTAGGAGTGACCCTGACCATCACTGGGTGTGGCCCAATAAGAGAGAATGCAGTACTCAGGGTGCAGACGAGCGGGTGGGAGGGGCAGCAGCAGCGGCTTCTGGGAGACTTTCCTGGGGATGGGGATGGGGGGGGTGCCTGTCACCTTTTTTTTTGCCACAGATGAGCTCAGAGCCGGGACTGCACGGCAACGCAGCAGAAGTCTCTGGCAGAAGGTGTGAGGCAGGGACTCGAGGGGCGCAGGCAAGCCCGGCCACCAGCAACTCAGTGTCCGTGGTGGCCCCAAGTTCCCTCAGCAAAGCTCGTAGAGAAGAAATGTAAGGTTTGGGAAGGCTGACACATGGTTGCTAATTCAAAATTTTCTGCCATGTAAAATGCTTAAAAAAAAGGTAAAGGACTACTCACCACCAGCATGTGCAGGTGTCTCACTTTTATTTATATTTATTTATTTTTTTTTGCTTTTTTTGGGTCACACCGGAGATGCTCAGGGGTTACTCCTGACTCTACACTCAGGAATTACTCCTGGCGGTGCTCGGGAGACCATAAGGGATGCCGGGGATCGAACCCGGGTCTGGCAGGGAGTAGGGGTTAGAGTTTGCTCCTTGCCGAGCTCACTCAAAGGCCTTCCCACAACTTAGCCCCAATCCCTGCCAGAAAGAGGAATGTCAGAGGAGCAGGAAAGATAAGGAAGGCAGGCAAGGAAAGTCTTAAAAAATACACAACAACAGGGCCGGGGCGATAGCCCAGCGGGTAGGGCGTTTGCCTTGCCTTGGCCGGCCTCTGCCGGCCTGGGTTGGATCCCTGGTATCTCATATGGTCCCCCAAGCACCGCTAGGAGTAATTCCTGAGTGCAGAGCCAGGAGTAGCCCCTGAGCATTGCCGGGTGTGACCCAAAAAAAAAAAAAAAAAAAAAAAACCCACAACAACAAAATTATGGTATGGAATGATTCTGTTATTTATTCTGTGAGCCAAACACCAGGACACAAACTCTCTCTAAGAGTTTTTATAGGTTTTAATTTTATTTATTTGGTCTTTGAGTCACACCCACTGGTGCTCAAGAGTTATTCCTGGCTCTGCACTCAGGAGTCACTCTTGGTGGGGCTGGGGACCATATGGGATGCCGGGCATTGAACCTGCGTTGGCCATGGACAAGGCAAGCGCCGCATACCCCGTATGTTCTGGCTCCATAAGCTCTCCTATATTTTCAGTAATTTCCTGAGTTCTCCAATATTTTTCACAATCTTTTTATTTATTTATTTATTCATCTATTTTCTATTTATTTATTTATTTATCTATTTATCTATCTATCTATCTATCTATCTATTTATTTATTTATTTATTTATTTATTTATTTATTTAGCTTTTTGGGTCACATCCAGTGATGCTCAGGGGTTACTCCTGGCTCTGCACTCAGGAATTACTCCTGGCGGTGCTCGGGGACCATATGGGATGCTGGGGATTGAACCCGGGTCAGTCTCATGCGAGGCAAACGCCCTACCCGCTGGACTATCGCTCCGACCCCATTTTTCACTATCTTTAAGCTCACTTAAAACCACATGACTTAGGGTAGCAAAAGGGAGTCATGAAAACAAAGCTTCTGAGATCCCAGTAAGTGACAAAAACAAAGCTCAAGTATAGACTTCCCGTAAATCTGTTAAGAAAGGGGCAAGCACTTTTCCAGGACAATGGAGAGTCACTGTGCCCCGAAGCAGGAGACAAGGACAGAAAAGGTGCGTGTGGGCCTTAAACTGTGGGTGCACAATGGGGAGAGCTGCCATCCGGCTCTCCCCAAGTCAAACTAGTGGAACCAGTCATGTCCTAGAATATACTACAATCCACAATGTGTAAGAAAGTTAAGCGAGAAGGAGACAGAGAGAGAGAGAGAGAGAGAGAGAGAGAGAGAGAGAGAGAGAGAGAGAGAGAGAGAGAGAGAGAGAGAGAGAGAGAGAGAGAGAGAGGAGATACAGAACCGCCATGGAGGTGGGCTGGGGGAGGGGCAAAGTTGGGTGGGGACATTGGTGATGGGAGATGGGCATGGGTGGAGGGACGGGTATTGAACACCGTGAGAACCAAAACTCAAACATGAGCATCTTGTAATTGTATATCTAAAGGTGGTGTAATAAAATAAATAAATAAAAAAAAAACAAACAAATAAATAAATGAATGTAAAAAAGAAAAAATGTGGGTGAAGTGCTCAGTGTCTCAGTGCTCACCTGACTCTACACAGCCCGTGCAGGGACAGGCTGGGCGGATGACAGGGCTGCCCAAGCCACACCCCGGCCGGCAGCAGAGCAGAAATCAGCCCAAACCTGCAGCCACAAAGGCTGTTCTCCCCTGTGGCCTCCCGGGGACTTCCCCATGCTATGGCTGGGAAAATGTTCTTGGTTGAAGCCATAACAAATGCTCCTTCCAAGAGGTGCTTGCCACAGAGAGTTGGTGCCAGGCTCACGTGCTGACTAAATGTCAGGGACATGGAAACCGAGACGTGACAGCCTCAGCACGGAGCTCCTGCAAGAGGGCAAGCCCCAACTACCACCTAAGAAGCCACACTTTGTTGTCAGATTTGACCGCTATTGCCCAAGAACTGCTCTGAGTTTTCCATGGTTCCTCTTTCGATGCATGAACTTCAGCCAGAGTTAGCGCTTAGCTCTACACGTCCAGCCCAACTGTCCTCTTACCTCCTTGAATTCTTTTACAGTCTTGAAGTATAGCCTCTGCTTTTCCAACAGTTCCAAGTACTGGTCATTCAGCTGGTCTCGCTCTCATTTTGTTCTCTTGCTTCTTCTTTTCCATCTGTCGAAAGATGTAGAAAAGGCAAGTTCTGATCAAAGACAGTATCTTTGAGGTAATCATTACTGATATTTTCATGGACTTCCTTTATGGCATTTCTCATCCGTTCATCTTTTCTGAGGCTCGTTTATTTACCTGTATGATACTGCATGGAAGTACTATAATTTATAAAGCAATTCTCCTACTACTGGGTTCTACTTTACTTACTTTTTTTGGTGACTAAAATAATAAACAGTTGGGGCTGGGCGATAGTCTATCGGGAGAGCAATTGCCTTGCATGTGGCTGATACTGGTACAATCCCCAGCATCCTATATGGTCCTCAAGCACCGCCAGGAGTAATTCCTGAGTGCAGAGCCAGGAGTGACCCTAAGCATTGCAGGGTGTAACCCAAACAGCAATAAATAAATAAATAAAAATAAAACATGAAGCGGCAAGATGGTTCTCCACCATTTTTTCTGCCATTCTCCCTCCTCACGGTCAGTTGGCAATGTTGGAAAGAGTTTATTTATTTTTTGTTTATTATTATTATTATTATTATTATTATTATTTTGCTTTTTTGGGGTCACACCCGGCAATGCTCAGGGGTTTCTCCAGGCTCTGCACTCAGGAATTACTCCTGGCGGTGCTCAGGGGACCATATGGGATGCCGGGATCGAACTCCGCGTGCAAGGTAAACACCCTACCGGCTGGGCTATTGCTCCGGCCCGATGTTGGAAAGAGTTTAGATTGTTAAACTGTAAGGAATGTATGGTAACTTGTAGCAGATACCAGGGTTGTTACTAAATATTCTACAATACCTAGGAAAGCCCCAGACAAGGGATTACTTGATCCAAAAACGCTAATGGCATTGAGCTTGAGAAACTCTAACTTAAATAACTGAGATCATGCTATACAAGGATCAATTCTCTTTTCAGGTGCACTGGGCGAGCCCAGCTCTCGTCTAACTGCGCTGCTGTGGTTCAATGGTCTTGTCACTCGTGATACAATATTTTCTCTCTGATCCCGTGACATCACTTTACTGAAGTCCCTAATGGGGAGAGGAATGCTTTCCACAGGGGAAGGGACTCGCAGAGTTTGTCTCTGGGAGATGACAGTGCAGGCAGCTTGATGTCTTTGGCACGTGGGCTTTAGAGTGACAGCCCCATCTTACAGCCATTCCTGACGAGCTACGGTCTGGCACCACTCACTGCACTGCTGGGCGAAGACTGAGCGGCGGCGCCTTCACTACTCCACCTCAGCTGAGGAGCGCTTAGGTGTGATGCATTTTATAAACGAACAGGGCTGAAGGCTAGAGACATCTGCCATGACTGGTTGGGAGTTCCCGGGCACGGCGACAGGAAACTGCCTTCTCTGGCTCACAACAGCCAGTGGGCTGCATTCCTACGGACCCACCCGAGGGAGGAGCAGGTGCGGCGGGAAATGCTCATTGCTCCCACAAGGATCAGGGCTCTGGATAGCTATGTGTGAAGCCCCCCACAGCCTCTTCCTCTCTCTCTCTTTCCCTTCCTGACTTCTGAGGGTCAAAACCTCTCAGCTGAGCAGAATTCAGTGCAGCAATCATTTACACTGTCCTTGTAGGGGTGGCCTGAAAACCAAGAACATTCCTTCAAGAGTCTAAGGGCTGAGTGTCAGGAGCCAGCGAAGAAGTGGTGTGGGCTCAAAGAGGAAGCTCGGGGTGAAAGCTGGTTCCCTCCGCAATCAACCGGGGCACACCGCACCCCCATGGGGTGCTTTAGGAGGCTCAGAATGGTGCTCAGCACACAGGAAGTATTCAACCCGTGGGAATGACTGCTCAGAGCAGCCTCTGAGCCTCCAGCGTAGACAGCGGCAGGCCAGTTTCACCACGAAGACAGCAGCCTGGCGTGTGTCGTCGGGCGGAGAGCAAGATGCCAGAAGCCCGAAGCCTGCCCAAGCCTGCTCCTCCCAGCGGCCCTGCCAGGACCCACCTGAGACCCAGGTGACGTACAGAAGCCACTGACCTTCATTCTGCTCTGCTTGATCCCTTCTACGATCTGTTCCATCTGACGGAGAAACTGGTCCCGGGCGGCAGGGGATGCCATGGCCCTGGAAGAAACAAGGCGCGGTGAGGCCAGCACGCGGGCTCGGAGAAGAGGCAGGCCCCAAGGAGCCACCCCGGGAGACCAGAAGGCACAGTGGGCCTGGGGGTGGGGTGGGGGGATGACGACCAATTTTTAAACTCCCAGGAAGGCAGGAAAATGAGGCTGGTCCTATCCATTTTCCTTCCCATCTTCCTACCATTTTCTTTTTTTCATTTTTTGGGTCACACCCGCGATGCTCAGGGGTTACTCCTGGCTCTGCACTCAGAAATTACTCCTGGCGGTGCTCAGGGGACCATATGGAATGCTGGGGATCGAACCCGGTCGGCTGCATGCAAGGCAAACGCCCTACCTGCTGGACTATCGCTCCGGCCATTTTCTTAAGGGAAATAAATTTTTTGTAGCATCAAAACAGCGGTAACTAATCGTATCAAAAGCATATCTGTCTCTTTTTGGGGGCTTCGCCCCAAGGGCGGCTGCACTTACTGTTGAGCTACATCCCTGGTCCCAACACCTACTTTGCCTGGTGGCACGCGACGGCTTCAGAAATGAATTCTACAGGCTGGAGTGAGAGCACAGCAGGGACGGCATTTGCCTTGCATGTGGCCAACCCAGGTTCCATCCCGGGATCCCATATGGTCCCCCATGCACTGCCAGAACAACGCTGGATATGACTCAAAAGACAAAAAAAAAAAAAAGGAATTTTATTTAGTACTTAAAAAATCCCAGATTTAAGGCTATACAGGCAGTACAGGTTCCTGCTCTGCAAGTATGGTCCCCTGAGTATGGCCAGAGGTCACCCCTGCGCATGGAGCCTGGAATAACCCGAGCACTGCTGGGTGTGGGCCAACAACTCCCACCCTCCCAGTCCTCCACCTCTGAGGATTCGGAGACACGGCTAAGGACAGGCAGATAATCTTGTATTTTCCCAAAGCCAGGCTGAGAGAGCAGATGAGAAGCAGGAGCAAAGTGACAGCTTCCCCTGAAGTCACGCGCACGGTCCTCCTCCAGCTCTGCGGGAGGGACACGGCTGATGAACCTCAGCCCCCAAAGTCAGGACTGAGAACTCTTCCAGGAGATGGGCTGAGAGAGGGGCTCTCACGGCGACAGCCCTCGGCCACGGACTCAATCACCCGGAGGGAAAGATGAAAGTCCTGATTTTTAGAAATGCCACGGGGTCAAATGTCACTAATTGAGGCTGGATCTCATCAGGGCGCTGTGGGCTTTTGTTTGGTTTTCATTAGAAATGGGGCTTGAAATCTAGAGCCTGTAACCCATTAAGATTTCAGTCACTGGACACCTGCCAGGGGACAGCACAGACGGTGTCCGGAGACGCCTGGTCTGGAGCGGGCAGAGCGAGGCAGGGGGACAGCACAGACGGTGTCCGGAGACGCCTGGTCTGGAGCCGGGCAGGAGCGAGGCAAGGGGACAGCACAACGGTGTCCAGGACGCCTGGTCTAGAGCGGGCACAGCGGGGCAGGGGACAGCAGCGACAGTGTCCAGGGACGCCTGGTCTAGAGCAGGCACAGCGGGGCAGGGGACAGCAGCGACGGTGTCCAGGGCGCCTGGTCTAGAGCGGGCAGAGCGGGGGCAGGGGACAGCAGCGACAGTGTCCAGGACGCCTGGTCTAGAGCGGGCACAGCGGGGCAGGGGACAGCAGCGACGGTGTCCAGGACGCCTGGTCGACCAAGCGGGCACAGCGGGGCCTCCCAAGGCAGTGGGAGATGGCGGCTGTGCCTCAGGCCTGGCATGACTTGGGCAGAGATGAACTCGCTGCTCCGTTTTCGGATAGAATTCCTATCTAAACTAGGCCAGTACAGGGTGCACTTAAGTTAAAGATAAAATTTACCATGAGAGCTAAAAAAATACATATTTTTTTTCTTTCTGGCCAGTGCTGCTCAGGCTCTGCACTCAGGATCACTCCTGGTGGGCTTGGGGGACCATATTAGGAAGCTGGGGAAGAAACCTAGGTCAGCTTTGTGTGAGGCAAGCACCCTACCTGCTGTATTATTGCTCTAGCCCTGAGATTTGAAAAATCTTTAAGCAATAATTCAGAAGGGCCAGAGAGTTAGTACAGTGGGAAGGGTACCTGCATTGTACGGGGTCAGCTCCATTCTGATCCCTGATGCCTGGGCTTATGGGCCCTTGAGCCCCACCAGGAATGATTCCTGAGCACAGAGCCAGGAGTAAGCCCTGAGGATAGCTGGGTGTGGCCCAACCCTCTTACCCCAACTAGATTATTTTACTACCTAAATTTTATTTTTTATTTTTGGGTATTTGGGCCACACCAGCAGCGCTTAGGAATTACTCCTGGCTCTGCATTCAGGAATCACTCCTAGCTATGCTTGGAGAACCATATGGGATGTTGGGGGGGTGGGGGTGTCAAATCCGGATTGGCTTCATGCGAGCCAAGCGCCTCCCACTGTACTATCTTTCGGGCCCTTAGTATCAAGATTTTAAAATATCTCCATGCGCACAACAACAAATGATTATGGTACATTTAACGTTCAGTCTAATATCAGTGTAAGTATGTTAAGACTGCACGAGCACGAACAGCAATGCATGTACATGCATGTGCACTGGATGATACATACATGATGTACATGCCTGCGCACTGAGCAGTGGGGGTGAAAGTGAGAGACCACCAAGTCCCCGTCTCGCTCACCCAGAAGGGAAGACCGGCAATACTTACTGAGAGAAGTTCTCATGAATCGAGTTCAGCAGACTTATCTGGGAGAGGGAAAACAAAGTGTAATCCACGCTGGGAAGATGCCTCAGCTACCTCACCCTCTACATGTGACAATGCCCCTGACTACCGGAGAGATGATCCTGATCACAATTGCTGGTGCAAAGTGACAAGACGGAATTACTGCTGTCAACCCAGGCTGAGGGGCAGGCCAGAAGTCATACGCACTGAGAACGACTATGTACAAAGGGCTTCACAATAAGTCTCCTCTGTATGCTATGAAGCAGGCCCTTAAGTCCATTCACCCATATGCGGACAAAAGGGTAAGATTAAACTTCTCAGGAATCTGCCGAATTCCTAAGCTCCTGCTCTCCTCACTGCTCCGTGCTCTGCCCATGCTGACTCGTTCACTCCACCCCAGTCACTGTCTTGCAGAGTGGGGAGCCCTGGGTCATGACTGGATGTGATCTCCGGTCAGTATGAGGGGAGGGCGTCAATGCTGAGGGTCACTTCTTTTCACCCCTGCTTTAAGTTTCCCATTTTAGTTCAGGCCTGTGTTGGCCGCTGGTGACCAAATAGCGTTTGACCTTGGACACTACTAGCCCATTTCATTTGAGCCGGCTCCTTCGTCCTTTGAAAGGCAAACTTAAGTTTCGCCAAGCCCAGGCCGCTGCCAGTGCCGACTCTTTGTGAATGAGGCATTTCTCGCATGGCACTGGACACAGCTTCCCAGGGGTCTCCTGCCCGAGAGCGTGAGTGCCCGAGGAATCTGCCACTCTCTGAGCGGCATCTCAAAACTGGGCAAATGTGAACTATCACTTAAAGTGAAGCAGCCCAGACGCCAACTTTGCTTCAAATTCCAGCATCAGCCGTGCTGGTTTCAGCGTCAACAGTGCTGGTAGGGGATCATTTGATTAATTTTTGTGGGATGGAGGGTTTGGGTCACATCCATGCGGTGATGAGAGATCAGTCCTGGTTCTAGGCTCAGGGGTTCACTCCTGGCTGTGCTGGCGGGATACGTGGGGCCTGGAACCAAACCTGGGCTAGCTGTGTGCAGGCAAGGACCTTAGCCCCTGTACTGTACTACCCTAACCAGGTTTTATTTATATAAAAAACTCTGATAAAAGTCTCTTACCTCTTTTTCCAAATATACTTTTTTATCATCCAGGGTATTATATAAAGTGAAGAACTGCTTGGTTTCTTTGTGCACTGCTGAAACTGTAAATGCAAAGAAATCAGCACGCAGGTAAGACAACGTGTCCGGGGGACAGGACGCAGTGACCACGAAGGGGAGTCCGAGCTGAAAGCCACATCAGTCTTCCTCCCAGAGCCCAAGGGCTACAGACTGCAGAGATTTGGTGATAGCAAATGAAAGGGATGTATTTGGGAGAAAGTGCTTAGGAACATCTATGTGGTATAGAGATGTCCTATTTAAATGCTAGGTCTGCATGGTATTTATCTGAGAAATATGCAGATAGGACATTCACTCCTGGTGAGACTCGGGGGACCACTTGGGACGCCAGGGGGCTGACCGGTCGGCAAGGCACATGCTCTACCTGCAGTACTATCTCTCTGCCCGTGAGCCGAATTGGTGGGAAGGACACCTGGAATCTGCCAGATGGGAACTACAGCACAGGGACACTGCATCGGGGACCAGCTCCCAGGCCAAGAAGCAAGTGATGTTGTACGAGCGGCGAGACGCCCAGCAGTACGGCAGCTGTCGTAGGGGATGCCACTTCTGATGAGGCAGAACCGTGATGTCTGAGCTTAAGAGCCTGAAGGTTGCCCTCTTGACCAGCAAGGAGCTAGTCAAGCTTTGAAAGCACGCTTTAAAAACAATGAAACTGATACTATAGAAAGCGCCCTCAGGAAGGCGTGGAGCAAAGGGCCTAGGCTCTGGGCTGGCCGAGAAGGTGCTTAAGAGCTAGAGAAATGCCTGTCCTTCAGAATCAGAAGGACACAAGCCAGAGTCCCAGCAAACGGCGGTGGGGGTAGGGCCAGCGTGACAGTGGTCCCAGCGATGAAGGGAAGTGGCGTCGGGAAGGAATTCCACTTATACTGTCTGCACCTGAGATGCTCAGGGGACGTGGTGAGCGGATGCTTTCAGGAAGGGGTAACGGCGCTGTTTATGGAAGGTGAGTGTCTGGAAGCACTTCCTAAGAGAACAGGGGCCCTGGGCGTGGGAGAGAAGAGGACCCAGGTCAGAGAGTCAAAGCACAGGGGGTAGAGGCCAAGGAAACAGCTTAAAGGGCCCAGGTTCAAGCTCTGACTGAATGCGGGAGGCCTGGGTTCCGCCTCCAGCACCGCAGGGTCCCCCTGAGCACTGCTGGGGTGCTCCAAGCTCTGAGCAGCACTGGGCGTGGCGTGTGGACATACTCCCCGTGAATCCTATCCCCGAGAGCACACGGTGAGTTCAGAGGCCGTGTGTGGCTGCTGAGGCCTGAGTCTGGGCTCCGAGTAGGAATGGGGCAACCAGGAGGACACCACCAGGAGGGGATGAGGGGCAGCGCCGGAGCGGAGGGCCCACAGATGCAGGCGCTCCTCACTGAGGGAGAGGCAGCACAGCAGGAGTGTGGGAGAGGATTCTGGGGCGGGGAGTCCTGGCAGCTGACAAGTCACGGCAGCCAGCGGGGCAGCGACTGCCCTGAGTGGCGGCTGGTCTGCCGGTGGCTGGGGGCCCATGCTGGCGCGTGCTCCTCCCGGCCCGACGAGCCCCGGAGCCTGTCTGCGGTTGAGGCACGTACTCTGGCGGTAGAGTTCAATAAACCTCTTCTGATACTGTATGAGCTCGGCTCGGCTGGGCACTCGTCGATCTTGCGATGCACAATGGCGATCTCTCGATTTCTCCGTGCCTGCAGAGCAAAACGGGAGGGGGACAAGGCCGCTGGTGTCAGCCCCGAGGCGTTCTCTGGGGGTCGAAACACCGCCCCTCGCCCCACGGAGCCCAAACGCGAGACTGCGAGCTTGCGGGCCCTGTTTTAGGTGCCCCTGCAGCGCCCCTTTGTGGAACGGCGGTGGCCAGAGGCAGGAATCCCAGGGTCCGGAAGGAAGGCTTCGTGCTCACGCCGGGTTAGTCAGACTCGCTGCTGTCCTCACCGCTGCTTTGACTCACCTGCAGTAAACGGATCTTATAAAGCTTCTCTTTCTCCATGTTGTACCTTCTGTCTAGGTCTTCCTGAAAATCAGAAAAGAATGTGATTATCTGGGAAGAGAAAACATTCATCACTTGATCACTTGAATCCGTTATTCATCGATTTGCTCGAGCGGGCGCCAGTAACATTTCCATTGAACCCTATCACGTGCCAATGTAGCCCAATGGCATCTGGTTGATTCAGGAATATGAAGAGCCTCAAACTGTTCATTTAGGGTCTTGACAAAGAAGTCTGACCATCTTGTAGGTGGGCGGCCACGTGATCATTTGACATCCCGTGGGATCCAGTCGGTAACGGCTCTAGTCCAGCGGTTGTCTCCAAATCGCATTACATGTCCAGCCCATCTGATTTTCCATGCCTTGGCAAACGAGACAGCGTCCCTGATTCTGGAATAGCAACGGAGGTCAGAACTCGGATTCCTTCTCTCACTTGAGTGAGGTGTGATATTCCAAGCATAGCTCTTTCGATTCCTCTCTGGGAGAAACGAATAGCATTCTCATCCTGCTTTCATAGAGCCCAGGTCTCCTTTGATGAAATCTTTTGAAGTTGGGTATTTTTTTTTTCTTTTTTGGGTCACACATCCAAAGCTCAGGGGTTACTCCTGGCTCTGTACTCAGGAATTACTCCTGGCGGTGCTCAGGGAACCATATGGGATGCCGGGATAGAACCCGGGTCAGCTGCGTGCAAGGCAAATGCCCTCCCGCTGGACTATTTAAGGCCCTGGATTTGAAAATGGTAGCGTTTAGGGTCTGGGTTCTAACTCATGTAAGACCCTTTCTCATTGCTTTAGAACAACAACTGTACAGTACAATGACTGAATCCAGCATTCTTTTAAAAAAAAGAACGTTTCTGGGCCATACCCAGTGGAGCTCAGGGATCACTCCTGGTGATGTTCAGGGGGACCATATGTGGTTCCAGGGATTTAAACCAGAGTTAGCACAGTGCAAAGCAAGTGCTTTAACCCCTATACTATCTCCCTGGCTCTTAAATCCAGCATGGTTTTTATTTTATTTTTTTTTGGGGTCACACCTAGTAATGTTCAGGACTTACTCCTGGCTCTGTGCTCAGGGGGTGTTGGGGATGGAACCCAGGTTCAAGGCAAGCCACATGCAAGGCAAGCACCTGCTGTACTACTGCTCCCGGAATCTAATATTCTTTTTTGGGGTCTCACCCAGCAATGCTCGAGGGTTACTCCTGGCTCTGCACTCAGGAATTACTCCTGGCAGTGCTTGGGGGACTCTATGGGATGCTGGGATCGAACCCAGGTTGGCCACATGCCAGGCAAATGTCCTTGCTGCTGGACTACTGGTCCATCCCTGAGTCTAGTATTCTTAAGTGAATCATCCTCCAAGTCTGCCTGCGTTTCATTCTCCTCTTCAATACAGTTCAAAAATACGGTAAGGGAGGAGATAATCATTACTGAAACTGTTTAAAGCCTCTGGGTTTGCTGATATTAATTTGCTCGAGTGGAAACTAAAGTAGGCTTGAGGCTGTAAGGGAGAACGCATAAGGGGGGATGCCACAGCCCAGGGTACAACCCCACAGCGACCACGGCTACTTACATTATGACTCAAGGGCGTTTGGGGACCCTGCGGCTCTCCACTGGAGGGGACCTGAAAAGGTGAAAAGTAACAAACAGGTTTTCTGAGTAAGGGAATGAAACAGAAGCTGGCGGCTTAGATGCAAAAGGGACGAGAGAAGCGGCCAGTCGCCCCACAGCGTTTGAACAAGCAAGGGACTAGCTCGTGAGGCAAGCCCCAGGTCTTCATCTGCTCTGATCCCCAAGCCAGACCGGGGCTGTGTGTGGATGCCAGGAAAGGTTTCCCTTACAAGAGGCAACTGTGAACATACAAGACAGTGGATGAGTCACCACCTGGCTACAAAAAGCAGCTGGGGAACAACTCGAATAAATACTCTTTCCCGAGCTGTAGCGTGGTCCAGTCGGCCTGGGACATGGTCACCCCCACCTGCAATGGCTTTTTGGGTCACACCCAGCAATGCTCAGGGGTTTCTCCTGGCTCTGCACTCAGGAATTACTCCTGGCAGTGCTCAGGGAACATATGGGATGCTGGGGATTGAACCCGGGTTGGCCGTATGCAAGGCAAGTGCCCTACCCGCTGGGCTATCTCTCCGGCCCCTGCAGTGGCTTTTACCGAGCAGAGAAGGCGAATGGGAGCGGAGTCAAGCGAGGCTGAGTGCTAAGGAGCTGAGGAATGTGTCTGGGGAGGGGCGGTCCTGGTTGGAGCCCAGCATCTCTGGTCCGTACTCCAGAAGCTGTGTGGCGTCTGGGACCACAGCGACCAGCTGTGCCTCGGGCCCGTTCAAGCACTTAACCTTTCTGTCTCCGCCTGGGCCTCGCTCCGCTTTCAGATGCTCAATTTCCTGTTGCAGCCGTGCCATTTCCTCCTGTAAAGGCAAGAGATTTTTGCCAAAAACAGGAACATTTACAAAAATTAAGACAGGCGAGTAGGTGAATACAATGATTTAACTTAACCGGGTCTAATTTTCTTTTTTGTTGAGTTTATGCTCGACAAAGTTCATTAGGACTGACTCCCAATTTTCAGCCCGAAGAAATGTTTTGTTTTGTTTTTTCCTCCACTGGAGGCTGCAGGCATTGTTCTGGTCCCGAGTGTGGACAGTTCAGAGGGCGGGAGACACATACCAAAGTCTGGGGTAGGAAATGAGAATGGCTTGGTTGGCTTTGGGCCTTGTTCCTACTCTTCCTCCTCGAGGTCCATGCACCTGTGGGGCGAGCTAGCCTGGAGACCCCCCAGCCCTCCTCCACTTGCCCCAAAGGAAGGCCCCACTTCTGGACGGCTCTTCTGCCACAGCGGCTGCTCCTTCCTTGGTGCTCACGCACAGCGGGCAATCCCCAATCAGGAGGCGGCCGAGCTCCCGGTCAGTAGGAACTAGGGCTAAGGACTCAGCATGGACATCCGGGTCTCAGGACTGTCCTGCTATCATAAGTGATTCTTTTCTCACTGCGTAAGACACGTAAATATCCTGACAGCCAGAAAATACAGTTTTATTAGCTTGTGCTCTCAATTTGGGTGCTTGGCACACACGGTGATGAATCTAACTCACCTGTGAGATCCTGGAGGGTGCCGACCACAGGCTCTGGTCCAACTGACTCAACTCCTCGACTACCTACATTTACTGACAGCACCTGGACGCGAGGCCCCACAGGACAAAAGAGAAGCAAAGCGGGTGATTTTCTAGGCACCCCCGTTGAATGCCTGTTCACACCAAGCAACACTTACTCGGCAATGCGCTTTAAACTCCTGCTCCTGGCTTTTCAGATTTTCATTCATGGCTACAAGGGCTCTCAAGTTCTGCAGGATACTACAGAGAAAACCGTGCAGAGATAACATGTCAGGCCACTGTGGTTTTATGCATCACAGCCAACACCAGCACCCCCAAGCTAGGAAGGGATTGTTTTTTAAATTTCCTTTGTTGAGCTCCACCCAGCAGACAAGCCTATCACAGACAAGCTTGCACGGCCGCAAGCTGCCACGCGGTTCATCAATAAATGCTGGACTTAGAGATGACTACAAGAGTACGTTACCTGCACGGCGGAGCCTGGCAAGCTACCCGTGTTGTATTTGATATGCCAAATACCAGTAACAATTATAGACCTCATTCTGGAATGGATTGAGGCTCTTTATGTTCCTGGAGCAAGCAGATGCCCTTGGGCTCTACTAGCATGAGACAGGACATATGGAGATGTTACTGGGGCCCACTCGAGCAAATCGATGATGAACGGGTAGACAGTGATACAGTGATACAGTGAGGCTGGAGATATACGTGGTTAAGGAACTGGGTTTGATCTGGGTTCCATCCCTGACACCCCAGATGTCCCCATGCACTGCCAGGAGTGATTCCCTGGGTTTAGAGTCTAAACAACCCCTGAGCATCCTCAGGTGTGGCCCCAATCCCGCCCCCCCAAATTTTCATAGTCTCTCTCAAATAAGTCTAATGGGATATCCGTAAGAGGCGATGGCAAGCATTCCACTGACGCTATTCACGGATGTGCACGAGGTCAGAGGTCACATGCAAACCAATGTCAGATTCCAGAATTAAATGTCAACTGTAGGCACTTAAAGGAGTTTCAGGTTTCAGGATAAGCTCAGTAATGACACTGAGGTAATCAATGGGGCTTAAGAGTTCAGAGACCATCTTTAATCATTTTAAATTTCCAATCTAAAAAAGAAACAAGATGCTGAAGGTCGTTAAAAACACTTACTTAAAAATCGAAGGTGCAGAAGTTTTGGCAGTACTTTGCTCAATACAATAATAGGTGGTTTTCAACCATAAACCCCTTAACCCCATATCCGCAGGTGTATTTTTGCTACAAATGTTCCTCCAGTCCACAACTGCTAATTCTGTACTCAAAACTGTTCATGATTTCACAACCTCAGTCAAGCAAGTGACACAGGAAATCCTGTCCAACAGGTTGGTGCTAAAATGGTTAAAACTGAGTGCTTACATGTATATTTAATTTAAATTTAATAAGAAAATTGTTCATAATAGCAAAAAAACACTCCCCAATAAGCAGCTATTTCTCAGCAACAAAAAAACACAAGACATGGCTAATATGTGTGATTTTTGTGGTGTGTGTGTGTGAAGCAAGATCACTTATTTATTTTGTTATTAATATTTTATTATACCACCGTGAGATATACAATTACAACGCTATTCATGTTTGGGGGTTTCGGTCACACCGTGTTCCAGCACCCCTCCCTCCACCAGTGCCCATGTCTCACCATCCATGTCCCCAATTCCCTCCCCCCTCCCATAGCCTTCCTCTATGGCAGGTTCTTTATCTCTTTTCTCTCTTTCTCCCTCTCTCTCTCTTCCTTCTCTTACATATTGTGGATCGCAATACATATACTTAGAAGCCATCAGGTGCATTTTTTTTTTTGCCTGTATTTAATGCTCAGAGGCAAGATCACTTTTTTTAAAATTTTTTAATTTTTTAATTTTTACAATTACAAAGATATACAATTAAAAAAGTTCATATTTGGGTTTTCTCTCTCAAATATGAGAGTCAGACTTGGGGCAGAACTGCTACTTGCTCTCCCTGTGCCCAGCAGCTCACAAGGAGCCCAGCAGAGATGGCGGGTTCTAGCCCTGGCCCGCTACCCCAGCAGAGTCTTGCAACAAGCCAGACGAACCCCCACTCCATGAGGGCCTCCATTATCCACATCGGGCTTCCCTCTCGTCAGAACTCCACCCAGCAGACCAGCCTATCACAGTCCGGCTCCACGCGGCCATAGCGGCCGTGCGGTTCATCAATAAATGCTGGACTTAGAGATGACGGCAAGAGTATGCTACCTGCACGGCAGAGCCTGGCAAGCCACCCGTGTTGTATTTGATATGCCAGATACCAGTAACAATTTTAGACCTCATTCTGGAATGGATTGAGGCTCTTTATGTTCCTGGAGCAAGCAGATGCCCTTGGGCTCTACTAGCATGAGACAGGACATATGGAGATGTTACTGGGGCCCGCTTGAGCAAATCGATGAACAATGGGAAGACAGTGATTTGGGTTTTGGTCACACAGTGTTCCAGCACCCATCCCGCCACCAGTGCCCACCTCCCACCACCAACGTCCACGGTTCCCTCCCCACTCCCCCAGCCCTCCTCCATGGAAGGTTCTTTATTTCTTTCCCTTTCTCTCTCTTTCTCTTTTCCTTCCCCTCAGACTATGGATTACAGAACATACATTAAAGGGTTGTCATGTGTATCTTTTTGCCTCTATTTAATGCTCAGTTCTAGGTTGGCATTAGTACCCTCGACAATTGTTAGAACACTGTTCCATTTTCTGTTTTACCTAGCCTCTGACTCCCACACATTTGTGATAATTTCCACCTTTGACAAGACCTTCTGATATATGTTTCACTTGACCTTGGATATTGGTATCATACTATGTATATATATATTTATGCCATGCAAATAAATGCAGTCATTCTGTATCTGTCTCTCTCCTTCTGGCTAATTTCGCTCAACATAATCTTCTCCATGTCCAACCATTTATAGGCAAATTTTATAACTTCATTTTTTCCTAACAGCTGCATACTATTCCATTGTGTAGATGTACCAAAGCTTGCAAGATCACTTTTATTGAACAAAATTTACTTAGAAGATGTGAAAAGATACAGAGGAAGAACATGTGCAAGAGAAAACATGTGGAGTTTTCTCCGGGTGGAAAAAGCAAGCGAAGACACAGAGACAAGCAGGAGACGTATTTGATCAAGGGCGAAAAGGGCTTGAGCAAGCCTTAAAGGTGTGCTCTGGAACACAGGAAGGACGGTGACCTCTAGGCAGAGCTGGGTGGGTAGGGCATACTGACCATAGTTCCTTTTGTGTTTGAAGAGATTATTATTATTGTTTTAATGGGGGGGCCCAGCCAGCAGTGTGTAGGGCTTGCTCCTTACTCTACACTCAGGAATCATTTCTGATGGGGCTTTGGGGTCCGTATGCAGTGCCGGGGATCAAGCCTGGGCCAGCCGCTTTCTGGAAAAGCATCTTACCCACTGTGCTGTCTCTCTGGTGCCTTACTCGGAGTTGAAACAACCGGAAAGACTAAACCAGACACCAGAATGGGGCTGTCTCTGGCCCCAGGGGGGACTGGGAGACAGGAACTCCCACTGCAGCCCAGGTGACAATCCACGCTGGGAGTCAGCAGGTGACACTGACCTGACGCCCGGCTCTTTAGTTCCGTGTTCAAAGAAACCACAACACCAGGTACTGGCAAAGTCGCTTTCTGGAAGGACAACGTATGGAGGAAAGCCTTACCTTGGGTCAGCTTTGGATTCTATCTTCTCCAGGGCGGCTTGTTCTTGGTCCAGCTTCTCACTGTGACTCTTCAACTAGAAGAGAATGGAGACGACGTTGCAAGAGTCCCGTGTGAAGAAGAGTGAAGTGTTTCTACCCTCCTTCCCATCTGGGTCGCATCTGTTCCCCCGTTTCTGACAAAGCGAAATTTGGTTGTTCACGGAGAAAACACACAACAGACATATGAAGCGGCTGAGGAACAATCACAGAAAGGTGAAAACTGGACCTTTCTGAACACATCCCGCTGGTGCGTGGCGTCCTGACCACAGCCTGAAAGCACAGAAGGAAATGGATGGACACGGATAAAAGCCAGCCTTAAGGCCAACAGCAGGTGCTTTCCGGAAGGAAGGGGAAACAGAGCGGCTGTGAGAGAGACCATGGTATTTCCGGTCCTGCCCCCGGCACTCAGCAGGCGCAGGGAAGGTCTCCCTCCTGCTGGGCTATGTGCCACACATTTGCTGAGTCAGCGCAGTTCTTAAACAAGAAGGTATTTTTTTTTATTTTTATTTTTACAATTACAAAGATATACAATTAAAAAGTTCATATTTGGGTTTTGGTCATACAGTGTTCCAGCACCCATCCCGCCACCAGTGCCCATCTCCCACCACCAACGTCCCGGTTCCCTCCCCCTCCCCCAGCCCTCCTCCATGGCAGGTTCTTTATTTCTTTCCCTTTCTCTCTCTTTCTCTTTTCCTTCCCTTCCAGACTATGGATTACAGAACATACATTAAAGGGTTGTCATGTGTATCTTTTTGCCTCTATTTAATGCTCAGTTCTAGGTTGGCATTAGTACCCTCGACAATTGTTAGCACACTGTTCCATTTTCTGTCTTACCTAGCCTCTGACTCCCACACATTTGTGATAATTTCCACCTTTGACAAGACCTCCTGATATATGTTTCACTTGACCTTGGATATTGGTATCTTAATATGTACATATATATTTATGTTATGCAGATAAATGCAGTCATTCTGTGTCTGTCTCTCTCCTTCTGGCTAATTTCGCTCAACATAATCTTCTCCATGTTCATCCATTTATAGGCAAATTTCATAACTTCATTTTTCCTAATAGCTGCATAGTATTCCATTGTGTAGATGTACCAAAGCTTTTTTATCCAGTCATCGATTCTCGGGCACTCTGGTTGCTTCCAGACTCTGGCTATTGTGAATAATGCTGCTATGAACATAAAAGTAGGGATGGTGTTTCCTCTGCGTATTTTTGGCTTCCCAGAGTAGATTCCCAGGAGTGGTATGGCTGGGTCAAATGGGAGCTCAATTTCTAGTCTTTGGAGGAATGTCCATATTGTTTTCCAGAAAGGCTGTACCAGCCGGCATTCCCACCAACAATGGATGAGTGTCCCCTTTTCCCCACATCCACGCCAGCACTTGTTGTTCTTGCTCTTTTGAATATGTGCCAGTCTCTGTGGTGTAAAGTGGTATCTCATTGTTGTTTTGATTTGCATCTCTCTGATGATTAGTGATGACGAGAATTTTTTTCATATGTTTTTTGCCATTCGAATTTCTTCCTTGCTGAAGTTTCTGTTCATTTCTTCTCCCCATTTTTTGATGGGGTTGTTTGTTTTCTTCTTGTAAAGTTCTACCAGTGCCTGATATATCCTGGATATTAACCCCTTATCAGATGGGTATTGGGTGAATATTCTTTCCCATTCTGTGGACTGCTTTTGTATCTTAGTCACTGTTTCTTTTGAGGTGCAGAAGCTTTTTAGTTTCATGTAGTCCCATATGTTTATCTTTTCTTCTCGTTGCTTTGTTAGTGATGTTTCACCTTTGAAGATGCCTTTAGCTTCAATGTCGTGGAGGGTTTTTCCTATATTTTCTTCAATGTACTTTATGGATTCAAGTCTGATATTGAGATCTTTAATCCATTTTGATCTGATTTTTGTGCATGGTGTTAGACACAGGTCCAAATTCATTTTTTTACATGTTGCTGCCCAGTTTTCCCAGCACCACTTGTTGAAGAGGCTTTCCTTACTCCATTTTAGACTTGTTGCACCTTTATCAAAGATTAAATGATCATATGTTTGAGGTTGGGTGTCAGGATACTCAATTCTATTCCATAGGTCCACAGGTCTGTTTTTATTCCAATACCATGCTGTTTTAATTACTACTGCCTTGTAGTACAGTTTGAAGTTTAAACAAGAAGTTTTACAGAAACTTGCAGCTTAGATTCTAAAGCATGTAGTTCAATGATAGAACAGAACACAGAGCTTCCTTTTGAAAAGACTAGACTTTTAGGGGCCGGAAGGATAACTCATGTGGCAGAGCTCATGTGTAGCACTGTGTGTGGCCTGGAGTCCCAGCACGGAGTGGTTCTCTGGTCAGGTGCCATCCTGGGAGCCCCGACGGCCTCCAGGCTTGAGCACTGAAATGGCAGGTCAGTATTGAGCAAGACTGTAGAAATATTTTGTTTTTAAAAAAGAAGGTGGGCCGGAGTGATAGTATAGTCGATAGGGTGTTTGCCTTGCACATGGCTGACCTGGGTTCGATCCCGGCATCCCATCTGGACCTCTGAGCATCGGCAGGAGTAATTCCTGAATGCAGAGCAAGGAGTAACCCCTGAGCATTGCTAGGTGCAACCCAAAAAGCAAAAAAAAAAAAATAAATAAATAAATAAAAGGTTGGGGCTGGGGTGGTAGTCCAACAGGTAGGGCATTTGCCTGTACACTGCCAACCCAGGTTTGATCTCTGGCATCCCAAATGGTCCCCTGAGCACAGTCAGGAATAATTCCTGAGAGCAGAGCTAGGAATTACTCTTGAGTAACTCCTGAGCATCACTGGGTTTGATCCAAAAACCAGAAAACATTACTTTTATGCTCATTGCTAATACCTGCTAGGTGAGGAAAACAAGCTACAAAACTTAAGTTTTGTAGTGCTTCCATACAAAAAGTGCTTCCATGCAAAAAGTGCTTCCATAGCACTTCCATGTAGTGCTTCCATAACTTAAGCATAGAGTGCTTCCAATGTGTATAAGTAATGTACACACCGACTGTATGAACGTCTATTAAACTATACACAGAATCCCAAGGGGCCAATGTATACGTGGTAACTTGCATATGCAGGAAATCTTTCTGAAAAGATTCAGAAGAAACTGATTACACTGTTACCCCCGGGGAGTGCAGCTATGTGACTGGGTACGGCAGTGCATTCCTTGTACTTGCTGAATTCTGGGCCATGTAGCGTGTTACCCATGTAAGAGAACAGGTTAAAATAAAGTTCTAGAGGACTGGAGAGGTAGTACAGTGGGTACGGAGCCTGTCTTGTATGGGACTGACCCAGGTTTACGTCCTACACCCCACAGGATCCCCTGAATACAACCATGAGTGATGCCTGAACACAGAGGCAGTCGTAAGTCCTGAGCACCACTGGGCCCCCCCACACACACACACATACACACAGCCAAAACACACTTAAAACACAAAAAGCAGGACAGAGTAATAGTACTGTGGGGAGGGAGGTTGCCTTACATGCGGCCGACCTAGGTTAGATTCCCAGCATCCCGTATGGTCCCCTAAGCACTGCCAGGAGTAATTCTTGAGAGCAGAGTCAGGAGTAACCCCTGAGCATCATGGGGTGTGACCCCAAAAGAAAAAAATCAAAACTGCAAGAATTCAAACTGGAAGTGGAAGAACAAACACAAACACAAGTTCCTTCTTGCCCCAGTCCTAAACAATTTGGAGAATTCTGTTGGGAACAAAAGCTGGGCCTCACGACGAGGCGACAACCACAGACTGAGGGTGCGCAGACGCACTAGAGCCAGACCCACACGGGGACAGCCAGGTGGGCGCAGCAGCGACCGGAAGCCCAGAGCTGGCACCCAAGTCCTGGAGCTGGGAGAAGCAGACGCGCCCTACTCTGAGCATCCCGGGGCACCCGGCCCTCCAGAACAATCCCGAATAGCTGCACGAAACGGGAAGAAGCCACACAACCGACACACAGATGCTAGGACCAAAGGCAAGCCCACCACCAAGGATGCACAAACGGCTGATGATAGAGTACAAAAGAGGCCACGGCTCACCACATGAGCTCTGATGTGGAAACAGAGTTTACAGAACAAGAAAAAGTACAGGCACAATGTGTTTAGCATGACACAAGAGGATACTGATTTTTTTTTTTAGATGGTTCAACCTCATGCAGATTTGACTCAAATCGTGACCACCAGAAGTCTGGGGCGACTGGCTAGAGTCCAGGCCCCTGGAGCACAGCACGGTCCCCTACTGTTCTGGGACCCGTTTCCATCCGTGCCGGAGCCATGTGTCTGCCCTGGATTCAGGATGTCTGGGAAGGGCAGGTTTTGTTGATAAGATAAAACCTGGGAACACTGCAGTGAAATGTTCAGTGGTGGGTTTTTTGGAGGGGGTCAGGGGTCCCCGCCTGGCAGTGCTCAGGACTTACTCGTGGCTCTGCACTCAGGGATCACTCCTCACAGGCTCGCGGGGCCACATGGGATGCTGGGGTCCGAGCCCAGGTCAACCCTGTGCAAGGGCTGTAGAGTGCCCTTCCCACTGTACTACTGCTCTGGCCCCCGAGGCCGAAGCCCAGAGGTGCAGGTCATTACTTACTCTTGGGCCTGGTCTTTGGTTATTCGGACCCAATCAAGCTTCTCTGCAAACTGCTCAGCACTAGGCCTCAAAGAGCTCCCCATGCATCTAGCGAGGGATTGACAGGGCTGAGAATGGGCTCTCTGAGAGGTCTCTGGTGCCAGAGTGCCAGTCCTAGAGGCCTGGAGCTGTCCTCCATGGCTTCTCTGCCATGGTGTGCTCATCTACAGAGCAGAGCTGATCATGCTGCTGTCCAGGCTGTTTGTGAAGCGCCAATGAACTAATCCCAGAGATGTGCCCGGCACACACCCAGCAGACGGCAGCACTGGCTGCTACTGCACTCTGGGGCTGGGGAACCAGCTCTGAGGGACCCTTTAACGTTCTAACACATCAAAGAGGCTCCACAAAGACTTGATTTAGCGCTTGGCACAAAGGAGACTTTATGGCCACCTAGGATTTACATCCAAAGGCGTTTCAGTGTCTTAGGAAAGTGATAACTAGACACCGGCTCTAATCTCTTCCAGACTGTTGTCCAAAGACTGATCCCTGACTTGGCAAACATCGAGCCAGGGTCTCTGCAGCACTGAAAGTGAGAGAGCAGCAGGGAGCCCCCCAGGAGCCACCATCCAATACACAGGAATGAAGTCCCAGAACAAAGCACTGAAAGCTGATCTGCCTAAGCGCAACACAGGCACCTTGGGAAGAATGAATGCTCTAAAGTCATTCGGATGCCTGCGCTTTCCAGCACGCTGACGAGAACTGATGAGAGAAGGTCAGAATCTAAAAGCCTTGTGAGGTTACGGCAAGGCAGTAAACTGAGCATGCTGCACAGAAAGAAGCACTTTTAAATGGGCAAACCAGATAAAATTAAAATAACACCAGGGCCCGATGGGTTTCAGAGTAAACCGGAAGATGAGTATTGCTGTGACAGCCCCCTTGCGGGGAGGTCTTGCCAAGCACGGACTGCACACTCCCCCGCCCCCTTCCCAAGACACCGGAGTCACAAAGACGAGAGTGTTCAGACCCCGAGGAGGGCGGCTCTCTACGAACACGCAAGCATCAAACCCCTCTCAGGGCGGCACTGGCGACAACGCCCGGGGTCCTGCCCCCGTTTCCCAGGCAACCAGTAGTGGAGGCAAACAACACCCGAAGCGCATGAGAAAACGGAGCCATGGCTCAAAGGGGTCCCTAAGCCCCATTCTTCCTGGGAGTCCCTCCTCAGCCCACCAAGGAACCCGGTCACGGTAAACAGCAAATTACAGCTGGCAGTCCTGTCTGCGCTGGCCCCTATCTACGGATCCAACAAGGAGCCAGGCACCGAAAGGATAAACTACGGAGTAGCAGTTGCTCCTTCGGTGGCTGCAGTGACTCTGAACACGTCCAGGCTTCTTCCTTGCCAACAGTCCCTAAACAAGACAGCACCACAACAATTTTTCCTAGTCACGCAGTACTATGATACATAGTACTCAGTATGTAGCACTAAGTACATACTACAAAGGTAGTACTTAGATAATATAGATGATCTAATATCTAATTAGATATTATAAGTTCTCTACATAAGATTAAAAGTGTGCAGGGAGAAAGTGGGTTTTATGCAACAGTTTCATGCTATTTTTATAAAGGGATGTAGTCATTCAGGATTCTGGCTTGGAGGGTGCAGAACCACCCCTGTGGATCCCAGGGAGAAACGTTTATCACTCTGCGGTAGTCTGTTATCAGAAGAAACCCGACTCTCAAGGAATTCAGTGTGCTGGACCCAGGCTGATCCGATCTGCTGGCGGGGCAGTGCCACTTCCGATAAAGACCCTTCACGGTCTTCCATGTGCCCCCCTGCCCACCAGGCCAACTTCCTGCAGGAAGGCATTTTCTCTCTCCCAGACCACAGGCATCTCTCCACCCAAATCGCCGAGGGTCTGGACACATGGATGGCCTGGGCCACGCACTCCTGTCTCCATCCACAAAGGGACCTGGGTCCCGTGAAGGGCATCCTGATCCCCACCACACCAGACTGTGGCCCCCAGCAGTACATTCGTCGTTGTGGAAGACAAGAGCAACATTTAGGAAGGCTCGGGGGCCAGGCAGTGGCGCTTACCTCCGACAGGGTTTTCTTGGATTCGTTGTATCTGGCCTGCAGGTCCGTGTGATTTGTCCGCAGCTGTAAAGACAAAAACAAAATCAGCAAAAAACACAACACGGTCTCTTAGCACTGAATGGCACCATACTGTGTATATACACACGGTAGTTTCTTTATCCAGTCATTTGTTCTGAGACAAGGGTTGTTTTGAGATTTTGGCTGATGTGACTAGCGCTGCAATGAACACAAGGAGTGTGGGTGAATGTCTTCTTCCAAATAGGTTTTAGTCCTTTGGGATAAATGTGAAGAAGCGCAACTGCTGGATAATATGGAGGAAGATCAATGGTCGGTATCTATCATCTCTCTCTCACTCTCTATCTATCTCTCTATCTCTATCTATCTATCTATCTATCTATCTATCTATCTATCTATCTATCTATCTATCTATCTATCTATCTATCTATCTATCTATCTATCTATCCATCCATCCATCCATCCATCCATCCATCCATCCATCCATCCATCCATCCATCCATCCATCCATCCATCCATCCATCCATCCATCCATCCATCCATCCATCCATCCCTATCTATCTATCTATCTATCTATCTATCTATCTATCTATCTATCTATCTATCTATCTATCTATCTATCTATCATCTGTCTGTCTGTCTATCTATTTATGCATTCATTCATTCATTCATTCATTCATTTTTTTGTAAAGTTCTTCCAGAGCTTTCTGTGTCTTGGATGTTAACCGTTTGTCAAATGAGTGCTGGACTCTGGTGAGCATCATGCTGAGTGAAGGTAGTTGGAAAGAGATGGACAGACCAGGGGCTGGAGCGATAGTCCAGCGGGTAGGGCATTTGTCTTGCATGCAGCTGACCCGGGTTTGATCCCGGCATCCCATATGGTCCCCTGAGCACCGCCAGGAGTAATTCCTGAGAACAGAGTCAGGAGTAACCCCTGAGCATTGCCAGGTGTGACCCAAAAATAAAAATAAAAAATATTAGAAAGAAAGAGATGGACAGACCAAAAGGTCTCCCTGATCTGTGGGATATAAGGAAACAACAGACGTCCAAAGGTAACAGAAACTGGGAACTGGTCTTCAGTAGGAAGCATATCACTGTATGGGGCGGGTGGGGTGGGAGGGATGGAGGGGACAGGAGGTGGGGGCAAGTGGGATAGTGGTGGGGGTAAGCAGCCACTCTGGTGGGGGAGTGTGGTGTTGGAAGGGCGCATGCGTAAAACCCTGCCAGTAGCAATACTATAAATTACGGTGCCTAAAATAAAACCTTATGTTCTCATTGGATCCTTACAACAAACCCAGAAGTAAATGGAATTCCTATTCTACGGATAAGAAAATGGGAACTTAGAACAATTTAAAGGAAGCAAGTGTAGAAATTTTTGAGGGTTAGAAACAATCAGTGAAGAAAAAAAAAACCCATATTTATTTTAAGTACCAACTCCCTGTCAGGTGACACGGTAGTCATCTGCATAAATCGACCACTGAATCCTTGCAGTCAATAGAAGACTGACGGTAGAAGATCTTATGACTTTATCTATGAGGAAATAAACACTCAGAGTGGTTACGTTGCTTGCTAAAATTCATAGCTGGCAACAAATAAAGTCAAAGCTTGAATTCAAGTTCGCAACTTCCGTATGGCTACAATCAATACAGTTACCCAACCTGCCTGTTCACAGAACACAACTGTGTTTCAGCCTTCAGAATCCAGCACAGACATGGCTGGCTGGCAAACAACGCCCAAGAGAAGAAAGGATTCAGAACTTCAACACTAAGAGAAAGAAAAACGAATTTCCTTTACTCTTCCAAGTTACAGAAATGAAAACTTAGCTCTTGAAAATGTCACCTCCCTGGTCCTCACTGAAATGGATTATACCCCGGTGGGTGTGGGGAGTGGGTCAAGGGCTGGAGCACCTGCTCTGCTCACGGAGCACCTGCTCTGCAGAAGGTGTCCCTGCTTCCAGTCCAGCACCACACGGCCCTGATCACCACCTGGAGGGACTCCCAAGCACTGAGCAAGAAGCACCAGTGTGGTTCCAAAGTCAAAACATTATATATATATATATATATATATATATATATATGTGTGTATATGTATGTATGTATACACACACACACTCTTTAAACTTCTGCTTTTGTTTTGGGGTCATACCGACTGTGCTCGAGGCTTCTCCTGGCTCGCTGCTCAGGAATTGTGCTCTCCATAGTGCTAGGGATCTATGAGGTTCTGGGGATCATATGGACATATGAATAGAATCTGAGAATGTTCTATTAAAAACTCAAAGGAGTTAAAAATTGAAAGGAGACATAGGGGTCAAAGAGCCAGTTCTGCCTTGCATGCAGCTGTCTCGGGTTCAATCCCGGCACCTAATATGCAGCACTCCAATCCCTGCCAGTGGTGATACCTGACCTCAGAATCAGGAGGAAACCCAGCTCAGCGTCAGGTGTTGCCCCCAGCAAAAGCAAACAACGAGGCATGGGGGAGGCCCAGAAGGGGGGAAGGTAGAAGAAAACCGTTATTAAATTCTTTGGCTGTTACTTACCTGCAAATAATTTTTTTTGTTTGTTTGTTCTTTGGAGGCCACACCTGGCAGTGCTCAGGGCATCCTCCTGGCTCTGCACTCAGGGATCAGCTATCCGAGCAGCGATCAAGCCCTTTACATCATTGGTAGTGAGAGCACTTCAAGAGAAAGTTTGCTTTTCTCCTGAAATCCTGGCGCTGGAACTCCTACAGTTGTTGAGTTTCCTCAAAGAGTGCCTGGCATCTCACCCCTACACTCATTCAACCGCTGATCTCGGCCTTCGAGCTGCTCAGACACACTACTGTGAGCAGGTGACAAATAGGACCGTCACTTATATATATGTGTGTGTGTATATACACATACAACACATACATATATGTATATATACATACATATATATACATACATACATATATGTGTGTATATATACATATTATATATATATATATATATATACACACACACACACATATTATGATACCAATATCCAAGGTCAGACAAAACATGGATCAGGAGGTCTTTTCAAAAGTGGAATCTACCACAAGTATCTGGGAGTCCAAGGTTGGGTGGGACAAAGAAGGAAACAGTGTGCTAACAGTTGTTGTAAGTGATAATACCAGCCTAGAACTGAGTATTGAATACAGGCAAAAGATACACATGATAACCTCTAAATGTATGTATCGCAATCCACAGTGTGTAAGAGAAGGAAGAGAGAAAGAGAGAGAGAGAGAAAGAAACAGAGAAAAGAGATAAAGAACCTGCCATGGAGGCAGGCTAGAGGGGAGGGGGAGGGAATCGGGGACATTGGTGGTGGGAAATGGGCACTGGTGGAGGGATGGGTGCTAGAACAATGCATGACTGAAACCCGGACATAAACATCTTTGTAACTGTATATCTCACGGTGGCATAATAAAATATTAAAAAAACAAAACAAAACAAAAAAACAGGACAGTCACTTTCCTCAGAGAGCTGGGCCAGCACAAGGTGGACTGGAGAGGAGCCGGGCAAAGATGGGCCCAGAAAAGACGCAAGGGAAGAGTCACTGTGTTTGAACGGCAAGTTTCTCTGACAACGACTCACAGCGCAGGAGCCCGGCTGGGAAGGGGAAGACTCTCTCCTTTCCAATTGGACTATTAAGATCTGCACATTCGGTGACGGTTTCATAAATGAAAGTCCCACCATAGCTTAGCTAACCTCCCCTGGGACCTCCTAACTCTTCTACCTCCACTTTCTCTTGCACCACTGAAGACGGTGAGGGGCAGGGAGGCAGATACCCCGAACTCCCCAACATTCGGATACCCCAAACTCCCCAACATTCGGCTGTGGGTTCCTCCTCCTTTCCTCAATCTCAGTCTTCTTCTGAGAACCCATCGAGCTTGTCCAGGTCCAGGCCCTGCAGTACATGCGCTTGCTGGACACTGGGAAGTTCTTTACTTGGTGCCTGCTTTTACCCTTTCTCCCGTGGCTCTGCAGGCTATCACCCTCACAGGAGTCTGACAGTGAAGACCACCGGGCATCTGGGCTGCTTTCTACCTCCACAACCTTGTAAGACAGATCCTTGGATTTATATAGTTTGGGCCCTAGGGACCCAGAAGATGGCCCCAGAGTGTCAGGCACCTGTCTGACAAGAGCAAAGCTGCAAGTGCAAACCCCAGGTGCCGTCTATAAGCACAGAGGGATCCTGGCAGTCTCACTCTATGGCTCCCCAGAAACAAAGGGCTGGAAGACGGCCCGGTGATTCAGGGGGTGCCCTGGGCAAGTGTGAGTGAGGTCCCAGGGTGAGTGCCCCAAGCTGCGCATAACTGAATATACCAGAAAGAAGAAAAGAAGGATCTGGATCCTCTCATAAACTACTGCTATAAGCATAAACTGATAAAATAATTGGTGATTGACAGTTTCTAGCAAAAGTGCATATATTTTTGGTCGAGAAATTCTACACAAAGATACCAAGCATAATATAACTTGAAATTTGAGGACAACTGGAAAAAACCTCATAACTATGAACAAAGGACAGGTCAGAGAAATTAAGACACATATATATTTTTATATAGATACATAATGCTTCACTTCAGAATAATGAGAAAGAATGAAGTATGCCTACAGAGTTTATGAAAATGGGAAGGCTGGTTATTTAAAGTTTAATAAATGCTAATCTTGCCCTAGGAACCTTCTTCAAGATTAGAAATTGGTAAATGTTTTTCATTAAAGGGTCAGAGAGTAAATTTTTATATATCATATGTTCTTACCATAACCCCCAATTCTGCCACTGGAGCTTGAAAATAACCACAGGAAATACATAAACAAGAGGCATTTATACATGTTTCAATGAAACTTCATAGATAAAAACACGTCGTGGCTGGACTGCCCGGGCCCAGGCATGCTGACCCCGTGCTCAGGTCCGCCCTGACTAGTCTACCACGGAGTTTTCCATTCCTTTCCTGGTCTTCCCATTCTGAAATATGGCTTCATTTTACTTGAGTTAAATGATTAAAAAAAAACACCACACCAACCTCTTCCAGATGTTTGGTCTTCTGCAGAATCTGCTTGTTCAAGGAAATGACTTTCCGACGATGCAGTTGGGAGGCTCCTAATTTTTCTGGACTTTCTTCAACTGACAACTCGGACTGCTGTGGGAAACAGGCGGGGAGACCCCCAGGCAAGTTCATGAGTCCACCTCAGTTCATGTCATCAGAGCCCTCCTGCCCTGCCCACGCCGGTCACCGGAGGGCAGCTGGGGAATGGCAAGCCGGGGAGCCTATGTAAGAGGCAGAGATGAGTCAGACGCAATGACCGAAACCCCTATTAACAGACTCTGCATTTCATCCCGAGGGTCCTGGTGATGTGGCACAGCACAGGACATCATAAAGCATCTCAGAGCAAGGGACACCATGGATACATGTGGCTCTGCAGTTATCAAGAATGACAGAGTCACTTTGCTCAAAGAGAGCTGAGTATAATGTTTAACCCAACCTCCAACTGATTTCTCTCTGCCCACAGACCCATTCACGTTGAACAATTCCTAATCTTTTTATTTAATTTTTTGGGTCACACCCAGCTATGCTTGTTACTGGCACCCGCCGGAAATCGATGAACAACGGGATGTCTAGTGATCTAGTGATCTAGAGACAGCTATGCTCAGGGGCTACTCCTGGCTCTTTGCTCAGGAATCACTCCTGGAGGTGCTCGGGGGACCAGATGGGATGCCGAGGATGGAACCCAGTTTGGCAGCATGCTAAGCAAATGCCCTATCCGCTGTGCTATCGCTCTGGCCCTGAACAATTTATCTCTACTCTTGTGTTCACAGGATGAGTCTGAGAGAGTGGACGTTGCTGTGAGGCCAGTTACTGAACTGACAATGAGGAGAGAACGGAGAAGACGGGCTGACAGCTCGCAGCCACTGCCAGAACCGGACGATGAACAGTTTGGAGTGTGAGGACGATTTCCATGATGGGGTGACGAAGGTAACGCAACAACATTATTGACAGGCCGTGTCAAGAAAGAATACTCTCATTGTACATAGTGAGTACTAAACGTCTCAAAACCAAGAAACAAGTCCCAGGCACAAGAAACAAGAAGGTCTGAACACTCACTGTGTTTACTTAGCTGCAATCCTGTACTTAACACTCTTTTTTGGGTGAGTGGAAATAGCTACTTATTATAATCACATTTCCTTTTATATTGCAATTCCAAGCCTATTTGACTATTTACCTTTCCCTGCATTCTTGGGGGGGTGGAGGGTGGGGAGTGGGTTTCCTCCGGGTGACCAGCACATATGCCTTAATCCCTGTACTCTTATCACTCTGGATCTACCTTCTAGTTTTTTCTTTCTGTTTGTTTTGATTTTGTTTTGGGTCCACACTGACTGACCTTCAGGGCTAACTGCTGGATCTGCGCTCAGGAATTACTCCTGGTACCTAGAGTACCTGCTTTACTGTCTTCTGGTCCTCCCTGGAATTTTAACAGGGCTTCAAAGTCTAAATTTCAGGTTAGAAATTTAAGAGGGTTAAGGCGCTTGCTCTGCGTGCTGCCCACCCCGGTCGGACCTCCAGTACAACATACCATCCCCTGAACCACCAGGAATGATCCTCAGCACTACTAGGTGTGGTAGCAGTACTTTCCCTGTCCCTGCAGCATAAAAAAAAAGTCTGAAAATTTACTCATAGGTGAAAGGGATGGGAAAGTGAGGGGGAGGAGAAATCTACTGGTCTAATCACCTTATGCTGGTTACGAATCTTGAATACTTCAGTAGCTCTGTTAACTGATAATTAGATTTTGCTGCTCAGTAACTCTGGAGGTGGGGAACAACCAGCAAAATAAAGCTCCATAAAACGGTGAGGAGCATCGACTTCTACCGTGGGCTGGTAGGCCGTAATGGATAGGTACAGACAAAGGAAGCATTTGGTATTCCAACAAAGCTAGCCTTGAAACCATGGATTTTGGAAAATGTCAACCAGTGTCCTTTAGCTTAGTAGATCTCTGGAATTTGAAGCCAACCTTTAAAAAATGTAATTGATTTCAGACAGAATGTAATTATAACCTTTAGTCTAAAAAAAGAGCTAGAGAGAACTGTTTCTGAGTTCCCTTTATTTAAAGACTACAAAATTATTTAAGAGTAGTTGTAATAAAGAGATGGGGGAAAAGTTCACTTTATTTCAATTTTCAAACCACTTGCCAAAACAGTAATAATGAGCTGATCGTAACGCTCTTTTTGAAGGTACCAACTGAGCTATGTTCTACATTTGACCTCTTTGGATTTCTATATATTTAGTGGCTCCCTGCACTCCCACATCCTGCCCCGTAGAGTTACTTTCAGGTTTGGGCTTTAATGTTCATCCCTGTCTGGGTAGATATACTACCTAAGTGAGCTTGGCAGTGGTTTCCAAAGAGTCACTGGCTTATCCTCAGAGCATCGTAGTTAACTTTCAGAGTTATGTAAGTTTCCTATTTGATGATGTATTGATACCGGAAATAGAACAAATATCCTGATTACTGCAACTATCCTTCACAGCGCATCTCTATGAGATATCCAGATTATTCCGACCTGTCTTCTGGCTGCCAGCCTGGCTTTGGACCAGACCTGGCTGTGGGTAGAAGGCTCAAGGGGATGTAGGACACACACACACACACACACACACACACACACACACACACACACACACACACACACATACACGCACACGTACACACACAGTGCTGCTCTTTACCTTTGGTGTGGACTGGATGGGTTTTACTCCTGATCAACTTAATTTGTATTTTGTAGACAAGTCCCCAAGAGAATAACACTGCATTTCCTACCCAGCTTCCATGGTTTTTACCAAAGAACACAGTCCACAGACACCAGCTTGTTTAAGCCCAGAAGCGTGTATATTCCCTTTGCCCTCCAAATTCTAAGTGGACCCGAACACTCAGACCTGGGTTTCTAGTCTATAAATGAAAACAAAACAAAAGGAACAACAACAACCAAAAAAAAAAAAGAACCTGTAGCTTCACATCTGAGATATTTCTTGTACCGAAAACCAGAAACCACATTGATACCTGGAAATACATGGCTCAGATGCTCTCTTCCCCCCTTCTCCCTTCTCCCTACCACGGTGCATAACTACTACCTGCCTGCCTACTTACTTACCTACCAACCTCCACACTCAACAACCTACCATCCTACAAAATCATTAACCTACCAACCTACCCACTCACCAACCTTCCAATCTACACTCACCAAAGAACCAACGTTCACACTCACCCAAGCTACCAACCTACCACTCACCAACCTATCAATCTACACACTCACCAAGCTACCAACCTACAGTCACCAACTATCAATCTACGCACTCACCAACCTACCAACCTACACTCACCAACCTTCCAACATACACTCACCAACCTGTGTACTCACCAACCTACCAACCTACACACTCACTGAACTACCAACCTACACACTCACCAACCTATTAACCTACAAACCCACCAACCTACATAATCACCAAACTACACACTCACCAACCTACTTATCAAGAGAGTCCCTTTCGCATAGAGCGCCAACCAATGTGTGGGCCTACCCATCCTATACAGAACACTGAGAGGAAAAAGTTCTTTCAGAGGCCACACTTGGACAGCTGACTCAAAGAACCATAAACCCATACAGTGAGAAGATGCCTGCAATACACAGGAAGAATCTTCAAGTCTCTATCCAGTTTGCTATTATATCAACCATGCTCTAAACATACAGGGCCTTTAAAGTCTTTCTTGGAAAATGAACCAAGCTCAATAATCTCAGGTAGCTCAATCTCTGGGCTAAACACTCTGAGGTCTTGTGGAATGAGGGACAGGCAGATTTCGCTCCCTTCTAGGGCCCAGCAGCTGACCCAATCTCTCCAACATATGAAAGGCCCAGCTCCACAACTAATCTCGAAAAAACTTTGGCTAAGCCACCAAATCAGGCAGGGCGGGTTGAAAACTCTGAGGCCTCCTCAGAATGGGGGCAGGCAGGTTCCCTTGCAGAGAAGCCCAGCAACTGCCACCCCTGGCCTCCTCCTTCAAACAGACCAGTCCACAGCTCCTGGAGCATGTGGCTGTGCCTCCTCCCTATTCCACAGTATTAACAGCACAGCTGGAGCACAGCAAGTTTGATGGAAAGTTGCATAGAAGCCCACCAAGTTCAGTAACCAAAAACAGCTGAACAGAGCGGCGCAACCATCACCACCAAGTTCAGTAAATCCTCAGTGACTGCGGTAACACCACGGTGAGATATAACAATTATCACAAATTGCTTTCAGGGGCCTGAGCGACAGTTCAGTGGGCAGGTGCTGATCCTGCATGAGGCTTACCCAGGTTTGATGCTTGGAACCTCATATGGTCCCATGAGCCGGTCAGGAGTGATCCCTGAGTGCAGAGTCAGGAGTAAGCCCAGAATAAAAAAAAGGTTTTATTATTGCAAGGTATCAATCCTCATTACTCTATGGAGCCCTTTAAATCTACAGCTGCAAAGCATTAATGCGCACTATTATCAAGACAGTGCCCACTCCACTGATATTTTCCCAGGTCAGTTAACTTGACTCACATGCACATAACAGATCCAATTATATATGTACACACAACACACACATATGTATATACACACATATTAATTCCTCTATTTGTTTTAATCTAATCTGTCATGCAAAAAATTTTTTTTTAAAACGGGAAGCTATATTTGTACAGAGATTATTCTAGATCTGAACAGAATATTTAGGGGTACACACATGATGTAGGGAGCCACTCCTGGCTTGGTGACGGGGAGACATGCCATTCAGCGGTGGGGTCTAAACCTGGACCGCCAGCCTGTGAAACGTGTGCTCCTGCTAGCTGAGCTCTCTGACCCCAAAGAGGGTTCTTAAACGAGTCAAAAGAAAGCTGGCTGTTTTGTTTCTCAAACATACTTTTAAAATTTAGCCATCTACGTTCTTAATTACTCTCCCAAAAGTCAAAATAACTAGGAATGAGGATGGCAGACACGGTTCGTGAAAATGTCTCAAATGACGTTAGTTATGATCACTAACGGTTATGAAAAAATGGCCAAGTTGGATCTTGTAAAGATGTGACGTGACCAAAGTTGGAACAGTGGAAAACAGAAGGTACTTCGTATTAAACATAAGACAGAAAAAAGCAGTAAATCCTCAGGGCATTTAAATTGATTTGTGCTAAAAATGTGCACCTGTCTAAGCATGGTAACCATTGATAACAAGCCACTGTTGTTTACATTAGAGCGGGGCTAAAGTGCTCAGCTGATTTTGTTCAACAATATCAGATTAAGAACGTGCCTCCAAAACCACAGTGTGGATTAAGGTGATTTCTACTGCAGATCTAATGTTTTCTAATAATTGACACATCTTCGTAAATCCTATTCTTGGGGAACTAGATTTAAATGTCACCCAGTTACATCGATCTGGCTCAAAACAGTATGAGAAACAAACTGTGATGACACTTTAGCTAAAACTATATGCTTTTATAATGAAAGAGACCCAAAAGGTTATTTACATATTGTTCTTCCCAATACAGGAATCTCTCCTTTATCACCCCAACCCCCAACAGAATATGGTACTAAACTGTCAGAAATAAAGGATCTCTGGGGCTTGGGATGTGGCGCAGGGGACGTGGATTCCGTCTCTGGCACTGCAAAAACGAAAGAGTAAAGAAGAAAAGGCCGAGAGAGGAGTCTGAAAGCCTTGGCGATGGCCAATAGGGACCGGGAACGGCGGTGACTCCTGTTGCCACTCGGAATGCTCCACCCTGCCAAGGAGCCAAGTTTCCAAACCAGACAGCCTTGGAACTTAGCGACGTGGTACTGGACAGGTTTCTTAGCCCCTCCTATCCTTAGCATCTTCATCTGTAAAATGGGCATAACATCACATGCTTCTCTGCCCCTCACTGCCCAGTACTCTGTGAGGCACCAGGAGTAGAGAGAAGAGTGGAACACTGTCCACAGCACATAGGCAGAGGCTCAGCTCTGTGTGAGCACGAATGGTGAAGGAACGCGGGGAGGCCACAAGGCAAAAGGGCTGCCTGTGGTTCGGGAGTTAAGTTAAAATGATGCTATAAACAGCACAACACTCGGTAGATTCTCCTGATTTTCCCTAACACGATGCCCCCAGAATTATGAAATGTCCTAAAATCAAGTACATGCTGGCCAGTAATAATTCAGCTGGAAGACAAATGCTGTCATAAAATTTGTGTGTAATTGCTTAGTATGTGGCATTATGAGATTTCTTTCTTGCCCATCTAAGGGCCCCTGGACTTTCCACGGTGCAAGCTCCTTCCTTTTCTTCATCACCTTAAGAAAAGAATAACAGATTTGAAGTATTTTTTTGTTTTCAGCCTTTCTGTAGTCTTCTGCAAATCACAGTAACAGATGCGTCTCTGTAAAAATGAATGCCAAGATGCAGGATGCAAACCAGAGATCAACATTTATATGTATCATGGATCACCCAGCACATCCGGAATGAGTACTACATGATGGAAACCAAGGATCACCCAGCACATCCGAACGAGAGCACTACATGCTGAAAACCATGAATCACCCAGCACATCTGGAATGAGTACTACATGCTGCAAACCGAGGATCACCCAGCACATCCGGGCGAGTACTACATGATGGAAACCAAGGATCACCAGCACATCCGAACGAGCACTACATGCTGGAAACCATGAATCACCCAGCACATCTGGAATGAGTACTACATGCTGGAAACCGAGGATCACCCAGCACACCCGGGACGAGTACTACATGCTAGAAACCATGAATCACCAGCACACCCGGGGACGAGCACTACATGCTGGAAACAAAGGGAGACAGAGCTGGTGCGCCTTGGCTCAAAGCCTACCAATGCTCATGAATTATATATCTGGAAGTTTCTCTACATTCCTCTTCCCTGCTGCTTTACAGGAACCATATTAAATTGAGTTACATATCTTAGAGGCTTGCTTTGAAACACATATCTTATTTATCAAGTTACACTGGTTAAAAGAACTTGTGAACTTGAAGTGAAAGTAGAGCCTACATATGTTTTTTACTTCAGTTTATATCCCAATGCCTTTTGAGTTTCCAAAATCTTGTACCAGGCAGGACATCTAATTCATTCACTGGTCACAAAATCACTTTCACATTTTCATCCTCTAAAACCGTCCCTTATTCCATTTCTCCACTAAGCAAAACTGTACTCTTTGAGTTGCATCTAACCTAGGTTCTTTTCACACACACCAATGGCTTCCCTCCTGGAAATTACTCCATTCGGTCTCTTCTTTCAAGGGTATCGTGACTAATACCTTAAGGACAGGGACACAAATTTCAGACTTTATGGCAATAAGATGGAAGAGAAAAACAAACAGGCTGTGGAAGACAGCCCAGCAGCGCCCTGAGTTCGGCCTGCAACACTGAGCCTTTATGAACCACACCTCGAAATGGAGGCAGGGCGAGCGCCTGGTTTCAAACCAACACGCGGCAGTGAAGGAGTGGGAGGCAGGTGAAGTAAATGAAGTGATAAGAGTCCAAAAGATGCTCATGTTAAGATATTAACTAGTCTATGCAAACAACCAATTCTCTAATTCTCCACGAGAAAACCTCCTTGGAAGGAAAGTGTGTCAAACTCCTCCACAGGCAGTTCCTGTGCTGCAGGGAACGTTCCAATACTTCCATTGGGCCAGAACGGAATGTGAATCTAGGGTCAAGAAAGCCGGGCACAGTCCCTGGAGTGCACTTGATCATTTAAACACAGGGTGAGAAAGGGGAAGTCCAAGGATCAGAGACTCGGAAAGAGACTCAGGAATGAGGTCCTAACCGGAGAAAAGAGGTAGCAAGCTCTGGGCTCCCAGGCAAAGGAGAAGGCTGGGGAGGAAAAGTGTTTGCTAAGCACAGGGAAGTCCTCCCTGCTGGCCCTCCGCTCCGACGACCCCTGGTGCGAGGTAAACACCAGCTCTGGTTACGGCTGAAGCTCCCGAGGACGGATGACCTCTCTTCCTCAAAAGGCCATCCACGTTCAAGCATTTCAGAAATGGGGCAGAAAGAGAACACAGCAGGTGGGGCGCTTACTTTGGACTCGGCCAACCTGGGTTCAATCCCCAGCACCCCACATGGTCCTATGAGCCCCTCTAGGAGTCATCCCTGAGTGCAGAGCTGGAGCACTGCCGGGTGTGAGCACCCCCAAAGCCCCATTAAAAAAAAAAAACAGATTTCAGAGGAGCATGAAGACTGAACAGAAGGTCGGAGCCGGGTTAACATGTCATGAAAGTCTCCGAGACTGGGAAGGCAAAGCTGTTCCAACAGATGTCAACATTTTAGGGAACACACTGAGCAAGCCTGGGAGGGAAGGATGTGAGAAAAGGCTCCGTAAATCTGGCTTCATCCACTCACTATCTCGGCCAGACGAGAATCAGTTATGAGCAAAATGATTCATCGCCGTCTCCCTGAAATATTCAAGGTCCTGCTACCTATTCTTGGGATGGGGAAGAAAATTACACTGAAATATGACTTCTGGGTTTTTGCTCATTCTATACCCTTTTAATAAAACAGAAGGAAAACTTTTGCCTTGGGCTTGGCTGAGTTATGGGGTTTATCTCTTAGGTGGCGAAGCTTCATCTCTCACGCCAATCACCGGACGGGGCACCAGTCATGAGAAGTCTGGTAGAAAAGGAAAAATGCCTGCGCTGTACCTCGGGCATCAATTTATCAAATGCAATAATTGCTCTGAGAGACAGGTCTTCTCTTCATGTTTACAGAAAAATAGGCACCACAGAACAAAATAAATGTAGCTAATGGGCAAACGCTGAGAGCAGAGCCTGGCAAAGCCTGGCAGGTGTCGGGCCGACACAGCCCGACGCAAGGACAGATGCCCTCACTGTGAGGGGAGGGTGGTGGGAAGAATGAGCAAGTCCCTGGGATATTCCCTGCAGTTTGGGAATCTCCAAGCTCCGGCTGAGCCGCGCGTACCTTCTCCGCGTACTCAGACACGATCTGCTTGATCTCGGCGGAGCAGAGTCCCACGATCTGGCCCACGGAGCTGGCGCTGAGTCGGCTCTGCAATCACAAGGGCAGCGGGTGCTCAGCCTGGACACTGCTGCCCAAGAGACCACTACCTCAGAGGGGGCCTAACCGGGCTCTGGCTCAGGACTCACCAATGAGAAAGTGGGAAAACATGTCTTGGGGGTGCAAGTTAAGCTACTGCTGAAGCCGCTGAGCTTCAGCAGCGACCAATGTGGGTTCCACTTGGGCAGTGGATACTTGTGGAAAATCCTTTTTTTTTTTTTGGGCCATACCCAGTGTTGTTCAGGGATTACTCCTGGTGAGCTCAGGGGACCATAAGAGATGCTGAGTATTGAATCGGGGTCAGTCGCATGCAAGGCAAGCACCCTCCTCACTGTACTATCGCTTCAGCCCAACAAATCCTTTTTCAATTTTAATAAACACACCAATGCTTTACTTCCCAATGGCTACAAAACAGTGTCTCTGGGAAACATGGTGGACACAGAATTCAAGGAGAAATGTACAACAGGAGAAAGGGGATGCCAAAACCCTAAAATCTCTCTTGAGTCTTCCGTTCTGAACAGGATTGACTCTTTCAAAGCACTAGGTCCTTGGGGCTGGAGCGATAGCCCAGCGGGTAGGGCGTTTGCCTTGCAGCGGCTGGCCTGTGCCGGCCTGGGTTCAATCCCGGCATCCCATATGGTCCCCCAAGCACCGCCAGGAGTAATTCCTGAGTGCAGAGCCAGGAGTAACCCCTGAGCATCGCCGGGTGTGACCCAAAAAACAGAAAAAAAAAAAAAAAACAAAGCACTAGGTCCAACCTTTAGGACCAGTCTTGAGTTGGTCCAAAAGCAACGCAAATGCCTGGTACTTTAATTTCTACCCTAGCACGTTCCTTGGCACGGGTGTAAGCGGGTCTGGGGAGCTGACCCTGGCTCTCCCACTGGCGCTGGCCCAGCGGGCACATCCCTCTCTCTCCGGGGCCCTGCAGTCTCCCCTTCAAGTGTATTCATGGACAGCAACATGCTCAGACAGAAAAAGCTTCCCACAGGAAGGGCCCAAGGAAACGGAGCATTGAGAATTCCCTATGGGGGAGGCGTCTCCACGGAGCCGGGCAGGGCCCGTCCCTGCCATCACTTCCTCCCTCACCTCCCTCACCGGCCATGGCAGTCATCTTGGTCATCAGTGATTGAATCTGCTGCTAGAAAAGGAACAAGGGGAAGAGTGTGTGAGCAGAGCTGGCAAAATGCCCCAATCAGGCTTACGTGGGGGGACTCTAAGGACGGTCTTACTCACTATCCTTTGCGGTAGCCCCAGGGCAGGGGAGACCACGGGAAATGGGGGAGGAGAAGGACAGGTGGCCAACAGCAGCTGGCGGTGGGAGAGGCAGCGGGCTGGGTGGGAAAGCAGGGGTGGAGATGAAACTGCTCCCCAGTGACTGAACGGGAACAGCAGGGGGACGGCCGCGGCCACCACACCTCTTCTGCGGCTCGAAGCTCGTCTTCATCCTGGGCATCGGTTTTCTCTGTCACTGTGGGAAGGGCCGCTTTCTTGTCCCTCTGCCTGGAAGGAAAGAAGATGCCCCAAACAGCTGTGCACAAGAGTGGGAGTGTCGCAGAACAAGGACATGATAGCCACCCGGCAAAGTCGCTACGGGAAAGCTTCAAGATTGGGAGGGTCCACCCAGTCCCCTGAAGACCAAGCCCACTGGGTTCCTGCCTGGGCCCATCTCTGCTTCCGAAGGCTCGCCATGGAATCTATCACTTCCCACAAATTTTCGAGACCAATCTCTAAGTATAAGACCTTCTCGGATTCAAGCGCCTTCATGCGCATGCAACAGGCTCAAGGTGTCTTTTCAAACTACCAGTTTAGACTAGCTTATAACTGAATTAAATAAGGACCTATTAGTTTTCTTCATATACTAGAAAAGGTTAAGCAGTGTTTGGTGAAATCTCTGAGAGAGAGAGAGAGAGAGAGAGAGAGAGAGAGAGAGAATGTGTGTACTGCATCTTACATAAAACAGAATTCCTGCTGTGCAATGTTTGAAAGTCACTGGTTTGAAGACTGAGAATACAAATGGTTTCATCTGGCCACTAGGCTCCTACTTCTCGAGCTGCATCTGGCTCTGTGCTTCCCACCACACACAGGACCTGACGTGACCGTTGCTCCTTAAATATGGGCTGGGCGTGACAGCTGTGTTTTCAGTCTTTCCTGCAGTCAATCAGCCCATGACATCAGGTTTTCTGCACATCAGGATTTTCTACTACACCTTTCTCAGACTACCCCAATTGCAGGATGCGTGTTTAGAATCTTTTATTATACTGTGTAAAATAAGAGGGAGAGAGATGCAGAGACAAGAGAGAGAGAGAGAGAGAGAGAGAGAGAGAGAGAGAGAGGAAACTGGGGTACCTGCTATTAAGGCAGCCAGGGGGCGGGAGGGGGTGGGGTACATTGGTGGTGGAAATGGGGCACTGGTGGAGGGATGGGTGCTGGTATACTGTATTACCAAGAACCAATTATGAGCACCTTTGTAATTGTATGTTTCCACGGTGGTATAATAAAAAATTAAAAAAAAATAGAATCTTTTATTATTGGCTCATGAAAAATCTACGGCTCTAACTGCTGGGTATTTGTGCAGGGGGACAACATGGCCGTTGCAAACGTGCCATCTGAACTCAGAATGAGGACAATCCCGAAGCTAAAACCACTTCAGGTTTTTTCCAATCATAATTGTATGGCCTTATTTCAAAGTACAAATATATATATATACATATATAATATAATGTATATATATATTATAATATACATAATATATGTGTAATATATTATATATATTATATATAATATATCTATATATATTTGTGTGTACATATATACATATATGTACACACAAATATATGTCTATATATGTACACACAAATATATATACAGATATATTACATATATACAAATATATGTATATTTGTATATATGTGTTATATATTATATATTATATATACACACATATATATACAAATATATATACACATATATATTATACTACATATATACACACATATATATATATGCATGTAGGTGCTTGTTTTCAGATGGAAAAACTTTTTGTGTGTTTGGGCTACACATGGCAACAGCTGAAGGATCACACTTGGCTCAGTGCTCAGGGCACCATCCCGGTGCTGGGGACTGAACTGGGGTGAGCTGCGTGCAAGGCAATGTCCTTCTTCATGCCCTGTACTACCTGTCCGACTCCAGACTGAAATTTTGTATCGATTAAAAGTGATATAACATGGGCCGGAGCGGTAGCCCAGCGGCAGGGCATTTGCCTTGCATGCGGCCGGCCTGTGCCGGCCGGGTTCAATCCCCGGCATCCCATATGGTCCCCCGAGCACCGCCAGGAGTAATTCCTGAGTGCAGAGCCAGGAGTAACCCCCTGAGCACCGCGGGTGTGGCCCAAAAAGCAAAAAATAAATAAATAAATAAATAAAAGTTATATAACACATTCTTACAATAGGAATTCAAATGACCAAATGTCACGTGACTTGCTCAAGTTCAGAAAGTGCTTTGCTTTAGAGCAAATGACTGTTAAGTCTCAAAGGACTGAAACAAAATATGAGGGGGAAACAATGAGAAAGCAAAAGAGAAGCTATCCTAGGCAGCACATGCTGCCTGTCTGCCCGTGAGCTGCTAACACTGATAAAAAAGAAGCTTAGGAGGTATCTGCTATGTGCTGGGAGCGTCCTTCACCCTTTACGTTTTGCCCTTCACAACAAGCTGCCCTTGTGTTGGAGACGTGGTACATGAAGGCACTTCAGCGGCTAATGCCCAAATTCAAAAAGTGGAGGGGGAGTGCGGGCACGAGAGGAGCAGCCCAACGTTGGAGTGCGAGCTCCCACCTTACAGCCGCGCGCCAATGGTAACAGACAGGAGCTAGTAAGTATCTGATGAGCGGGTGGGCGTTCAGAAATCCATGAAGAGTCACGGAGAACCCTGTGTGGCAGCTTGAACCACGCCCCTCTCGCTTGGCTGACTCACTACCCTTGCACCTGACCAGGGTCTCTCTATCAGATGGGCACCTCCAGGCCCTGGGAATAAACCTTAATTTCATACCCTCAGAGTGCTATGAAGCGGCACCATGTCTTTTAGCCGCCCTTCTCTTCTCACTGTGTGGCAGTGGCCACGTGCTGCTGCCTGGGGCTGCCAAGGCCAGAGCCTGCAGCCGCCCTGACCACTGCGCTGCACTGCTCCTTCTTCCCGCCCGTCCGGTGTCCAGCCGAGGAGAAGGGCCCGGGCGCTCCCATCTCTCTGACGTTCTCCTCTGCTATCAACCGAGTTTCTTACCTTGTCAGCTTTGTTCTGGCGGCTAATTCCATATCTCCTGCAGGCCAGAAATAAAACAGGAGTTTCATGAGTATTCTAGAACCTCTGGTCAAGTAGCTTCTGGTTGGGTTTGACATGAAGAGGACCAAGGTGAATGCTGCCTGTCTGGTGACTTGAGAAAAAGTTTTAAGTGCCTAGACCATAATCATATTCCATTGCATCTGAATTCAAAGCCCCGTCTATTTGCCATATAAACACCGTTAATGGAAAAGGTGGATAATGCAGAGCGCAACATCTTCTTTAAAGGCCATCGTTACGCTTTGAGTCGGAAACTACATTTCACACCTACGATTCAAGCTAAAAGCCTATAAACACGCGGGATGTGTTTACTCAGGCTGACCGCGTCCCCCGGGGAGTCTATTCAGCATCACTAGTCTAGTCTAGCTGAAAAATCTCCAACATAATTCAAGTGTGAGGCTCGTAACCATGCGTGCTCACGTCAAGCCATCTGAAATTCAAAGAAATTCACAAATGTGCTTTTTAGTTTACATTAGTCCTTTCACATTCTAATTAATAAACATTTTTATTGTTTTTTATAATAAAAGCAAGGCTAGCAACAAAACACACATTCAATCTTGAGCAAAGAGCATAAAGCCAAACCCCAGACTCGTTTACCTTTAAATCACGTTTAAATGCAACCAGGAAATAAGTCAATCAGGAACAAGAGAAATGAGTGAAAGCTGGCATGCCCTTCACTCACTGCCTCCTCACTTTCCTCGCCTTTCCTTACCCACCTCTGCTCTGCTCAGTACCGAGCAGTGGCGATGCCTGCCCGGGAGGAAGCAGGACTTGCTGTATGTGCCCTTACGCCCCTTCCACCCCTCGCCCCTCGCTACCTTCTGCCACCACTGAGAGCTCTGCACAAGGATGGGGGAGGGAGGAGGATGGGTGTTTCCTCTCCTCTTCTGATTCACTCCTCAGCTGCCTCTTTTCCAAAGCAGCTGCCCTCCCCCCCTCCACCCCCACAGTGGGCCCATCCCTCCCGGTATTGGAGGTATTGGCCCCTTCCTACTTCCCAGGGGTAACCACTCCAAAGGCTCTTTGTACGTCTGCACCCTCCTGCAGGCAACGTTCTCACGGCTTCGGTTTCCTACGGATGTGAAATTAGTAAACTGAAAGATGGCGAAACGCGGCGATTTGGCAGCAAAGAGCAACAGCTGACCTTGCTGTACAAGGTCAGCTAAACGGAGAGACAAAAAACAAAACAAAACACCAACAAAAACCCCGGCTGCTATACAGGCTGATCCATCGGCATAAATCTATGGACCCGAGTCCAGCGGAGGGGGCTTAAGGTAGGAGCATCCACAGGAACCCAGTGGCGGACTTTAAGGAGGACTCTGAAGACTGGGTTCGTCCGTATCAATTTGTCTTCCTGGAGGCGGAAGGGCTGGGAACCAAACCAGACCACCAGCACCACCAACACCGACAACAACCAAACAACCCACAACAACCCCTTCTTCTTTGCGTAGGCTTCTCAATGCGGTTAGGGCTCCCCCACAGGGACGTGCTGGGATTCTGAAGGTGAGGGCAGAGATGGGGAACCACCGTAGATGTGCCCTGTTTCTGGAGCCAGCCGCTGTCACAGCAGTTCTGACTGTGGCTGGGGTGGCTACGAGTCTCTGCCCTCCATTCCACAGACCCCCAGTCTGTTTACTGACCATGGAGGGAACCTGTACCACAGAGCCCAGAAGGGCATCCCTGGGAATGGACCCTCGGCCAGCTAGCCTCAGGCTGGTTCTTGCTGGGGCAAATCCTAGCCGCCATCCTGAACACCATTCATGGCACAGGCAAAACAGTTTCTATTATTTGGGGAGGGAGGAGGGTGTGGACCCAGCAGTGCTCAGGGCTCACTCCTGGCCCTGTGATCAGGGACATTCCTGCCAGTGCTCAGGGACTATCTATGGTGCCAGGGCTCAAACCTGGAGTTGTCTGTGTGCAAGGCGGCGCCCGACTCACTGTACTACTGTGCTAGCCCCAAGCTCGGGATTTCTAAATAAAAATACTGAGCACTGCCGGGTGTGCCCCCAACCCCCCAAAAAACATTTAAAAATAAGAGATGGAATCATGAGCTAAGTAAGCTTAATTTCCTTCTGGTTCGCTAATACCCAGAGGGGTTATGCCATAGATGCTGCTTCAGGGAGCTGCCAGCAGCCAGGCCGTTAGTTCCAGCGGCCCAGCAAGGTTACAGCGCAGAGCAGCACACAGCAAACACTCCCAGAACAGGGAAGGAAGCACCAGGAGACTTACTCACATCAAGGGAAGCAGTTACCCTAGGTAGGAAAGCGCAGGACAAAATTACAGTTAATGCCCAGGGAGCAACCAAAACATCCGAAACATTCTCACTTGTTCTTAGAAGTAAAAACCGAGGAGGAAGACTGCTTTTCAGACATGCTTAGGAAGTGACAAAACTACTCCTAAATGCTGCCTTGTGTCCTGGTCAGGCCAGAGCTTCCTAGGAAATGAAAACTACTGCCGTAGGAGTTACAGGAAAACCGCCGTCCCTGCCTTCAAGTCCCGAGTGAAGACTTGCTAGCAAATAGCAGGACACTTGGGGCAGCTGGCCCCGGCCTCCAGAAGTGCCCACGGCGCTCTGCCTCCAGGGGAGGGCAGGGCCAAGGCTCTGCTGTAGACTTCCACACTTACAAAGGCCGGGCCGTGGCCACCACCAGGGCAGGAGAGAAGAGGGAGAAAAGCGCCTGTTGTTGGAAAGCTCCGGCCGCAAACCGCTCGGCCAGGTCAGCACCCCAGTGAGCCCCAGTGAACTGGGGTCCATTTCCCTTTCCCTGGGTCTCGCCCATTACCTGCCATATTCTAAAAGCGTAGCGTGGATTCGAGGATCCTTCGTCCGGCAGCTCCTCCGCTCCTGCTGGCGCTTGTATTTCCGGCGGGGTTTGTAAACATCCTAAGGGGAGTGAGGCAGAGGGGCTGAGTGCCAGAAGGTTCTCTGTCCTGAGGACCAGGTGCTGGGCGCAGCTCCACTCCGGGTCATGCCATTTCTCACCAGGTAGCCGGAAGTTCTCTGCAGGGCGTTGTCAAGGAGACAGCGCCTCTGCCTCAGGTGCGGGGCAAATGCTCCCACCCTCTCTGTAGTCTGCCAGGTGTGTTTAAACTAGGCATCCTGGTTGGTATTCAGCGACATTTTAATCTTTTATGCAGATCCAAGGGACTGAGGGGTGGATATCTGAAATGTCACCTTTTTTTTTTTTTTTTGCTTTTTTTGGGTCACACTGGCAATGCTCAGGGGTTTCTCCTGGCTCTGCACTCAGGAATTACTCCTGGCAGTGCTCGGGGACCATATGGGATGCTGGGGATCGAACCCTGGCCAGCACGGGCTGGCCTCATGCAAGGCAAACGCCCTACCCACTGGGCTATCGCTCCGGCCCCCACCTTTTGTTTTTTTGGACCATACCAGGCAATGCTCAGCACTTAGCTCTGAAAAGCATTCTTATGTTTTCCCTGAGAAAAATTTATAAAAATGCAAAATTCCCAAACCTTAACTGAATTGTTAATTAAAATATAATTTACTTATAAACACAGAGGCAAGTTTTGTTATAAACATAGAATATGAACAAAGACAGACACACACACATATAGCTCCTAAACAAAACCTATGACCTGCATGCAGCAGGCGCTTCATAAATGGAGATGGTACCCCAGATGACTTAGTCATTCTGCCCAAATACAAAGCCTTCTTGACTGCAAACCGGGCAGTCAGATAACAGTTGCGCACAGTTTAGGGTATTATGAAGCTACTATTAGGTTACTGCCCTCGAGGTGTTGCAGGAGTGGCTGTGGTACCCGGCTGCGTTGGCAGGTGGCAGACAGACAGGAGACAGGAGCCCTGGTTGTCTATACTCAGGGCTCTGCCCGTAGGCCCTGGATGGTTGATGGTCTGACATAGAAAAAGACTGGGCCCCCTGGGATGAACCCAGAGCCACAGCAGAGCCTGGCAAGCTACCCGTGGTGTATTCGATATACCAAAAACAGTAACAGTAACCCGGACCTCATTTCTAATGAATGTAGGCGTTACTGGTTCCCACTTGAGAAAATCAATGAACAATGGGAAGACAAGTGGGACAAGTGATCAAGTTACTATTATTAGCTACCTATTATTAATAGCTGCAGGCCAGTAGCCCGAAATGCTAATGAGATACTTCAGCTGTCTGGCTCTAGATCAGACCTTCTCTACCACCAGAGATCAACACATCTAGTTTCTACCTGGACAGCCCCAGCATCCTTATTACTATAACGTGTCTCCAGACAGCGACACACTTATTCAGTTAGAACTGTTCTTACCCTTAGTAGCGCTGGCCAACTTTACTACTGATTTTGGTAATGAAAAGTCTCAAACATACAGGAAGAATCTCTGTGATACATCCTACATCATCTCAACAACTCTGTGGGAAGGGAAAGACGCCACAGGATGTTATCGATGACTGCTCCAAGTATTCCCTGCGGGTTGCTAGTGCCTACATGAACAGAAGCTATAAATAACAATGCAGATTTGTGGGGAAGTGAAAAACATAACGAACCCATGGGACGGCAGATGCTGCATATGATATAATTTCCAGCGAGTGTTACTATTAAAGCAGGACTATAAAATTGAGCTTAACTGTTATCTTCCTAAGTTACCACTGAGAGTGCCAAGGCAGGAAATTGGATTCTTCTGAAAAGAGAATGAGCTCTGAAACAATAACACACCAAAGACAACGGCTACAAGGGCCTTTTATTCTGTCAGACATGGCAGTTCTGGCCTTTGCGTAGTTCAATTAAAAATAATTAAAGCACCTCAGATACATTTTAACCTTTTGCATTTTCTTAGCAAGGTAGATGCTATTATGTCCACTTTGCTACAGAAACTTTACATGAATAATCTGTCCAGGGTCATTAGCAAGTCCAGTGCTCCAGGATCCCTTCTGGCAGGGCTTGGGGACGCTGTGTGGTCCCTAGGATGGAACCTGGGTCAGGAGCGCGCAGGGGCAAGACCTCACCCTCCCTCTCGCGGGGTCACCCCCCCACCATTCTAGCACAGCCCTCTCTTTAGACTCACTACACAACTGAATGCTGCCCTGTGGATAATGGCAATGCGAGATGACTCATCGCATCCACCTATAAAGAACTATTACTTCACTGGAGAATAAACAGGAACCTTGAACACTAATATCTAGTGTTGTCTCTGCTTTTATGTATGAGTGTGACAAAAAGCTGTTTCCCTCAATGGATTTGTTTTCTTATCTGTAAAATGAGGATTGGAGGATATTCCTAGTCTCGTAACCTGTGTTCTTTTTTTTTTTTTTTCTTTTTTTGGGTCACACCCGGCGATGCTCAGGGGTTACTCCTGGCTCTGCACTCAGGAATTACTCCTGGCGGTGCTCGGGGGACCATATGGGATGCTGGGGATCGAACCCGGGCTGGCATGGGCTGGTGTGTTCAAGGCAAACGCCCTACCCGCTGGACTATGGCTCCGGCCCCAACCTGTGTTCTTCTAACCCTTCAGATGGGGCCAGGAATGATCCCTGAGTGCAGAGGCTGGAAGAAACTTCTTCAGACCAGGAGACTTGTACAGTCACAGTCTATGGTAAGGAGACCCCAGACCAGCGGGCCGCTCCTACCCTTTACTAAGGGAGGGATTCTCCTCAGAGAGTAAGGAATCTGGGGCTTCCTATACTTTAGACCGGGCAGCTCCAACGCCGAGTCACGTAAATAAGCAAGAAGGCAGGGCCACTTTGGAGTCCTCCCGAGCTTCCAGAACTCTTTCCTCAAGGCGGCAAGAAAGCAATTGAAAAGGTGGGGAAAGACTGGAAGTCAGTGGCCAGAACTAAGAAACCAAGAAGACAGCAGCCGAGGAACCATTTCCAGCAGAAAGGGAAAGAAGAAACGGACAGAGCCCAAAGGTCAACTCTTAGCATCCTTAAGTATCTTTCATTATTCCTACTAACGATGTACTGATTGCTGAGGACTATTTCATGCATAAAACGAGGAATAAACTAATATGAATGATTATGAAATCATTTTTGTCCATCTTCCTTTACCTTCTATTATGTTCTAAGCCGCTGCAAACAGCATTTCTGTCTAGAGGCTCACATGGGTTGATATAATGATCCAATCTTCTCAACGTGACCTTGAATGATTTACATAATCTATCTGCACCTCAGTTTCCACATCTCTGAAGGCAGCAAGTTTAGACGGTTCTTGTGAAGACTGGCAAGTTACCGGCTAAGTGCTGAGAACACAGTCTAGGCAATATGCATTTTTCATCATCATTATTTACTTTGGCTTTTTGGTTCACTTCCAGTGATTCTCAGGGGTTGCTACTGACTCTGCAATCAGGAATTACTCCTGGCTGTGCTCAGGGAACTATATGGGATGTCTGGGATCGAACCGGGTGAGCTGCATGCAAGGCAAACGCTCTACCCACTGTACTATCACTCCGGCCCCTATCTTTTAAATTCTATGCAATCACGTTACTAACCAAAAGAGATCACTTACTAACAACAAAGAAAAGGCAACCCTCTTTTTACAAATAAGAGGGGACTGTAAATGTTTATTGGTGTGCCAGGTCTAGCTTCACTATAAGATGATCAACACCTACACTGGACTTTTATTCTAGCTGATCATATAAAAAACCGCATTTAGGAGAGGCTAGTGCAACAGTACACAGGTTAGAGCACTTGCCTCCATATAACCGACCTTGGTCTGATTCTCAAAGTCACACACGGTCTCCCGAACACTGCCAGGAGTGATGCTTGAGTGCGAAGCCAGGAAGTAAGTTCTCAGCATGGCTGGGTATGTCCCAACCCCAAGAGAGATTTTTTTTTTAAAACTTTCTATCCGAGGTTCAGAGTGAGGTTTATAAGAGAGAATGAATTAAACATGCTAGTTCCCCTGGTACTTATTGTTTCGAGTAGGTAGTACACAGCATCAAATTCAAATTCAGGACTTACAAGGCAACGGGAAATTCCTCTCCCTACGGCTCCTCACTGCTGTGTCAGAGGTATCCTGTCCACCTGGTTCCTGAATTCTCAGAGTCTAGGTCTTATGGATAAGAAGAGAAAGGGGCCTAAGAGATACTACAATAGATAGGATGCTTGTTTGCACACAGCTGTCCTCGGGTTCAAGACCTGAGGTGGTCTCATGTGTCCTTCAGGAGTGATCCCTGAATAACGAGCCAGAGGAAGGAAAGAAAGGGGAGAAAGAGGGAGAGAGAGGAAAGGGGGGAGAGGCGGGGCGGGACACACACAGCAGACATTGCAGTCTAGAGTGTGGAGGTCCGCTTTATGCAGTTGAGGCCCGCAGACTTCCCTTATACCCACCTGAGGCCAGCTCAGGGGCAACCCCAGGGGATGGAGACCCCGGGGCGGGGGTCTGGAGGCTGTGGAGCTCCAAGCTTCTCGAAACAGAACAGAAGAACGTAGGCAGGAACTTACCCAGAGGTCAACGATGGTCTTGATGGCTTTTGCTTTTCTCTTTAGGAAGTCATCGTCCTGCAAGACAAAACAAACCTTGTTCGCAGACGGAAACCCAACTAGAACACTCAGAACTCTGCCTTTGAATGGACTTCTCATGACCCATGAGAAGGGTGCCTGGAAAAAGTCTCTGTTTTCTGGGGCTGGAGTGACAGTACAGCGGGTAGGGCATTTGCCTTGCATGCAGCTGACCTGGGTTCGATCCCTAGCATCCCATATGGGCCCCTGAGCACGGCCAGGAGCAATTGAGCCAGGAGTGACCCCTGAGCATCTCTGGGTGTGACCCTCCTCCCCCAAAAAAAGCAGTAAGTCTCCATTTTCTAACAAAGCAGAACATACCCATCATGGGTAAAAGCTGGGATTTCTGTGTACCACAAGAGGCCAATGGCAGAGGACACAGAGGGGGCCAAGGTGAAACTGGGGCACTCACTGCAAAGCCTTGGCAAAGTAACTGCGCCTCCACAGTGAGTAAAAGAAGAGAAGAGAGAGAGAGAGAGAGAGAGAGAGAGAGAGAGAGAGAGAGAGAGAGAGAGACAGAGAGAGAGAGGTGAAAGCTGCTTGCCATAGAGGCAGGCTAGGGGGGGGAAGTGATTTGGGGACACTGGCGGTGGGGAAATGGGCACTGGAACACTGTATGACCGAAACGCAAACACTAACATTTTTGTAATTGTATATCTCATGGTGGTATAATAAAATATTTAAAAAAAGAAGTAAGTGTGCCTCTTCCAGCCTTGGCGTTTTCATTGGTAAAACGGGGGCAGCCAGGAGAATGATTAAAAAACACCATAATGAACTTCTATTAGGGCCAGGGAAGTAACTCAGTGCAGAGACAAGCTTACCAGCTCCTACCAGGCTCTCAGTTGTGTCTCTGGCACCCAGGGACTCCAACACCACCAGGATGGTCCCGGCACCTCCAGGCTAAGCTCTAAACTGCCAGCCCGTACTTCCAGGCCAAGCAGTGCCAGGACTGGCAAAAGGCCCTCCAGTGGAAGTGGTACTTAAAAACAACAACCTGGGGCGGAGGCGATAGTCCAGAGGGTAGGGCGTTTGCCTTGCGGCGGCCGGCCTGAGCCGGCCGGGTTTGATTCCCGGCATCCCATATCGTACCCTGAGCACCGCCAGGAGTAGTTCCTGAGTGCAGAGCCAGGAGTAACCCCTGAGCATCGCCGGGTGTGACCCAAAAAAGCAAAAAACAAAAAACAAACAAAAAAACACCCCCAAAAACAACAACCTGTATTTGTATGTGCACACATATATTTATGTATACATATGTTGCTGCAATTTTTTTGGGGGTTGCATCCTGACTCTGCTCTCAGGAATTCCTCCGGGTCGTGTTGGGGCATCACGTAGGATACCAGGGGACTGACCCCGTCCTGATGCCTGCAAGCAAGAGCCGAACCACTGTACAATCTCTCCAGTCCTCAAAGTGTTGCTGCTGTTTAATTAGAGTTCTGTGTTTCCAAACTTGAGAAAAAAGAACTCACCTGTAGGACTTTACCCCTTCCATTTAAAGAGGCAGGTCTAATTAACCAGGAGGTCCAGCTGCAGTGCTGACCAGGAGGGGTCAGAGACGCTAGGAAGGGGCCGGATGTGGCCGGAAATCTGGGCTTACTCTAGCCCTCTCTCCTCTCCGTAGCACACTCGGTTGGAAAGCAGAGAAAAGCAGGCGCTCACCTCAGGAAGACTGTACGTCTTCTGGAACTGGGATATGGAATAGGAGCGGATATAGTCTCCCATCTCTTCTTTTGTTTCTATAGCTCTCTTCACCAGCCACTAAGGACCGAAAGGCAGAAAACACGGTGAATGAACAGGAAGGCACATCACTGTGTCGAAGGCCAAGTCAAAGCTGGTGCAACTTGTGAATCCAAATCACTGAAGCGGATCGACCAGCTGATGAGAAACGATTAACACACATTCTCCATGGGAGAAACAGCCACCAGGAGGCTTGAGGCGCCGGGTCAGGGGAACTAGGGCTGCGCCATGAGGCTGAAGCTCTAAAGCCTCCCTCTGGGGTCTCACGCTCAGTTCCCCTTTCTCTAACACAGAGCTGAAACTATCAATTCCTTTCACCTCATACATGAAATCCACAAGTACTAGAACGTTTTCCATACATCTGAAGTATAACACAAGCACAGCCTTTCTAAACACTTGATTCTACTAGCAAGTCTTTTTTTTTTTCGTTTGGGAGTGTGGGGGATACTAATACTGGTTCTGGGGAGTACTTCCGGGTCCGTGTTCAGGGGTTGATCCCGGTGGTGCCCAGGGGCCCACACGGTGCCAGGGCTTGAACCCTCCCCCACATACAAACAAGCATCCAGCCCTTTGACCTATCTGCCCTCCACAAGCAAACTTAATATAATTCTTTACAAACATTTTTGAGGTAGTATTGGTTTACTAGGTAATCTATGTTCCAGAGATTATATTTGATTCCTGTATCTACTACACTAGGAGCACCACCCAAAGTCTAGCCTTTATCTCCACCACACAACTGATTCTTTTGCCCAACATCCAATAGGCTTACTCCCACCCTGTTCTGCTCGGACATCACCATTTTATTGTCATAAACTGTGTCTATATAATTTTCTTAAAGTTCTCTTTTTGCTCTGTGCCTCCAGACTGGATCCAAAGAGGAATTTTACCATTTTGTCTCTGGGTTTTACAGAGACTTACTTTGCCCCTTCCATGTTAGACTCTTACAGCACTACATTGGCCTTAAAAGGGCACAGGAAAGGGTGCAAGAGCTGCTTCTTATTTTATTTCCTTATCTTCCCTTGAGTGAAGTCATACGTTGCTTTATTTCACTAAGCATAATTACCACCATACCAAACCATGCTGCTGCAAAGAGGAAGATTTCACACGTGGTCATGTTCCACTTCACAGTGTTTCAGTAAAAGCCACCTATCCAAAGGGGAGTAACAGTGTTCTGGCTAACAGTGGGCCACCAATCCAATGGGAAGTAACAGTGTTATGGCTAACAATGGGCCACCTATCCATCGGGAGTCAGTATTCTGGCTGACAATGGGCCACCTATCCAACAGGGAGTAACAGGTTAACAATGGGCCATGATCATTTAATCTTTGATAAAGGTGCAATGAGTCTAAAATGGAGTAAGGAAAGCCTCTTCAACAAGTGGTGTTGGGAAAACTGGGCAGCGACATGTAAAAAAATGAATTTGGACCTGTGTCTAACACCATGCACAAAAATCAGATCAAAATGGATGAAAGATCTCAATATCAGACTTGAATCCATAAAGTACATTGAAGAAAATATAGGAAAAACCCTCCACGACATTGAAGCTAAAGGCATCTTCAAAGGTGAAACATCACTAACAAAGCAACTAGAAGAAAACATAAACATATGGGACTACATGAAACTAAAAAGCTTCTGCACCTCAAAAGAAATAGTGACTAAGATACAAAAGCAGTCCACAGAATGGGAAAGAATATTCACCCAATACCCATCTGATAAGGGGTTAATATCAAGGATATATCAGGCACTGGTAAAACTTTACAAGAAGAAAACAAACAACCCCAGCAAAAAAATGGGGAGAAGAAATGAACAGAAACTTCAGCAAGAAAAGAAATTCGAATGGCAAAAAACATATGAAAAAAATGCTCATCATCACTAATCATCAGAGAGATGCAAATCAAAACAACAATGAGATACCACTTTACACCAGAGACTGGCACATATTCAAAAGAGCAAGAACAACAAGTGCTGGTGTGGATGTGGGGAAAAGCGGACACTCATCCATTGTTGGTGGGAATGCCGGCTGCTACAGCCTTTCTGGAAAACAATATGGACTTTCCTCCAAAGACTAGAAATTGAACTCCCATTTGACCCAGCCATACCACTCCTGGGAATCTACTCTGGGAAACCAAAAATATGCAGCGGAAACACCATCCCTACTTTTATGTTCATAGCAGCATTATTCACAATAGCCAGAGTCCGGGAAGCAACCAGAGTGCCCGAAAATCGATGACTGGATAAAGAAGCTTTGGTACATCTACACAATGGAATACTATGCAGCTGTTAGGAAAAATGAAGTTATAAAATTTGCCTATAAATGGATGGACATGGAGAAGATTATGTTGAGCGAAATTAGCCAGAAGGAGAGAGACAGATACAGAATGACTGCATTTATTTGCATGGCATAAATATATAGGTACATATTATGATACCAATATCCAAGGTCAAGTGAAACATATATCAGGAGGTCTTGTCAAAAGTGGAAATTATCACAAACGTGTGGGAGTCAGAGGTTAGGTAAGACGGAAAATGGAACAGTGTGCTAATAATTGTCGAGGGTACTAATGCCAACCTAGAACTGAGCATTAAATAGAGGCAAAAGGATACACATGACAACCTTTTAATGTATGTTCTGTAATCCATAGTCTGGAAGGGAAGGAAAAGAGAAAGAGAGAGAAAGGGAAAGAAATAAAGAACCTGCCATGGAGGGGGCTGGGGAAGGGGGGAGGGAACCGGGGACGTTGGTGGTGGGAGATGGGCACTGGTGGAGGGACGGGTGCTAGAACACTGTATGACCAAAACCCAAATATGAACTTTTAATTGTATATCTTTTTATTTGTATATCTCACGGTGGTATAATAAAAATACTTAAAAAAAAATGGGCCAACTATCCAACGGGGAGTAACAGTGTTCTCCGTCAACAATGGGTCAACTACCCAATGGGGAGTAACAGTGTTCTGGTTAACAATGGGCCGCCTATCCAACGGGAGTAACAGTGTTCTGGCTGACAATGGGCCACCTATCCAACGAGGAGTAACAGAGTTCTGGCTAACAGTGGGCCACCTATCCAATGGGAAGTAACAGTGTTCTGGTTAACAATGGGCCAACTACCCAATGGGGAGTAACAGTGTTCTGGTTAACAATGGACCGCCTATCCAACGGAGTAACAGTGTTCTGGCTGACAATGGGTCAACTACCCAATGTGGTGTAACAGTGTTCTGATTAACAATTTGCCGCCTATCCAACGGGAGTAACAGTGTTCTGGCTGACAACGGGCCACCTATCCAACGAGGAGTAACAGAATTCTGGCTAACAGTGGGCCACCTATCCAACGGGGATTAACAGTGTTCTGGTTAACAATGGGCCAACTACCCAATGGGGAGTAACAGTGTTCTGGCTAACAATGGGCTACCTATCCAACAGGGAGTAACAGTGTTCTGGTTAACAATGGGCCAACTACCCAATGGGGAGTAACAGTGTTCTGGCTGACAATGGGCCACCTAGCCAATGGGGGAGTAACAGTGTTCTGGCTGACAATGGGCCACCTAGCCAATGGGGAGTAACAGTGTTCTGGCTGACAATGGGCCACCTAGCCAATGGGGAGTAACAGTGTTCTGGCTGACAATGGGCCACCTAGCCAATGGGAGTAACTCCAACCAGGTCCAGGTATAGTTACTGCCTTGTATGCAGTAACAGCTGGATCTGCGTAATTACATTCTGTGATGTTCATACAAAGATGAAACTCTCTGAAGATGCATGTCACAGAACACATTCCTGTCATTAAGTGATACATGGTTATCTACACATACATCACGTGTGTGTGTGTGTGACAGCTTTATCCATTCATCTATTGATGAACAATTAGGCCGTTTTCAAATCTTTTACACTGAAAATAACTGCAATGAGCATTGGGGTGCAAATTCTATTTAAATAAATGTTTTCATAGCCTTCAAGTAAATAGGCAGAAATGGAATTGCTAGATTATAAAGCATTTCTAGACTTATGTTTAAAAAAATACTCATACTGTTTCCTATAGTGGCTACAAAAATGTAATATAATTGCAAACTGTAATTTGATTTCCTGCTTTTATCACATACCGAGTGATAAAACTACAGAGAATACCTGGTTTAACACTGAATAGATGGAAAAAAAAATCTCTGAGTTCAGATTCAAGAACAGAATGAACCGGTAAATTGTCTGAAGCTTCAAGCTAACATGACACACCCGATCTCATAATGAGGACAACCTTATAAAACAATTTGTATTGACCGTGTTTTACAGAAGCTGAAACTCACAAATACATAATTTGCTCAGAGATCCATAGCTCGCAAGCCAAAAGATAGGAGTCAACTTTTTTCCATACCAGGAGGGCTCTGGCCAAATAGGTTTTACAAGAGGTTTCTCAGCTCACTAGAGCTGCTAATTTGTAGAAGTAGCTCATGTTCATCTGCCACTTCCCGAAACTCTGACTAATCGAAAGCTGCATGGAGAGAAACGCACGGTCGCAGAATCTACCTGTGGCAGATCCGAAAGCTCTGAAGGTAAGCCAGCAAAGGACAAAAAGAACCTTCATTTCTCCTTGACTTTTTCCTTCATTCCCTTTACTCCTGAGCAACGTGACGGCAGGGGGAGGTACCCCAGTGCAAATGCAGGTTGGGGACAGTCATTCTGATTCCCTGAGAGCACCCGCCACACTGGGTAGGGCACGGCTACACAGAAAGCCAGACACATGACACTTAGCAGGGCGCTCACACAGTGATGTGAAGAAATGCTTTCTCGCGCGGGCAGTAAAGACGAGTTAGTGGAAAAAAGGTGCTGAAATGCGATCTGCACAATATTCTTCTGTTATTATACCTCATTTCCACAATACCTCCCACCTCACTTCTAAACAATGACCCCAGGCACTGACTACAATCCAGGAAGACTAGAACATAAATGAAATTTAGAAACGAGGCTGCACCCAGCAGTGCTCCCAGAGATGCTCTCTCTGCCCCCACACCCACTTCTGAGGAAGCCGGTGAGTTCCTCAATTCAATTTAGCGACAGTCTCCTTTGGCTCAGCAGATCTAGCTTCCGGTCTTCCACACTGCTGTCCGTGTGGCATACGCCTGCATTAGTCACACTCACACGGAGTGACTGGGCTAATCCTGAAGGGTGACTCGGAAGGTGTCCCCGCTGAGTCACTGCACTCCATGGAAGCTCTGGTTGGTAGTTACAGCGTGAATAGCAGTCAGGGGACTTTCAGGAAAGCCAAACTGTGCCACAGGTTCCTAACCTTCAAGAAAAACATTGACCTTCCCTGATTTCACATGCTCAGCATGAGAGGAAAGAGTGTGACCGCACTCTCCCAGGTGCCGGAAGTGAGACTCCTTTCCCTCTAGGCTGGCGCTCAGAGACGTTGCCAAGCTCTGCCAGGGGGTGTGGATGGAGGCAGCAAGATGAGCTCTTGAGCCCTAACTACACCCATGACTTTCCTTCACTGATTTCTAGAAAAACAGGAATAGGCTCTGGGCATGCCGATACACACTCACTTTGAAGAACTTCACTTTATTTTAAGATGGGGGTTAGACACCCTTTCTTTGAAGAAAACATAGAGAAAGCAAGGCAGTAGTTCCCTTTTTTTTCTCTCCCTGCTATAGGCGTCATACTGAGAGTGCTCGGGAGCTGTCAGAGGCCAATCTGGTGGTGCTGGGGTCACGTGGCCTAAGGGGCCAATCAGGTGGTGCTGGGGGTCACGTGGCCTAAGGGGCCAATCAGGTGGTGCTGGGGGTCACGTGGCCTAAGGGGCCAATCAGGTGGTGCTGGGGGTCACGTGGCCTAAGGGGCCAATCTGGTGGTGCTGGGGGTCACGTGGCCTAAGGGGCCAATCAGGTGGTGCTGGAGGTCACGTGGCCTAAGGGGCCAATCAGGTGGTGCTGGGGGTCACGTGGCCTAGGGGCCAATCTGGTGGTGCTGGGGGTCACGTGGCCTAAGGGGCCAATCAGGTGGTGCTGGGGGTCACATGGCCTAAGGGATCAGATTTAGGGTCATGTACCTTCCCACTTAAGAGCTATGTTCCCTGCCCAGTAGATACCTTTTAAAACATCAATGCCTGTGAAAAAAAAATGGGTAGCAATTATAGGTCAACTTTCCTTTTTTGCTTTCAATTTTTACAGGTCCAAGAAACTAAGAAATCTGATAAACACTAGTCCACACGCTCACAAATGAACAGGACACCCTACTGTATCTCATTCATAACAGGAAACTTCACGGACACTCAAAATGCCTCAATTAACTACAGAGTTTCTCTTCCCTTTCATCGCCGTTGTACAAGTGAACAAGATGTTTGCCCTGTGCTCTAGCATGAGGTCAAGTAAGGTCTAATTACTAGATACCCAGGCTTGGGGAGAAATGGGAACGTCACAGTGTGATAGTACAGGGGCTTCTATAATGGTCGGTACAGGCTCCCACTTCTCGCTTTGACACAGGAAAGATCAGATGTCACCCACCCTCCCACCATGCGCCACATCAGAGAGAGTCCAACAACCCCACAAATCAAACTCTGAGTTGAAGACTTAGCCTCACATATGCAACTTTCATTTATAAATTTATAAATTCTATGGTATACAATTAAAGGGCTTGCCCAGGAGTAGATTACAAATATAACAGAGCATTTTAATGAAATGCGCTAATCCTTCAACTAACACACCAACCAACTTTTCATTTGATCCGGTGTGTATTTTTATTTATCATCATCATTATTAATGGTTTGGGGCCGACTATCAGTGCTCAAGAGTTGCTACTGGCTCTGAGCCTGGAGGTTACTGGGTGCTCTATGGACCACACGGTACCAGGGATCAGAGGCAGACCCTCAGCCCCGGAGCGAGCTCCCCAACCTAGTGCTATTATCGCAGAAGTTACTCGTCCTGCATCACAGAGCTGTGAGACTTCCAGGATGACTCCAGAATTCATGCCTTAACCCTTACCCCAAATACTCAGAACCCAGCTAGGCTGCTCAATCTTCTTTCTGGTGCTGCACAAACGGTGGAAAAAGTACCAAGCTTACACACAGTGAACTTAGGAGTGTAATCTCTGCTTCCCCGCTGACGAGTTCTCAACCCGTTGACAAATTAATACCCTCTGAATTTCACTTTCCTCGGAGCTAAGACTGAGAGAACAGACGTTCTGGAAGCAATCTATAGAACTTGATGGACAGTCCCCAGGGCAGGCAGACATGAGCACCGGTGCGCCTCCTCTTTCCAAAGGAGCACAGGAAGGGAGACTTCTGGAGATGAGGCCGGGGATGCAGGGAGCCACACAGCAAGTCTCCTAGTCACAGAAGCCCGTGGGGAGCCTCTGGGGTGGGGGGGAAGCGGGCGGCACAACTGCTCTCCAGCAGATATTTAGTCATCAGCAAGTGCTGGCTGCTAAACACTCTGGGAGATGCTGGAAGAAGCCAGGGGGCCAGCTTCATGAATTTCACAGTCTGCGGCAGAGGCAGATGATAGAGCATGCAAGGGAACAGAGAGGGTTAGAATCTGAAGTAAGAAAGAGTCCAGTGAGGGCAGCGACATGGTCATCTGAACCTGTGTCCAGACTGGGGGTGGGGCGCAGCATCCTCAAGGTCTGGTGAGACAGTGATTTAAAGGGCGGGTGTGATGTAAGCAGATGTAAGAAAAACAACAACAAAAAGGAGGGCGGGCCCCAGATAAGAAGTAGCATAAATATGAGGGGAGCTTAACCAGCATCTGCAAATCAAATGAGGCTGGCCAGACCAGAAGACCAGAGAGGCGGTGGGGCTCTAGCTTCCTGAAAGAGCAATGAAAATCCACTCGTGGGAACGTTTCAAAACGCTGAGTGGGTGGCAGTATAAAGGGGAAGAGAACCAGTAACTATTTTTTTTTGTTTTGATTTTAGGCCCGTATCTGGCTGTGCTCAAGCCCCCAACACTAGCTCTGCACTCAGGGATCCCGGGGTAGGAGCTGAGGGATGAGGGGCCATATGGGATGCAGGGGATTGTCACATGCACGGGAGAGAGCCCTCCCCGCTAAACCTTTGCTTGACCTGCTTGCACCAGTCACTGTTTAGAGGGACAGCATCGGGGAAAACGGCACTGGGTTCTGCTGCTCGTCCCTCTGCAACACCTTCAGAGGCAGGAGCTAGGGGAGAGGCCCACGAGCTGACGTGATAGGAGCTCGCTGTCCTGGAGCACGTGACACCACCCGGGGCTCTCACCTGGATCACAGGAAATATGTGTATGAAATCCATGCCCTGGATCTGGTGGGGCTCCAGCTGGTGCGGGCACTTCATCCTTGGCAGGACCGAGACAATCTTTTCTGATAAAGCTCTGTTAGGGGGCAAAAAAAAAAAGAAGCCAAGAGTGAGAAAACGCTAAGGTGCCCTAAGGCTCCCCGCCCTGGCGGCAGCTCAGGAAAGCCTGGCACTTCCCTGGGCCACCGCAGGCCCTGCCCAGGGTCAGGCTTCTCCGAAGAACAAGTAGGGATTAGAGCCGTGTGAGCCCGCAAGGCCAAGAGCAGCCCCGCCGTGTGTTCCCACTGTGGGCTTCAGGCTGTCGTCACTGCGCTTAACATCGTTCAGGGTAAAACGAACGGGGTCAGTGCTCCAAATCAGTTTCCATTTCATCAACCTACTTTCCCTCAAAGTTTGAGAATTACTTATTCACTTAAACGTTTTTTAATTGCTGAAGTGTCATTTAGGCAACATCATTACCAAATCCTGTGCGGAATATTAAGACCAAACACTGCCCTTGTTCTTGCAGGCACAAAGCAGGGTCCTCTTATAAAGCCTCTCCTCTTGCCGGAGCGCCTCATGCGGAGTGAAGCTAGGAGGAGGGGGACGGGCACAGAGTGACCGGAGGGGGACGGACAGAGTGACCAGAGGGCACAGGTACAGAGTGACCAGAGGGGGACGGGCACAGAGTGACCGGAGGGGGATGGGCAGAGTGATGGAGGGGGACGGGCAGAGTGACCAGAGGGGGGACGGACAGAGTGACCAGAGGGGACAGGTACAGAGTGACCGGAGGGGGACGGGCACAGAGTGACCGGAGGGGATGGGCACAGAGTGACCAGAGGGGGACGGGCACAGAATGACCGGAGGGGGATGGGCAGAGTGATGGAGGGGGACGGGCAGAGTGACCGGAGGGGGACGGACAGAATGACCAGAGGGGGACGGGCACAGAGTGACCAGAGGGGGATGGGCAGAGGGTGACCGGAGGGGACGGGCACAGAGTGACCAGAGGGGTCAGGCACAGAGTGACCAGAGGGGACAGGCACAGAGTGACCAGAGGGGACAGGCACAGAGTGACCAGAGGGGGACGGGCAGAGAGTGACCAGAGGGGGACGGGCACAGAGTGACTGGAGGGGGACGGGCACAGAGTGACCAGAGGGGGACGGGCACAGTGACCGGATGGGGAGGGACAGAGAGTGACCAGAGTGGGACGGGCACAGAGTGACTGGAGGGGACGGGCACAGAGTGACCGGATGGGGAGGGACAGAGTGACCGGAGGGGGAGGGCACAGAGTGACCGGAGGGGAGGGCACAGAGTGACCGGATGGGGAGGGACAGAGTGACCGGAGGGGGAGGGACAGAGTGACCGGAGGGGACGGGCACAGAGTGACCTCTCAGGAAACAGCAAACGCCCAGAGGCAACAGAAACTGAGAGCTGATCCTTAACAGGGAATACATCACCAGGGCAGGGCAGCAAGCAGGGACGCTGGGACATGGGCAAGCAGGGACACTGGTTCATAATGGAGACAAACGGGCGCTCTGGCAGAGGGTGCGCTGTCGGAATGGTTTATGCATAAAACCTTGCCATAATTACTGAACATTGTGGTGCCTAAAATTGAAGACCGAAGAAACGTCTATTTCCTCCCCTTTAAAAAGTATTTCTAAGGGCCGGAGAGTTAGGACAGTGGTAAGGCGCTTGCCTTGCACCTGGCTGACCCAGGTTTGACTCCCGCACCCGTGTGGTCCCCGAGACACCAGGGAGTGAGCCCCTGAGTGCAGAGCCAGGAGTAAGCCCTGAGAACTGCCAAGTGCGGTCAAAAATAGTAAACAAAAACACAGCCTTTGCTGCCATCATCCGTGATTCGGGAAACAGAGCTGAACACTCTGTATGTTGTCTGCGGCCGCACTGGCGTTCCAGCACCACCACCAAGAAACTGCGGCTCACACTCCTGCCGCGGTGAACAGGGGAGCGTCGTCACCACGGCTGGACTCGGCGACACTGCCTGTCTTCCTTTTTGCCAACTCATTTGCTTCAGTTATGTATACGTGCAAGTAAAACCGCCAGGTAATTATCTTTCACTTAGCATAAGCACCTCAGTTCCCATTTATTGTCCCAAATGGCACAATTTTGCCTTTTCGAATGGCGGGGCGGTATTTCCCTGATACAGGTACCAGTCTCTTCTGTTGCTGAGCATGTTGGTTGTCTGTGTTTTGGCTACTGGGAATAATGCTAATACCATTGGGGGTAAACATTCTTCCCAATTGGTGTTTTCGTGGCCTTCAGATAAATGCCCAAGAGACCGTGCCACTGGAACAGATGGACTTTCTTTGGTTTTTGAAAAGTAATCTCCATACGCAGAGACGGCACCAAGTCACAACTAACAAGGTGGATTTCCTTTCCTCTACACCCTCCCAACACATAACGCTTCAATCTCGAGGCAGACCCCAGAGACCTGAGGAGGTATTTCATTGCGGTTTTGGCTTGATTTTCCCTGATAATAAGCGATGCTGGACATTTTCCCATATGCCTGTGGACCATCTTCTCGAAGAAGTATTTTATTCAGTCACAAAAGTTTTTCATGCTCACTGGGCTACACTCAGTGATGCTCAGGAATTACTCCTGGCAATGATAGGGGGAACTATGTGGGGTGCTGGGGATCAAACCTGGCCAACTGGTGCAAGGTAAACACCTTATTCGCTGTACTACTCTCCAGCTTTTTGCTCAGGGACTGGTACTGGTGGGCTTGGGGTACTATATGTGGTGCTGGGGGTCAAACCCAGGTCAACCAGGGTTCGACGCAAGGAAACACAAGCAAGTAAATGCCCTACATACTGTACTATCACTCTGGCCCAAAATTGTATTTATTTTGTTTTCGGGGGCACACCCAGCAATGCTCTGGGGTTACTTCTGGCTGTGTACTCGGGAATCATTTCTGGTGGTGCTTGGGAACCCTAGGGGATGCCGGTGATTGAGCCCACGTCAACCACATGCAAGGAAGTGCCTCATCTCTCTATGCCTCTGTGTTATCTCTCCAGTCCGGGACACAACCATGAGACGCATGTGAAGCCCCGCGGGGAGACCCAGACGTTGCCAGGCTCTTCCTGGGGCTCAAATGAGGCTGCTTGACAGGGTGATATTGGCCAACACACTCGCAACATCACCTCTGACAGTTTCACTTTTAACTCTGTTTTCTTTGCTGTGCAATGGAAACACTCCCGGCTCTGTGTCCAGGGATCACAGCTGGTGGTGCTTGAGGGAAACACGGGCAGTGCTGGAGTTAGAAGAGTCAGACGCATGCAAGGCAAATGGTCTTACCCACTGTAGTATGCTCAGGCCCCTTATTTTGTTGTTTTGATCGAGGTTCTACTCCCATGCTGCATGTAATTCCTGGGAAGCCAGTGAGGGGAAGAGACGGATGCTTATTCTTCTACTCCCACTCTCCAATTTGCAGCAAATGAAAATTATTACCAACCCTGGTTTTGTGCTCAGCGTAGTCCTAACTATTTATGCACGCAGGGCCACGGGGCATCAGTTACTCTAGTTCAGCGGGGGAAGCTCCCTCTAGTGGCTAAAAGCCTTGGGGGGGGTACAGATTTGTCTAGAACCTTTCACTCCTGTAAAGAAAAAGGGGCTACAGTTTCTCTATAGGACTTTTTTCAAGTTTATAGAAGTTCCGTTAGTGCCCCCTGCTGACTCAGTAGTTATAAATTCCCTTTATTTATTTTATTTTATTATTATTTATTTTTGCTTTTTGGATCACACTTGACGACGCTCAGGGGTTTCTCCTGGCTCTGCACTCAGGAATTACTCCTGACAGTGCTCAGGGGACCATATGGGATGCCAGGGATCGAACCCGGGCCGGTATGGGCCGCCACGTGCAAGGCAAACACCCTACCCGCCGCGCTATCGCTCTGCCCCGAATTCCCTTTATTTTTGTTTGCATGTAAAGCTCTTTGTCACTCTTTCAAATCTAAGTGATAAACTAGTAAGGTAGAATATTCTTGATTGAAAGCCCCTTTCTCTTCCCACTTCATATGGAACATGGTGGGGTCAGAGCAATAGTACAGTGGGGAGGGTGTTTGCCTTGCATGAGGCTGACCCGGCTTTGCTCACATATGGTCATCCCATATGGACATCCCATATGGTCCCCTGAGTACCACCAGGAGTAATTCCTGAGCGCAGAGCCAGGAGTAGCCCCTGAGCATCAGGTGTGTGGAAGGAAGGGAGGAAGGAAGGAGGGAAGGAGGGAAGGAAGAAGGAAGGAAAGTGAGAGAACATGGTATTCCCTTCTACTCTCAATTTTGTCTGCCCAGAAAGATGTAGTTTTATAAGGCTTTCCCTGTGTCACTATCACTACCACTATTCTCCCGTTGATCATCTATTTGCTAGAGCGGGCACCAGTAATATCTCCATATGTCCTGTCTCATGCTAGTAGAACCCAAGGGCATCTATTTGCTCCAGGAACATAAAGAGCCTCAAACCATTATATTAGCTCATGGGAATGAACTAATATAATTGTTACTGGTATTTGGCATATCAAATAAAACAGGGCAGCTTGCCAGGCTTGCCATGCAGGTGGCATACCCTTGTAGAATTCTCTATCCTTAAAACACCACTTCTAATAAACATAAAATAGCTATTTTATCTAGTCTGTTTGGGTTAATTTTGTTTGTAACTCTACATTGGAGCTAAATGTCCTGTCTTCTTTCCTTATATACACAGCCTGGGGGATAGTGGGGATGGCGGAAGTAAGAGGTGGTATTCAAAAGAGCTCAAGAGGCTGACAGGTTCTAGAAAGTATTACGTCAGCACAGGTAACCCTAACTAAATATCCATAGAAGTAAAAAGGTAGGTCAAACATACCTTTCTCCCCCTTATTTAGGTGGGGAGGGGCGGGAGGGTAGGGCAACACCTGCTGTGCTCAGGGCTTACTCTTGGCTGCGTTCAGGGATTACTTCTGACAGTGCTCAGAATGTGGTGAACCACGTGCAAGGCAAATGCCTGACTGCGATATCACTGCTCCAGCCCCATCAAACATACTATTAATAAACAAAATACTCCAAAAAGCGTTACCAAGCACAAGAATGGAAAACGTGCAGCCCGACCCAAACAACAAAACAGCAATAAATACTTACACTTCAGCACATGTCTAACTGTTAATGTCAGAATGGATAAATCTAAAAAGACAATTCAACTTTCGCAGCCTCAGGAACTCTACCTTATCTCCAAAGATAAACACAGGTTCAAATTCAAGAAAGACAAGCCTATAAACAAACTGTAAGCTAAAGGACAAGTACAGCCCTTCATATAGAAAATAACAGGGGCCGGAGCTATAGTCCAATGGGGAGGGTGTTTGCCTTGCACGCAGCTGGCCTGTGCCGGCCCAGGTTCGATCCTCGGCATCCCATATGTTCCCCTGAGCACTGCCAGGAATAATGGCGGAGAGCAGGGCAGAGCAGGAGAAACCCCTGAGCATTGCCGGGTGTGACCCAAAAAAGAAAAAAAAAAAAGAAAATAACAGACTTTCAGCTAAAAAAGACAGAACTGGACATTTTATAACAATAATTACTAAGAGCTTAACACAGAAAGGAAAAGAAACATTAACATACACACCAACTGATGGAACATAAAATCAAGCTAGGCAAGTTACAGGCGACAGTGATAGAAACAGAGTTAACAGTTGAGAGAACAAACACGGAAATGACAGTCAACAGTAATGCACTGGACCGGACAGGCTTCAGAGACATTTACAGAACATTCCATCCCAACTGGAGAATTTACATTTTCCTCAAGTGAACCTAGAATATTTTTAAAGACAGACCATCTTCTGGGACAGAAAACAACTGCAGCTAATGTTTGCAGACCGAAACCATACCAGGCATCACCTCTAATCTCAATGCTGTAAAACTAGTAATCTATCAAAAGAGAAAAAAAAGAAAATTGAAGATTCCAAACATGTGAAGACTAAATAATATGTTTCTTAGTAAATACTGAGTTCTTAGTAAACACTGAGTTAGCAAAGAAATTAAAGCAGGGAAAACAATTAAAATATGCTTGGGATACAAGCTAAAATAAAGACATGATATATCAGAATTTGTTGGATGAGGGAAAGTAGTACTAAGAAGGAAGTTAAACAGCATTACACGTTTCTACGAAGAAACACGAAAACTTTCTAACAATCCACCTCACACCTAAAAGAACTTGAAAAAGAATAAATAAAACTGAGAGTTAGTAGAAGGAAAGAGTAAGAAATTACAGTGGAAATAACATGAAATAAAAAGATCAACATGGTCAAGAGCTGGCTCTTTGCAAAGATAAATATTGCTAAACGTAAACTAACAGTGGGGTGTCAGAGAGCCGCTGGAGTTCCCAACAGTATCAGGACAGAAGTTCTCTTCTACCTCCAAGGCCGCTGGGGAACGAATGAAAACTCACGAGTCTGGCGCAGTTCCAAAAGGTTGTTAATAGTACAACAAGCTCTACCACTGCAATCCAATATAATGGAAGAACTCTAGTTCTGGTCAGAACTTAGGGCCCAAGTCTCCTACCAAAGAGGATCCCACTAGAGTCCCACCTAAGGAGATCCCACCAGAGAGAAGAAAGGACCTCAAATCAGTCCCTTTATATACACAAAAGTAATCCTAACTTCAGGGAGGGTCCTGTCAACAAAGAACCCTGAATAGCTTCTAGATAGTAGAAGAGTATAGAAGGGTGGTGCCATACCCTACTACAGGTCTAAACAAATGATTATGCCAAGGACTAATCCTTCTTCTGAGATTATGAGATTATATCTTATGTAAAACACTGGAGAGCGGAGAGAGAGAGAGAGAGCAAAAACACAAAAGCACGAATCCAAAAAAGACACGTGCTTACCTACACCCAAAACCGCACTGTGTCACAGCAAAAGTCAGGAAATGACCCAAGTACCCAACAAATGAGCAGATGAAGAAACTGTGCGAAATGGGGTTGCGCTGCATGTGGCTCTCTTGAATCCCAGCTCCGGTATCCCAAAGGGTCCCCAGAGCCCGCCAGAAGTGATCCCTAAGGGCACAGCCAAGAGCCCTGAGCAACGAGAGAAGAGAAGAGAAGAGAAGAGAAGAGAAGAGAAGAGAAGAGAAGAGAAGAGAAGAGAAGAGAAGAGAAGAGAAGAGAAGAGAAAGAGAAGAGAAGAGAAGAGAAGAGAAGAGAAGAGAAGAGAAGAGAAGAGAAGAGAAGAGAAGAGAAGAGAAGAGAAGAGAAGAGAAGAGAAGAGAAGAGAAGAGAAGAGAAGAGAAGAGAAGAGAAGAGAAGAGAAGAGAAGAGAAGAGAAGTGAAGTGAAGTGAAGTGAAGTTGTGGTAAATACAGGCACAGTGAAATACCACTCAGCTTTCAGATAAAGCTGTACAGTTTGCTGCAATTGCAACTGCAAAATGTCATCCAAAGTGAAGTCATAAAGGGAAAGATAAAAACCACACTATCTTGCTCTTATGTAGAGTGTGAAGAAAACAAAGTCAGGATTAGACAACCCTAAGGCAAACTTTAATACAAATATTAAGGCATTATCAATGAGTGGGAACTGAAGAGGCTACGGGGCTGGGAGGTGGAGAAGTAGCGGGCAGTGGTGGAGGGCCTGGCCTGGTCATTCTGCACAGCTTCAGCAGTGCTGTACACAGATGCTTCCACAACAATGATTTAGCACAGAAGGAACACAGTATAAAAGTAAAGGGCAACAGATACTAGAGAAACTTAAAGAATCGTAAGAAAACTGCAATGAACATCTATATGCCAAATTAATTCAATAATCTAGAAGAAGTGCAAACATTTTTGAAACTGTATGGTCCAAAGCCTAAACACCAAGCTGGAAAAAGTCCCTGTGTTGCACTGCTGGAAGTGGAAGTGAAGGAGTGAAGGAAGCAGGGAAAGAAGGAAGAAGGATCAAGGAAGAAAGGAGGAAACAGTCACTAAAAGATGGGAGAGGATATTCACGGTCATAATGAGGAGATTTACTATCATTAAAATGGCGATCTCACCTAAAACAATACACAGATTCAACTCAATTCCTATCAAAATTCCAGTAACTTTTTACATGTTTTACTTTTTGGGTCACGCCTGGCGATGCTCAGGGGTTAATCTTGGCTCTGTCCTCAGGAATTCTCCTGACAGTCCTCGGGGACCATATGGGATGCCAGGGATCGAACCTGAGTCAGCCGAGTACAAGGCAAACGCCCTACCCTCTGTACTATCGCTCCAGTTCCAGTGACACTTTGAAATAGTCATCTCACCTAAAATAATACACAGATTCCATTCATTCCCTATTAAAATTCCAGTGACATTTTAATGGAAAAAATGTTTTTAATTTTAAAGAAAAGTATGTGGAAACACAAAAGACCTTAGATAAAGATATCTTGAGGAAAAAAAAGAGAAACAGAAATGCTATACTACCCATTTTTAACCTAAATTACAGAGGAACAACAGTAATTAAAAAGAGTAAGATGTTAAAACTATAGATACATGGATAAATGAGATAGAATTAAGAGCTCAGAAATAAATCTGTACATATACATCCGCAGTTAATCTGTAGCAAAGGAGTCATGACCATATGAAAATAAAATTCACGTCAACAAACTCACAGCTCCAGGTGAAAGGATGAAACTGAATCATTCTCTGTGTACATAAAAACAAATTCAAAACAGATCACAGACAGCATAACATACACAGAAAATAAACACAGGCAATACATTCCAGAACATCAACTTAGCGATGGCCTTGGGGCACTAAGGTAAGGAAAAGAGATGTGAACATAAATAGTTGTGCATCAAACGTGCGGGAGTCAGAGGCTAGGTAAGACAGAAAATGGAACAGTGTGCTAACAATTGTCGAGGGTACTAATGCCAACCTAGAACTGAGCATTAAATAGGGGCAAAAAGATACACATGACAACCCTTTAATATATGTTCTGTAATCCATAGTCTGGAGGGAAAGGAAAAGAGAAAGAGAGAGAAACGGAAAGAAATAAAGAACATGCCATGGAGGTGGGCTGGGGAGGGGGAGGGAACCGGGGACGTTGGTGGTGGGAGATGGGCACTGGTGGCGGGATGGGTGCTGGAACACTGTATGACCAAAACCCAAATATGAACTTTTTAATTGTATATCTTTGTAATTGTAAAAATAAAAAAAATTATAATAAATAAATAAATAAATAAATAGTTGTGCATCATATATGATTCAAAGCATAAAAACCCAACAAGCAAACTCAACAATGAAAAATCCAAACAACTCAATAAAAAAATTCACAGGAGGCCTAAAAAGAGACTTCACCAAAGACGACACTGAGTCAGTCAAAGAACTGGGAAAATGCTGAATATCACTTAATATTAGGGAAGCGGAAAGAAAACCACAATGACATTCTGCACATCTGTAAGAATGGCCTACACCAAACAGCCAGGGCAAGTGAGAAGCAAAAGGCACTCTTGCACAGTCTTTTGCATGCAGACTCTGCAAAAAACCCTAAAAGTAGACGGCTGGAGCTACAGTAAAGTGGGGAGGGCATTTGCCTTGCTTACCACGGTCGAGCCAGGTTCTATCCCCGGCATCCCATATGGTGCCTTGAGCACAGCCAGGAGTAATTCCTGAGTATGAAGTCCCAAGTAACCCCTAAGCACACACTGGGTGTAACCCAGAAAAAACAAACCAAACCTAAAAGGAGACTCTGCGACTCAGCAATTCCATTCTAAGTGGCTGTCGGAAGAAGACACCTCATTAAGGGGAAGAGCCGCACACATGCACATTCCTACGACTAGCAGATTTTAACGAAGGCATAAAGACAACCTAAGCTCCCATGAGAAAACGACTAGATGAAGATGTAGCATGTATGCACTGAAATACCTGTTATTAAAAGAAGTTGAAAATGCACTGCTTCTCAACATCCGGACTCCACTGCTGTCAGAGCTCCACCCAAGAGAAAAGCCAACCTCATCGGAGTCCCACCCTATAGAGAAGCCTATTTCAAGCCCAGGTATGCTTGAACCAGAGACACAGATACACGGGGCAGAGCTGCTACTGGCTCTCCCATTACGGTTCATCAAATGAATGAACTGAGAGTCTACCTACTACCGAGAGTATCCCACCCACACGGCAGAGCCTGCAAGCTACCCGTGTCGTATTCAGTATGCCAAGAACAGTAACGATGTTCAGGTCCTGAATGGTTTGAGGCTCTTCATGTTCCTGTAGGGAGCAGATGCTCTAGGGCTACACTAGCATGTGACAGGGACGAATGGAGACGTTACTGGTGCCCACTTGAGCAAACTGATGAACAATCGGAAGACTCGTGATACAAGTGAAGAAAAGAAGCGTGTTTTTCTATTTGCAGCAAAATGGAAGGAATTCAAGATATGGCGCTGGTGAATTAAATCAGAAGAAGACAAATATCGAATCATATGAAGTATAAAGTAAGAAAACAAAGTAAATGAATAAATAAAATGAAACAATTGGGCTTTGACAACAGAACCAAGGTTACAGGAGGAAGAGAAGTGGAGTGAAAGTAACGGGTGGGATCCTGTTTACTTACTGAAAAATTAAAATTAAAACAAGAATCTGGGACCTCCGACACTATCTACCACATGCCTCCACCCACAGATGAGGCTGTGCCTGGCAATTACTTTAGAAACAGCCTCCTTTCTCTGGGGGTAGGTTGCCAAGGGTCATCTCAGGGTTTCAACCCGGGGCTGAAGCGACAGCGTGACTTGCACATGGTCAAGCTGGGCTCGATGCTGGCATCACTTACGGTCCCCGAGTCTGTGAGGAGTGATCTCTGAGCGCAGAGCTAGGAGTAAGCCCTGAGCACCATAGGTGTGACCCAAACACCAGTCCACATAATTACTGCCCGAGGCTGGAGTTTCAGCAGCACCTGGGAACATCCATATAATACTCCTGGGGCGTAGGGGATGAGGGAAGCGAGGAGCAGAGAGGACGCAGTCAGGAATCCTGCCAACACCCCTCGGTTCCCCACTGGCTTCTCCCCTGGAGCTCAGGCATATCCTGTGCCTCTCTGCAAATCAAAGGAAGTGACCAGTGCAGAGGTCATCACACAGGTTCCTGACCTTAGGTTTTAACATGCCCATTAGTTATTACTGGGGATTAGTTTGATTCTTTCCATTTTCAAAAGTCTATTATTTCTTCCACCTAAAGCAGTTCAAGAAAGTCCATTAAACGAGGTCCATTTCCCCCTTCCATCACTTTCTTTGGGACCTCTGGCAAGCCTCTTGGTCACCTATGGCCCAATGTTCCCATCATAAAGCAAAGGCAAACCCCTCTGCTGCCTCTTCAAAGGTGTTGTCATAATAAACAACCTTTTATTATTTATTATAGTGCAAGTACTATGCGCACAGGTATCTTATAAATGCCTGCTGCTGAAATGAGCTCAGGTATCAAGTGCAATAACTCACAGGCTTCTGAGTGCGAGACCGGGGTAATGGGACTTTACAGGAACCTAAGAAGAGATGGAAGAAGCGCATGGAATCCTCTAGAATAAAACAAGGGATCAAAAAGGAGAACAAGTCCCAACTGCACCTCTCCACAAAACAGCCTGAGAGATAATCATGCCCTATGCCCTCAATAGTGCTTACTTCAGGCGGTGCTGTCTAGTCACGCACCAAACCATGGAGATGTACTGAGGCATCACAAATCTAATGTAGCATTAAACTGCACCTGACGCTAAATGCTGTGGGAGCCTTCCCCAACACCGCACCCAGAAACCAAACTGGAAAGATATTCCAGATAACTCAGCACCCTGGGACTGTGACATTTTCCCTACACATAATAAAGATGTAATTGCTTGACATACTGCAATGAATCTGGTGGCCCCTTATCCTAGCTTTACTCGCAATTACAGTTTGTGATTTAAAGATACAAATCAAGCCCCTCCCTGAGAATTTAACAGAGCCTTAATCCCTTATCCAAGCCCTTTGCGGTTAGATGTGTTTCAGAATTCAGAACTTTTCTAGAAGTATGTACTTCAGTACACCTGAAAGACACAAACTATTACGAAGTTTAGTATTACAAAGAATTCCACGGAAATCTAAAGATGCACCTTATACTTTATATGAATTTCTGCAGGAAAAAAGGAATATTCAGATAAGTGGAATCAATAAGGACTTTAAATAACCTTCAGTCAGCTCAGGTCATGTTCTTCTTCCAAGTAAGCTCTGAAAGTGGGATCTATAAATGCTATAGTTGTTTTAGGTTATAGTTGCTTCGAAATGAGTCTTGTAGCCACACTTAATAAAGAATTAAAAATCTAATTTTTAGATTTTGGAAATAAAAATGAACAATTAAGAATGTGTACACAAAAACTTTATGCTCCAATATCTACTGGGTTCTATCATTGGCCAGAGACAAAGCACAGTGGTTGAGATGCTTGTCTTGCATGCAGTCACGCCGGACTTGGTCCCAGCATTATACACGGTCCCCTCAGCCCAGCCAGCAGTGATCCTTGAGCTCAGCTGAGCACAGTTTGTGAGGGTCCAAAAGAAAAACAAGTCCATCACGTATTATGGTCCCAAGGACACTAGGTAAAAGGGGGTTAAGAACCATGATCAAACTGAGAAGCTATTGAGAAAAGATATATGGAAGCTAAGAAGTGCTGAGACTGGCCTAAAAGAAACCCCAGCACATCAGGGCAGCCACAGGCATAAGAAGTCTGCAGCCTAAAGGACAACAGGAAGATGTTTTAAACAGGAACATCCTCAAGAATTCAAGCTGGCAAATTCACAGATGAAGCTGGCTGAAAGCAGAAGCAGCTCGTTGATCTTAGCTAAGCAAACGGCCATCAGAAATGCAAGGGTTTACAGCACCTGAGCAAGCTACAGTGCAACTGCCCGACTGTCCACTCACCAAGACCCTCTTCAACCGCTGGCGCTGAAAACCTCAGAGGCACCCCTGCCTGCCCTCATCTGACACCCCACATCCAATCTGTCGGGGAAATCTCCATCGCGCTCCCTCTGGAACAGATCCAGAATCCATCTCTGCTGGGCCAATGTCTAAGCCACCATCAAAACGAAGGACTAGAAAAAGATGCCCAAACCGTCTCCCTTCTGTCACCCTCCCTCCCTTAACTCAGCACTTGGGGGTTCCTCCGAAGACACGCTCCAGATGATACTCCGCTCCAGTGCTTCGGGAATCTCCCACCTCCGTCAGAGTTCTCCGGGGCAGCAACCAAACCTGTATGCTTCGGATGGTCTCTCTGCAGCCTCGGCCCCTGCTCTCCTTCCTCTCTGCCTCTCGCCTCCTGCTCTCCTTCCTCTCTGCAGCCTTGGCTCCTGCTCTCCTTCCTCTCCTCAGCCTCGGCCCCTGCTCTCCTTCCTCTCTGCCTCTCGCCTCCTGCTCTCCTTCCTCTCTGCAGCCTCGGCCCCTGCTCTCCTTCCTCTCTGCCTCTCGGCCCCTGCTCTCCTTCCTCTCTGCCTCTCGGCTCTTGCTCTCCTTCCTCTCTGCCTCCCTCAGATCCTGCTCTCCTTCCTCTCTGCCTCCTCGGCTCCTGCTCTCCTTCCTCTCTGCCTCTCGGCCCCTGCTCTCCTTCCTCTCTGCCTCCTCGGCTCTTGCCTCTCCTTCCTCTCTGCCTCTCAGATCCTGCTCTCCTTCCTCTCTGCCTCTCGGCTCCTGCTCTTCTTCCTCTCTCAGGCAAGCTTCTGCTTGGGCGTTCGCACTGGCTCTGCCTTTGCAGGGAAGCCGCTTCCTTCCAGCCTTGGCTGTGTGATTTTCTCCACACAACACTGATTTGAAATTACGGGTCTCCACCCTCCATTCTTCCCCTCCCTTCCTAGCTGAAACTTCTTTCTCCAGCACATCGTACTTGGCACAATCTACATATTAAATTGGCTGTTGATGGTGCGGATGCTCCAACAGACTCTAAGTTAAGCTCCGTGAGAACTGGGCATTTTCCATGACCGACCTAGAGAACTCAGAACAACGCCGGATGCACGCAAGTGGCTCATAAGGATCTGCGCAGTGAAGACGAAAAAGGGAATCTTTCTTCTTTAAACAACCTTCATGGTGAAGACTGTATTTCCTTTCCTTGGATCCCATTGCACATTAAATTTCTTTTTGTAAACTATTCATGTATTTACTTTTAGAATCTATCTGTGGATAAAGCAGGGGCAATTAAGCTGCTAGTATAGAACAGACTGTAAGCAGCATGCCCTGGACATTGTAATAGAATTGTGACGATGGCAGCCGGAAACTGAAAGGAAGAAGGCAAAATGGGAATCCTGAAATCTGCCTTTTTGGAGTCAGGAACCAGGAACAACCTTACGTTAAAGGGGTCAAGTAACAAGCTTAAGTAGACTAAAATTATAAAAGTGATCGGAGTAAAATGTTGCAGGACTCCTCTAAGGGCCGCTGCATCTGCTCTGAATTGCCGCCTGCAAATCACTTCATAGATAAAGGGGTAGTCTAAATGTGGCAGTTTATCTGGCCACGTATGCTGTACTAGCTGGTATAAATATTCTCCCATGCTACCACAATCATCGTGGGACTTGCTAGATCTTACCAGCATATTTGCCTGGCCATGTAGGATCCCTAAGTAATTAGACCAGAGAGAAATGCTGTTTGCCTCCAAGCAAACAAGCATGGCTCCCTGATATACTCAAAGGCAACTAAAATACAAAACTACCATGAAGTAGAAGAGACTTGTGAAGGCTTGGAGAAATATTTAACTGGCATTAGTATTAGTCTTTGGTACAGAGACATGCCATCTCAGAAACCCCCTTCTCTACCCTATAAAGGCATTTCCAGGCAGATCTTGGCTCAAAACATTAGCATATAAAAGGACCTAGGTGAGGTGTTGGGAGAGATTCCCTTAGGGCATTTGACCCTCCCTGCTTTCCATAACAGTGGGAGGGAGTTCTGAGTTGCAGGGGTATAATACTAGCCTGCTTCCTCTCTCGAGCGCTTCTTTTGGGCTCTCTCTTTGTGAGCGCTCACCCTTCTTGGGAGTCTTGTCTTCTTCTCCTTTTACAGGGCCTTTACACGTGGTGGCCACCATCTTGGCCTACATGTGGCTGGGGTTCTAGCCTGGAATCCTAAGCACTGGGCTTTTCCTTTTGCTGATTTGTATGCCTGAACCTGTGATAAGTAAAGCCTTTTAAAACTGCATCAGATTCCTGAGTTTTCATCCATTTCTCGCCGGCTCAAGGTAGAAGGGAACTCACTTCCGGCACTGTCGGGGACCCCGGCGGAGCTCCCGACAGTAAAACAGATACTAAAAGATGGGAAAATAGGCATGGAAAGGAATGTAATGAGTAGTAAAAGGGAGGGAATTTCCTACTCTCCTTAAGAGAGAGATATACAAAGGTGATTCTTGGAAAGAATAAAATTAGAGTTAGGGTAGGAAGGAGAAGTGATATCAGCTTCAAGTTTGTTCCCTTTGGCAGTGTTTTATTTATTTTAACCTTCATGGATGTAATACCTAAATAGGAAGGAAGGAAGGAAGGAAGGAAGGAAGGAAGGAAGGAAGGAAGGAAGGAAGGAAGGAAGGAAGGAAGGAAGGAAGGAAGGAAGGAAGGAAGGAAGGAAGGAAGGAAGGAAGGAAGGAAGGAAGGAAGGAAGGAAGGAAGGAAGGAAGGAAAGGAGGGAGGGAGGCAGGGAGGGAGTGAGGGAGGGAGAAAAGGAAAGAAATGAAAGGAAAAGACAGAACAAAACCAGAAATAAAATTCTACCTCTGGACTGGCTGGGCAAGAGAGCAGAGGCCCAGCCCTGGACACCACCACCCGCCTGAAAACGAAGGACTGCTCACTCCCCACGGCCACCGTCACAGCTGACAGATGTCAGGGACACTGAGGAGAACAGTATGACCGTATTACCGTGGGAACAGTGGTAACAGCTCCTTAGGTTAGATGAGAGTTGGCCTTCACACTTAAGAATGTCAGTAATTCTGAAGGACAATTTTCCCTCCACTACGGGAAACCATGAATCGGGCAGACTGTCATGCCTTCCTCTATGCCGGCTGCCGGAGAGCACAGAGCATCTTCACGACCCAGGCTTCACCAACTGTGCTCGCCACAAATGTGGGGACCTTATCCTCCACTCTACCTTCATTTCAATCTCCCTTACTCTCCTTATCTTTTGCTTCACCTTTCCACTATTCCAGCTTCCTGTGTAAGCTGCCTTCAATCTTTTAGACCGTGTTTTTCTGTGCGGAAGGATAAGGCTTCAAAACAAAAAAAAAGAGAGCGATAGCACAGCGGGTAAGGCATTTGCCTTGCAAGCGCCTGACCCGGTTCGATCCCCCGGCATCCCATATGGTCCCCCGAGGACTGCCAGGAGTAATTCCTGAGCAAAGAGCCAGGAGTAACCCCTGAGTGTCGCTGGGTGTGACCCAAAAAGCAAAAAAAAAAAAAAAGCACATACAACTCTGGGGCCACGATTCTCTCTTCTTACAAATAAGAGACGTGATGTTTGCCTAGGGGCAGACACAGAGCTGCCACTCACCAGACTGGACAGAACTGGGATCCCAAAGGCTCTCGTGATGTCACCAAGGGCCTGGCGAGCTCAGGAAGGCCGGAGGGTACTGCCAGGCAGAGAGACATGGGGTGGCCCCGGGAGGCTCAGCCTCAAACAGGCCAAGGGGAGGAGATGCACCTTTTCCCTTGCAAATGAGCTGTTTTTGGAAAGACACACTTTGCCCAGGAAAAGTACTGGCAATACTCTTATCATTTAATCATTTTTCTATGACTGCATATATTTGCATGGCATAAATATATATATGTACATATTATATCAATATCCAAGGTCAGGCAAAACATGGATCAGGAGGTCTTGTATAAGGTGGAAATGATCACAAACGTGTGCTAGGTAAGACAGAGAATGGAACAGTGTGCTAATAACTGTCGAAAGTGCTGATACCAACCTAGAACTGAGCATTAAATACAGGCAAAAAGATACACATGGCAACCTCTTAATGTATGTATTGTAATCCACAATGTGTAAGAGAAGGAAGAGAGAAAGAGAGAGAGAGAGAGAAAGTGAAAGAGATAAAGAACCTGCCATAGAGGCAGGCTAGGGGAGGGGGAAGGGAATCGGGGACGTTGGTGGTGGGAAATGGGCACTGGTGGAGGGATGGGTGCTGGAACACTGTATGACCGAAAGCAAAATATGAACATCTTATGAACATCTTTGTAATTGTATATCTCACGGTGGTATAATAAAATATTTTAAAAAAATCATTCTTCTGTGTTAGCTGCTGACAGCGATTTCTCTCAGTCTGTTTTACAGCCTGTGAAAGCATGATAAAACCCGCTGTACTGAATATTAAACGGGCAGAGCCCTCTGGCCTATAGGCAGTCACAGGCACTCGAGACTTAGCCCCTCCTCCTCTCTTCATGCTCACTTACATTTTTTGGCCAATTGTCGAGTTTTCCTGAAAGAGCAAATCAACATCTACATCAAAGTTGCACGTGGTGATGCACCAAGTCATCCCTCCGACGACCTGGGAGACACAAAGAAGATACGCATTTCATTTTCAGTGTGGGCAGAAGGAAAAAATAAATAAATAGTAATGCATGTTTTTTCCCCCCAAAATGTGATTTTATTATAGTTTAAGTAACATGATTATGACAGCGTTAACAGTGTGCCACCAGTAGAGTGTCGAATAAATTCAACCAATGTCCTTATGTTACTTCTAGTCTCGTGAGGTTTTAATTTTGTTGGCTTTGGGGGAGGGGTCACACCTGGAAGTACTTGGGGAACCGGGACACATGGGGAAAGAGAACCCCAGTGCAAAAACCAAAATAAATGCACTCTAGTCCTTTTTACAGAATTATCAAACATGAAAAACTTGGTAACTTCAGAGACTCCATCCTGACTTCACTAATTACAGTCTATCTAAATGAGCACTGACAAGTAAAACTTTCAGCAGTGGCAGAAATGTTTTCAGTGTAGACATAGGCGTTACCTAGAACTTGAACTGTGGTGCATGGGACCAAGAAGCTGAGTTTTATTACTAAAAGGACATAATTCCATAATGATTTAGATTTGACTATTGGGTGATACAAAGGCTGGGAACTTAGTTTGGTTTATTTTTATTAACAGCCCCACATTATAAGAAAACTGGTCAATGTGAATTAGGTTGGTTTGCCATTCAAAATGGTCAAGATGGTGAGGAGCAGGGTGGGATCTCAAAGGCATAGGTAATTACTTTGGGTAGTTACTTCTATCAAAGATAAGATTTGGTGATGGTATTCAGACCGAGACTGAATACCTTCTACTGAGACTATACCACCTACACGGCAAAGCCTGGAAAGCTATCGTGTTTTATTTAGTTGTTATGCCAAAGACTAGTAACAATTATGGACCTCAGTTCCATGACCTGAAGAATGGTTTCGGGCTCCTCCTGTCCCTGGAGCAAGCAGATGCCCTTGGGTTGCACTTGCTAGTGACAGGACTAATGGAGATGCTACTAGTGCCCACTCGAGCAAATCGATGAACAATGGGAAGTCAGTGATACAGTGATGGGGTCGACATCATTAATTTTTAACCAAATTTAGTCTTGATCCAGCTTCAGGCAAGTGACAGATTCCAGAAAAGTTAGTTATTTTGTGAACCAAACAAGTGAGTAGCAACTCTGATATATCCCAGCTCATTACTTTATTTCCATACAGATAAATATATATATATATATATATATATGCCCACAGAATACACGGACACCTAAACTACTTTTCTATAGGACTTCTCTGAAATGCAAGAGACTAAGGCTAAAAGTTCACTTTGAAACAAGTTTTTCAGATACATCTTGATTTTAGAAAAAAACAACACGAACAAAACCAATGGTGGTTCTTATCCCTACCTGTTCTGTACAAGCAAATGAGATGCCTATTACAAGTACAGATTCTAGGTCCAAGCCCAGACCTAACTCGCCAGACTATGAGTGGGTGAGGCCTAGATATGTTTGGTAACCCATCCTATGATCCTTTTATACCCGCTCAGGCCAGGCCCACTGGTGCATCCGGCACACTGTGTCCATCCAGCAAGACTTCCTGCCTGCCCCGTCTGCTTGGGAGCCTTCATTTTCGTGCATTTGATGGCAACACTTAGTGTGCCGTGCCGTTCACACCACATGTGCACATTGGTCTTTTCTCCACGGAAGTTGGGCTATTTGAGTGCAAGGCGTTCAACACCTATTATTACTACATCTTGTGCATGATAATTGCTGAAGGACCCACTGAATTAAAAGATTTCATGCAGTCCTCTCCCTCTTCTGACATCAGTATTTGACATCCACAGACTAAGCAGCACGGTCTGTACAGACATTAACTTGCTAGCGCTCCTCATTCAACGAAAGTTTTCATCTTATAATTGCTTTAATTTGGCTACCCATATTGTATGTTCTTTGAAAGATGAAACTATCTCTTTTGCTTCTTTGCATCTCCCAAAGCCTCATGCGGAGAAAAGGAATTCAAGGCCTAACTAATGACATACTATTTCCTTTTTCACAGGAAAACCAAACACTTCCATAATGAATCCGAATTAGAGAGAAATAGGAACATGGTCAGGACGAAGGTCAAAATTGACTCTCTTCCGTTTTTCTCCTGGGCGATCGATCATTCTGCCCACGCCTTAAAAAATTCCCTCCTACCTTGTCAAAGGGGACAAGCCTTTAATTCTGGCCCTAAAATACCCGGGCTGCCACCAGAAGCTCCAGAATTTCAGTTAACTTCACACTTTGTTCTTCATCCTCTCTTGTTTCTACCTAAAATGAAACAAAAGGTCAAAGTTAGGTCCATCAATGCTACTTAAAAAAAAGGAATATTCCCTGATGTCACTACCTTACTGCTCTAAGAAAGGAGTGACACTGCCTTTATCGCTGCAGACCGGCAGAGGCATGGAGACACTGTGCTCTAGAGTCAGGAGAACAGGGTCCCCAATCGTCTATGAATTGCCACGGGTTGGGGGAGAAACACACCCGTGGAAGATTATTTACTGAGGAATGGACAGAAGGTAAATCACATGCAGCAGCACCCTGGATCCTAATGCAAGGTTTATTAGGCAGCCTTTCCGATTAGACTGAAAACTCCTCACGGACAGGAACAAGGTGGTCTGGGCTGTTGCAGTCCACCTGCCCAGAGCCTCTGCATCTGGCCTGGAGTTGCCTCCCTGCAGGTCACTTTGTGGATAGGGAGGAGGACAGTTTGAATATGGCAGCTCATCTGACCATGAGCCAGACAATACTGGCTGGTATAAATACTCTCTCATGCTGCCACAATCATCGTGGGACTAGCTAGATCTTACTGGTATATTTGCCTGGTCACGTTGGATCTCTAAGTAATTAGACCAGAGAGAAATGCTGTTTGCCTTCAAGCAAAATCAACGCTAAACTACAAAACTACCATGAAGTAAAGACGAGACTCTTGTGAAGGTTTGGAGAAATATTTAACTGGATATAATATAGTCTTTGGTACAGATGCATGCCTTTGTATTCTGAGATACAGTTCATCTCAGAAACTCCTCTCTACCCTGGAGAGGCATTTCCTAGGCTGATTTTGGCTTGGCTACATTAACATTTCAAAGGGCCTAAGTGAGGTCCTGGGAGAAATTACCTGAGGGCATTTGACCCTGAGGGCTCCCCATAGAAGTGGGAGGTCTGGATTACAGGGATATAAAACTAGGCTGCTGCTTCTCTCTTACTCTCTTTCCCCTTTCTGTGGCACCGTGTCTCTGTCGCCTGTCTACAGGGCCTTAACAGGTGGTAGACACCATCTTGGTCTACATGTGGCCGGGAACCCCTAAGTTCGGAGTTTCTCCTATTGCTGATTTGTATGCCAGAACCTGTGTTAAGTAAAGCATTTTGAAACTTTGCTGGGTTTTTGCGTCTTTCTCCGTCTGCCAGCCGCTGATCCCTTGGGACAGAAGGGGATCCCTGACTCTGTTCCTGGATTTTGTGCGGGCGCCTCAGCATTTCCCCGCACTGGGCTTTTTATTTAACACTTTCTACTTATTTATTTATGGTTTGGGGGCTACACTTGGCTGTGCTCAGGGCTGACTTCTGGCTTGATGCTCAGTAATCAGTCCCTGGTGGCGTAGGGCACCAGATGAGGTGCCAAGGATTGAGAGCTCTACCCACAGGACTATCTTTCTGACCTCTGTTTCATTTTGGGTCACACGTGTTGATGCTCAGGGGTTACTGCAGGCTCGGCATTCAGTTATGACTCTTGGTGGAGCCTCGGGAGAGCTGTAGGCCAGGCACACACCTTAGCTGGGCCTCTTCAGCCCCACGTCAACATGTTTAAACTTTATATTCATCGCAGTCCCAGAACTTACTGAGAAGGGGGCAAAATTAAGGACAGTAATTAAAAATCCTTTATTTATTTATTTATTTTTATTTATTTATTTGTTTATTTATTTATTTATTTATTTATTTGCGCTTTGGGTCACACCGGCGACGATGCTCAGGGGTTACTCCTGGCTCTGCGCTCAGGAATTACTCCTGGCAGTGCTGGGGGACAATATGGGATGCCGGGGATTGAACCTGGGTCTGTTGCGTGCAAGGCAAGCGCCCTACCCGCTGGACTATCGCCCGGCCCCTCAAAAATCCTTTCTAATTCAAAACTAAAAACTCTTTGGGAGCCGCCGCCCATCAACAGGCTGTGCTCCCGAGGGTGCTGGGGGGTTGCTAGAGCCAATGCTGGGCTAAGCCCAGCCTCTCGGCAAAGCAGGCTGAGCCCAGCGAGCCACTGCCCTGGTCCTGCACTGCCCTTCACTCTAAGCGAATATAAAGACGCTTCAGCCATATTGAGGGAAGACAACTGCAAATGACAGGATAGCTATAAAAAGAACAAATTTGATTACAATAATAATTGAAGGAATTTAAATAGACAGGAACTTTATTTAAAAAAATTAACTTTACTGATATCCTATTCGAATCCCATATGTTTAATCTTCAACTTAAATCACTCTAGCACTTTCTCCGCTGTTTATTTTCATGAACCTTTGCCTACCTTTTCCTCCATGAATGCAGAAATTGCCTTTAAAACTCACCTCTCCTGAGGCTGGAGCCACAGTACTGCAGGTAGAGTGTTTGCCCAGCACAGGGCTCACCCGGGCTTGATCCTGATCACCCGCACAGTCCCACAAGCCAGCCAGGAGTAACCCCTGAGAATTGCCAAGCATGGCCCCTAAGCCCCCAATTAATAAATATATAAAAATGACCTCCCTCTGAAAAGCACCATCAAAGTACCCTGGTTCAAGTCCTTAATCACCCCTTTGGTTTTCCCTAACCCAACACTGCCATGAAAGTATTATCTATGTCTCACACACTTTCTCTCTCCCCTTTGGCTTTCCCTAACCCAGCACTGCCGTAACTGTCTTACTCCACGTCTCACACGTGTTCTCTTTCCCCTTTATCTGCACTTCATGCGGGGCACTGCTTCTGCCTCTCACTCTTTCCTCCTCGTTAATCTGGTTTGTTTCCTACTTCCTTAACCACAGCTCTGACCTCATCTCTCTTCAGTGCTTGTCACCAATGCAGTCGTTAAAAAATAAAATGCTATCATTAATTATAAGATAAAATGTAAATCTCATGGGCTATTACCCAGCTCTTTGGCTACAATCTTCTTCCGGTTTCATGCTTTGCCCCCTGCAGAACAGTGCGGACACGGCTGTCGGGCTAGCCTGCCTCGAGCCCCGTCTCATTTCCTCACTGATCACATTACTCCGCTCCTCCCATTATTCTCACTACTCAGAAACCACCTTCAGTGCCTACCAATTCCATGCCAGCCCTGGCAAACGAAAGCTGAAATAGTCATTCCCGTCATTTCAGTTGTACTTGGAGGATACGCCATTCATCAAGCTGAAGATCCACCTCTTTTTGGGTGGCATATCTGGCAGTGATGTACATGCTGGTCTTCCCAGCTGGACTATTTGCTGCTTTCAGAGAGAATCCATGTATTATTCATCCACCTTTACACCTTCTTTGGAAACAGCATCTGGCTCAAAGGAGGCACTTATTCAATCGGGAATGATGCACAGGACCATTAGAGGGGCAAGATCTCGGTCAGTCATAGAGTAACCAAATGTTTTCAGCCAAAAGCCTAATAATTTGAGTTTATTTGAAGTACTAGGTACGGGGAGAGGGACCAGAATAAGATACAGCTGAACATGGCAACGTGAGCCCATGGAAGCCACCCAATGGGGCGGGTGAGGCCTCTCTCTTGACAGCGGCGCCAACCTCTTAAAGATCCTGACGGATGGGGGCTGGAGCAACAGTACAAAGAGTAGGTCAAGGTCTTTCATCTGCACGGGCCAATCCAGATTCAATTCCTGGCACCCCATAGACCGCCGATCCCCGCCTGAGCCTGTCAGCCAGGAGTGATCCCTGAGTGCAGACCCACGGGTAAGCCCCAAGCACCACTGGTTGTGGCCCCAAAACCAAACCAAACGAGAGATTCTGATGGTCAGCACTCATCAGTTCCTAAGGGGCATGCAAGACTAAATTCCTATTAATTATTCAAAACTCTTCTACCTTTACATAAGATCTGGGACGGTTGACAATTATCTACAGTGTAAAACACAAAGGAAAGTAAGTCACGTGTATGGCCCCCCCAGAAGACCAGGAAGCGGGGGATGATACAACTCCTGGACTTGAAGCCCTTCATTTGCTCAACCGCCACTGATCAAGGACACTCTCCAAAAAGATAAAATATGATAAAAGATAAAATACTAGCCCTGCCCTAGTCTGCACCTGGGGACCGTCAGTGACGCCAGGAGAGATGCACGGCCCATGCTTCTGGACACTGACCCCCCAGAATAGAGGTGAACCTCGCAAAATAAGTTGCAAACAAACATGCTGGCAAAAGGCACTTACTGCGTAGTCTAGAGGGGGCTAGGGGCTTAAGGCAGTTGGCCCAAACCTGATCCCCAGCACTAGATGGTCCCCTGAGGGAGAGGAGCCTCCCGGTCCACAGAGCTGGAAGTAGCTCCCATGGACGGCCAGAAGTGGCCCAAGCTGTCCACCTAAATGGACACTTAATGGAGAATGCTAATAATATTCCCAATTCACTTCACAACATTGAAACATGGGGGAAAAGGTTACTGGTTAACACAGAGAGAATAAAACAACGCTCTCTTTTGAAGTCACCAGGATAGGTATTACTTTCAATTATTAAAACGAGAGATTAATATTAATGGTCTCTTAAGCCATGCTCACCATATTTTAATTACAATGTATTATATATTGTATGCGCTAGACAGCTGCAGTGTGCGGCTGTGCAGGTGTGTCTGCAGTGCCCGGCTGTGTCAGCAGGCGGCAGACAGGAGACAGGCTTGTCTACACCAGGGCTCTGCCCCGTGGATCCTGGATGGTTGATGGTCTGACATAGAAAAGGACAGGGCCCCCCTGGGTGAACCCAGAGCCACGGCAGAGCCTGGCAAGCTACCCGTGGTGTATTTGATATGCCAAAAACAGTAACAATAATGGACCTCATTCCCAACGAATGGAGACGTTACTGGCACCCGCTCAAGTGAATCGATGAACAGTGGTACAAGTGATAATGCTAGACAGCAGGACCAGATTTAGTTATCTGTCTACCTTTCACATCCACGCAGATAGGCTTAAAAGTTTTAATTTAGGGGCAAGAGAGAGAGCAGGATGGTCTGGAACTCTATGTTTTAAATGTGAGGCCCAGGTTCAACCTCCCAGCACGAGCATGGTACCCCTAAGAACAGCCAGGTATGTCCCCCAGACAAATCTAAACAAAAAAAAAAAGATGCCAGGATATGGCTCATGGTAAGCAATCGCCTTGCAGGTGAGGCCCTGGATCCAAGGCACAGCACCACCTCCCCAAATATGTTTTCTGAACCGAACAAGAACAAAGGACTTGATGACAAAGACACTCCATAACCATACACTGATCTCCGAGTGATGACAATTCGATTTTATTCTGTCTGTCTCCTAATTGCCAGGAGCTGCCCTGTTGGAGCAAATCCAGCATGTTCTCCTAACAGTCAGAGAAGGATTGAACAAAACACAGAAGACTAGAGTTCTGTTTTGGAAAGAACCCCACTGGCAATACTGTGACAACAAGCTGCAGGGATTTAAGGCAGAACAAGGAGATTGGACAGGAAAAACCAAACAGATGGAAGCTGAAGAGTGGGAAAGAGCATCAGTGACAGAGCATGTGCTCAGCTGGTGCAGACGCCGGGTTGACCCTCTACCTCTGACTCTGAAGAGCTCCCTTGGGAGCAGGTACTAGACGTGGCCTGGCAGCCGCCTGTATAGCTACAGCTTCATGTCCCTGAATCCAACTAGGAGTAACTCCCGTAAAAATAATAAGAATCTGGGACTGGAGGGCCCAGATTTGCCTTGCAGGTGGCAGACCCAGATTTCATCACCGGCACCTGACTGGTCCCGGAGCCGCACCAGGGACGAACCCTGGACACAGAGCCTGGAGTAAAGCCCAAGCATTGCTGGTGTGGCCCCAAAAGCAAAATCTAAAATAAATGCGGGAGACTCTCACTCATTGTTGGTGGGAATGCTGACTAGTCCCGCCTCTTAGGAAAGCCATATGGACAGTCCTTAAAAGAACTACAAATAAAGCTCCCATCCCAGCAATACTCCTGGGAAGATACTCTGGGGACCTAACAACACACAGCAGAAACACCATCTGCAATTCTATGTTCATTGCAGCACTATTCACAATAGCCAGAAGGTGGAAATAACTGAAGTACCCGACAACAGATGACTGGATAAAGACACTATGGTACATCTACACAATGGAATACTATGCAGCTGTTAAGACAACTGAAGTCAATAAATCTGTTTATAAATAAATGGACATGGAGATTATCATGCTGAGTCAAATTAGTCAAAAGGAGAGGGATAGATATAGAATAACTGCATTCATTTGTGGGATATAAAAATAGTATGAGACTAATATCCAAGGTCAGGGAAAACAGGGACCTTGCCACAGTGTTTGTGTGTATATGTGTGTGTGTGTGTGCGTGTGTGTTGGGGGATGTTAAACAGCAGACAGGATAGAGGAGGGACCAGTTTGAAAATAATAGTTAGAAATAATCACTCTGGGGCCGGAGCAATTCTGGGGCCAGAGCGATAGCCCAGCGGGTAGGGCATTTGCCTTGCACGCAGCCGGCCTGTGCCGGCCCGGGTTCGATCCCGGCATCCCATATGGTCCCCGAGCACCGCCAGGAGTAATTCCTGAGTGCAGAGACAGGAGAAACTCCTGAGCGTCGCCTTTTTGGGTGTGACCCCAAAAAGCAAAAATAATAATAATAATAATAATAATAATCACTCTGGACAAGACCTGAGTGTTGAATGTCGGTAAAGGGACATACATGATAATCTTTAGTATCTGCATTGCAAATCATAATGCCCAAAAGGAAAGAGACAAGAGAAGAAAAGTGCGTGCCACAGAGGTGGGTGACGGGCAGGAGGGGTCCTGGGGATGTTGGCGTGGGAAGCGCACACTGATGCAGGGATGGGTGATGGAGCACCGTGCGACTGACACCCAGTCATAAACAACTTTGTAAAAAATCGTTTTAGGGGCCGGGGCGATAGCCCATCGGGTAGGGCGTTTGCCTTGCACGCGGCCGGCCTGTGCCGGCCGGGGTTCGATCCCGGCATCCCATATGGTCCCTCGAGCACCGCCAGGAGTAATTCCTGAGTGCAGAGCCAGGAGTAACCTCTGAGCACTGCCGGGTGTGACCCAAAAAAGCAAAAAAAAAAAAAAAAAAAATCATTTTAAACCAAAATATTGAAACAAATAAAAATCTGATGAACGTTAAATAAGTTGCAAGAAAAAAAAAACTAAAAAGCAAACCAAATGATCAAAGTACAGATTCTAGTCTTCACCGATTCCATCCAAACAACAGCTACGGTTTTAGCTAATCCAAGAATCCGGTATCACACTTATTAAACTGCCTCAACACTGACAACAAAATGTGTCTCAAGCACCAGTGTCAAGACCCCGATGAGTGGGCACGCGGGGCTTGGAAGATCTCGGATGGTGCAAGAGGAAAGCCACCTGGACAGAGGCAGCTGTAAATGTGCGGTACAGGGGAGGGGCGCGCAGCCCGGATTCCAGCACTGTTTCAAACCTAACTTCGGGGCAGAATCAGCTGGATGCGAAGGCGGGCTGCAAACCACCTAGAGAAAAGTTCTTGCAGCCAAAGGCACTGCGGGATTCCACTGATCCCCTGCTAAGTGGGAAAGCCAGAAGCACAGACACACCCGTGACGTAGGACACTGGCTGCAACTCACACCTCCAGAAGGGAAAAGGGCTGCAAACAGCCACGCTGCGGCCACGCCACTCCTCTGCTAAGTGTGGCCACCCCGACACAAACCCGTGCGCGCCCCGCTCGCAAACTTCCTCCCGCGGCCGGGCAGCCGGGCAAAGGCAAGGCGGGCTTCCCTGTGGACCACCAGGTGGCCGGGACAGCTGGCCGCGACCCCACGGGCCCCGCGAGGCGGCGGCGGCCAGCACAAGGTCACCGCCCTTTGCACAATCCCTGCCCAGACGGTCTCGGCGCGCGTCCGTCTCGTGACTCCGGAGCGTGGCAGCGCCTCGGCCCTGGGGAAGAGCCCTGCGGGGCGCGGGTGGTCGCGGGGCAGGGGGAGAGCTGGGGATCTGGGGCCCCGGCCCTGCGGCTGCAGAGGCGGCGGTGCCGGGCAGGTCCTGGGCTGGGAAGATCAACTCGGTCCCCGAGAGCCGGGACGAGTGTGGCCAGTCCCCGCCCACGTCCCCGGGCAGCACCTGCACGCCGCAGCAGGACCCCGCGGGTGCGCCCCTCCGCCGACACACCTGAGCCGGGGGCGGGGCGCCACCGGCCCCGTCCCGGGTGCGCCCAGCTCCGCCCCGCGGGGTCGGCCCGCTCTCGGGTGTTCCCCGGGGTCCGCGACCTCACCTCCGGGAGATCCTGGCCCTCCGGCGCCTTGGGCAGCCCCATGGTCCGAGGGGACGGGCGTGCGGCAGCGGCGCAGCCTGCGGCGGCCCGGGAGGGAAGCTGTCCCCGGCCGCTGAGCTGCTACCGGGGTGGAGTGCAAAGCGGAAACTTCCTCCTCCGCCGCCGCCGCCGCCGCCGCCGTCGCCGCCGCCGGCCCGGACCGCCGCGGCCTCACGGAGCATGCGCGCTGCCGGGGAGCGCAGGGCGACTGCGCGTGCGCGGGGCAGCCCGCGGCGAGACCGGAACGGCCGGGCTGGGAGAGCGGCCCGGGCGGCGCTGATGGGCTTGGGGGGTTCCAGGTTGAGTGGTGGTTGTAGCTCTCGGATTAACGCGCTGGACGGACTAGGGCATGCACGCCCAGAGGAAGGATTCTTTCCCTTTAGTCACCGTGGAGTAACAGAATGAGTCTAGGTTAGGGTTTGGGCATGCAGTTTGACACACTCGCCCCCTTCACCGCTGTCCACTGCCTCCCACCAATACCTCCGGCCCCATTGGCTGCCCTCCCACCAATCTGCTTCTCCTGGACGGTTCATATATATGTGAAAATTTTTGCACTGTGGTTTACAGTATTGTTACTGATAGGGTTTCATACACAACGCTTTACACCTGAGAAAGGATTTTTCACAAGCCTCCCCCGGGGAGGGAAACTATCTATCTATCATCTATCTATCTATCTATCTATCTATCTATCTATCTATCTATCTATCTATCTATCTATCTATCTATCTATCTATCTATCTATCTATCTATCTATCTATCTATCTATCTATCTATCTATCTATCTATCTATCTATCTATCTATTATCTATCTATCTATCTATCATCTATCTATCTATACATACATACATATATACATATATACATACATACATATATATACACATATATATGTATATATATGTATCTTGTATGCATATATATGCACACATATGTATGTATATGTATAGCCCATATATAGCCTATACACACATATAAATATACACCTATAAATATGCATGTATATATGGAGAGAGACATTTAATGAAGTTCTCAGGAAATCTTTTCTCTCTTCTGCTGGCTCAAAGGTATTGTTAGCGAAAGTGGATTTTCCTGTGCTAGTGGGTTCTTGAGAATTGTATAAAAGATTTGCATACAAAACTCAGAAGATTGAAAGTTAGATTATTACACAGATGATTCCACGTCCCTCCCCAAATGTCTAGGCCTCTCTGTTACCCGTGAACAAATTCCTCGTCCTGGCCATGCAGTCTACTCACCTCCCACGAACAATGGCCCCGTCCTGTGCTGCTCTCTCTGTCCTGCGTGTCCTCTCCCAGCCGCTGGCCAAAGCCACATGTACGTGGCCAAGGTCCCTGTGCTCCGTACCTGCCGCTGGGCCTCCCAACTGCACCCCAGCGGTCCCTGTTGTCCTGTCCCGGCTATCCTTAGTCTCCAGCCTCTACCCTGTGCACGTGGTGAGACTCCTGTGCTCAGTACCTTGCCATTTCCTGCGTATTGTGCCCTGCGTGAACCTGAGCTATCCTGGGCATCCAAGCCCTACTGTAACCTGTATCTCTGAGCCTGGCCCATACCTGTACCTGCCCTTGCCTGGCCTTCCGTGGCGTGTCTGTACTGGGCCCTGTACCTGGGCACGCCGCCCTACCTGATCTGGAGGGGGGAAGAGAGGAGAGAGAGAGAGAGAGAGAGAGAGAGAGAGAGAGAGAGAGAGAGAGAGAGCACCTGGGGGTATCTTTTATTTGCTGCCAAATCCTGCCCCCCAGGTGTCCCCTTCTACGCTCTGATTGGTTCCTATTCCATGGGTGTGATTGGCTACCTGTGGCCCGGTGCTTTCCTCCTTAGCTCCTGCTGTATCAGTATCACCCCATTCCACTATGCATACTTATTTTCCATAGAGATTGGTCTTCTCATTTATGGTTCCTTTATTGGGTGTGATTGACTACCTGTACCATTGTTTCTTTGAGCTCATTAAATATCCTCAAGCTTCTCCTTCTAAAGTCCTTGCCTGAGATGCGTCAGAGCTATTTATGACTGGTTAAGCCTTCCCGCTCTTCTCTTCCATCGAGGAGCATGGTGGGGTTCTATACTGTTTCCTAGTGTGGCTGCTGCATTCTGGCTGTGAGTCTGTCTCACCCCCCACCAGAGAGCACTCTGAGGGAGCACTACTCTGGGTGTTGCTCTTCCGTCTGTGCAGAAGCTACCCTGACCAAATTTGTTTTTAATAACTAGCTGTTCAGAGTTTTGTGTGAGGGTTCCAGGAAGGCTTTCAGTGTCTTTGGCCCTACTTACTGCTACTTCAACTGTAATCCCATATGGTTCCCTGTACCTGTCAGGAGTGATCACTAAGTGCAGAGCCTGGAGTAACCCCCTCAGCTTTACCGGGTGTTGTCCTACACAACATCATCATCATCATCATCATCATCATCATCATCATCACCATCATCATCATCATCAATCATCATCATCATCATCATCATCATCTATCATCATCATCACCATCATCATCTATCATCACCATCATCATCATCATCACCACCACCATCATCATCATCATCAATCATCATCATCATCACCATCATCATCATCATCATCATCAATCATCTATCATCATCATCATCATCATCACCATCATCATCATCATCAATCATCTATCATCATCATCATCATCACCATCATCATCATCATCATTATCATCATCAATCATCTATCATCATCATAATTTATTGCACTATCATTTCTTACTTCCACAGGATTCTTTGTGTGTTTTTGTGGAAAGAAGTGACCGAGCTAGGATTAAGTTAATATCAGCACAGTGTAGCTGGGGGTAGCCAAGCAGCTCCAGAGCTCAGCCCGGAAGCCCAGCGTTAGTTCTCCACAGGACATGAATGAAGTACTCAAGTTTCTGGGAAACATGGGGCAGGATACAAGATGGCGTCTTTGTCGGGGTTCTTGTCCAGGCTTCCTCTTGATAGTCTGGGAGTTTGGGTGTACATGGACCTACAAGGTGTTTGGCAAAGCCTCGCCTCCTCTAACCAGCTCCTTTAAGAAAGGCCTCCCCACTCTCCCACTTGAGATTGTCCTTTCCATAGTGAGAATCAGCCACATGCTAAGTGACTCCATAGAGATTAAAGGCCACGCTGTCCTACTCTGCACATTGGGCACAGAGGTGTGTGATGCTCTTCTAAGTGCAATATTTTCAGAATCTCAAATACTTTGATTTCTTGGGTAGAAGGGTAGCATAGTAAGGAGCTTCATGGTGGGATTATCTTTATGTTAGATGAAGTTTTCATCGGAAGAATGGTTTGAGGCTCTTCCTGTCCCTGGAGCAAGCAGATGCCCTTGAGCTACACTTGCTTGCGACAGGACGTATGGAGATGTTACTGGTGCCCGCTCCAGCAAATCAATGAACACGGGAAGACAGTGATACAGTGACAGGTGAAGTTTTCATAAAGCCCCAGTCATGCGTTTACTTGTCCCAGCATTTATATTCTCACTCTTACTTAACCAAGGAAAATTATGAAGTCTTGAGGTAAGACGAAAACTTAGAAGCCATCTAGTACAACACTGGAATTTTGGAAAAGCAGACTTACCCCATTTAGATTACATAACATGTTAGTGGGAATTTAGGATTCAGCCCAAATTTCTGAGCCTCATTATTCATTCATCGTCCATCCAACATTCTTTGGAGTAGTTCTTTCTTCTTTTTTTTTTTTTTTTCTTTTTTGGGTCACACCCAGCAATGCTCAAGGGTTACTCCTGGCTCTGCACTCAGGAATTACTCCTGGCGGTGCTTGGGGAACCATGTGGGATGCCGGAGATCGAACCCAGGTTGGTCACATTCGGCCGCGTGCAAGACAAATGTCCTATCTCCTGTGCTATTGCTCCGTCCCAGTTCTTTCTATGTTAGTAGTTCTCAAAGTTGGCTGCACATAGTAATCATACAGAGAGTGTTAAAAGCTACCAAATGCCTGGGACCTCCGGATATTCTGACTTATTGGTCTGGTGAGAAGCATGTGTACTGTATTTTCCCCTGTGAAATATATTGGTTTGAGGGTCACACTCAGCCATGTCAGGGATTGAAATCAAGCCTCCTGCAAGCGAAGTATGTGTTTAGTCTCTGGAGCTGCTCTGACCTTCCCATAGGGTATGTTGCTTTACGTGTAACACAAGAGTGAACGGTTACTTCATGATAATTATAGTTCATAGTGACACACTAATTTTAGGTACATATTCATGAGTTCTAACAGTAATAATAGTTCGAGAGACTCAGATACGGGACAGAGCTACTACTGGCTCTCCCTGTGCGCACCCTGACCATGAGGCACCCAGGAGGGAAGGCGGGTCTAGCCCTGGCCTGCCATTCCAGCAGAGTCACACAGGAAGCCAGAGGAACCCGCACACCATGAGGGCCGCCATTTTCAATATCCAGACTCCACAGCTTGTCAGAGCTCCACCCAGCAGAAAAGCGGATCACAAGCCCTGCTTGTCAGAGTTCCACCCTACAGCAAGATCTATTTCAAGCCCAAGTATGCCTGATCCTGAGACTCAGATACATACGGCAGAGCTGCTACCGGCTCTCTCTGTGTGCAGCTGACCATGAGGTGCCCAGGAGGGAAGGCGGGTCTAGCCCTGGCCACCATCCCGCAGAGCCTCACCAGAAGCCAGAGGAACCCCTACACCATGAGGGCCGTCATTCTCAACATCTGGACTCCACAGCTCGTCAGAGTTCCACCCAGCAGAAAAGCCCTTTTTTAAAAAATTTTATTTTACCACCATGAGAAATTACAAAGATGTTCATAAATGGTCTCCGTCATATATTATTCCAGCACCCATCTCTTAACCAGTGCCCCATTCCCACCACCAATGTCCCCACATTCCCTCTCCCAGCTCCAGAGCAGGCATTTCTTCCTTCGCTCCCTTTCTCTCTGTCTCTCTCCGTCTCTCCTTCATCTTCCCCAATCCTTATTATACCATGTGAGATATAGAATTACAAGGATGTTCATAACTGGGTCTCTACAATACAGTGTTCCAGAATTCATCCCTCCACCAGTGCCAATTTCCACTACCCAATTCCCAAACACACCCACCCAAACCCAGCCTGCCCCCATTGCAGGTACATTTTACTTCTCTATCTCTTTGTCTATGTCCCTGTATTTCCCAATCTCTCTTCTATTACACGTTATGGCTTGTCCTATGGATGCTAATAATGTATGATATATCTATTTGATTATTTAATAGTGAGTTCTAGTGTGACATCATAATTCCTCATTCCCCAAAGCCTCTCCAGTTTGATGCAAATAGAATGCTCATTGAAGTGTGCAAGTGAGAAAGATCCTGAAAGGACCTGGTGCTAAAATACATAGAGTCAAAGATTAAACCGTGGTGGGCCACCACGCACCTACGAGCCTTGGATCTGGAGTCTCTGTCTTGCAGCGGTTGGCTGTGGTGGCTGGAGCTCAGGGCCACACCCACTGGGCCTGGAGGCTGGGGACTGAGTGGAGGCCCTCAATCCTTGCTCCAAGTCCAGCAGGCGCGCCGCCTGCATGGCGAGCACGCCCTAGGAGCTATGTAGCACATGACCAGGCGCTGGCTGAGCCTTTTAGAAAAGCCCATTTTTCCCTGTCTCATCAGTAAATGCACGAGATGAGAGCCTACTAGTATCCCACCCACACGGCAGAGCTGGCAAGCTACCCATGTCATATTTGATATGCCAAAAACCAGTATCAATAATAGACCTCATTCCCATGACCTGAAGGAATGGTTTGAGGCTCTTCATGTTCCTGGAGCAAACAGATGCCCTTGGGCTAAACTAGCATGTGACAGGATGTATGGAGATGTTACTGGTGCCCACTTGAGCAAATTGATGAATAACGGGAAGACAAGTAAAGTGATATGAGTGATTTATCCTGATTGGTAAAAAATATTTGTGCACCACAGATTCACAAAGTTTAATATGGATACAAGGTATATAAAGCACAAAACTAAAAAAAAATCTTATCACCTCAAAAAAATGGAATGAAGAGCTTAACAGACACTTTTTTAGGTTTTTGATTATTATTATTATTATTATTATTAGTAGTAGTAGTAGTAGTAGTAGTAGTAGTAGTAGCAGCAGCAGCAGCAGTAGTAGTAGTAGTTGTTGTGTATCACTGTGAGATAGACAATTATAAAGATGTTCATGATTGGGTTTCAGTCATATAGTTTTCCAGCACCCATCCCTTCACCAGTGCACATTTCCCACCACCAATGTCTCCAGATTTCCCCCCCTCCCCAGCCTGCCTTTTCCTCCTCCTCATCCTTCTCCTCCTCTTCCTCTTCCACCTCTTCTTTCTCTTCCTCTTCATCCTCCTCTTCATCATCATCATCATCATCATCATCTTCTTCTTCGTCATCTTCTTCATCTTCATCGTCTTCGTCTTCTTCATCTTTGTCTTTATCTTCTTCCCCTTCTCTTACACATTGTGGTTTGTAATACATTCATTTAGGGGTTATCATATATATCCCTTTACCTATGTTCAATGCTCAGTCCTAGACTAGTGTTTCCATTTCCAACAGTTATTATCACACTGGCCCCTTCTCTGTCTTACCTAATCTGTTTCCTATATACTTGTGATAGTTTCCAACCATTGATAAGACCTCCTGGTCGATGTTTTGCTTGGTCTTGGATATTAGTCTCATGCTTATTTTTTATCCCGTAAATGAATGCAGTCATTCTATAACTGTCTTCTTTCCTTCTGACTAATTTTACTTAGTATGATACTCTCCATGTCCATTCATTTATAGGTAAATTTCATAACTTTGATATGCCAAAAACTGACAATAATAGACCTCATTCCCATGACCTTAATGAACGGTTTGAGGCTCTGGAGCAAGCAGATGCCATTGGGCTACACTAGCACACCACAGGGATGAATGAAGACGTTACTGGAGCCCACTCGAGCAAATCAATGTACAAAGGGAAGACAAGTGATACAAGACAAGTGATTCATAACTTTGTGTTTCCTAACAGCTGCATAGTATTCCATCGTGTAGATGTACCACAGTGCTGCATCCTCTTCCAGGGCTGGGCATGAGCAAAGCTCTGTCTAGTCGGTTTCCACATGGCAGATACTTCTTGGAACACACATGTGTCTTCTTTTTCTGTTAGGGATATACTCTTTTTCTATTCCTGGGAATGTTCGTGTTATTTGCTGTGATTACTGCTACAACTCATAGAGAAAAGCCGCCTCCATGGTGATCATGTAAATAGCACAATTGAGTTATTTAATCCCCTTGTAAGAACAGCAATGGAAGTCCCTCCAAATGCATCTAATAGGATCTTTTATAGGAAATTGGCAAAGATAAATTGGAGGCCAATCCCATGCCTAATCTCACTTTACTCCCTTGGCTCTACACAGGTTATTGGAATACAAAGAGAAAAAGAATGGCTGGAATAAACAATAGATGGGTCAGAAGTCAATCTTGAACTTGGTGTGAAAAAATAAAGAGGTAAGCTAAACCTTGGTCTTTGTTAGTAAGCTAGAAATATTAACCCATACAGGACAATGAATCACTGTATCACTGTCTTCCCGTTCATCATCGATTTGCTCGAGCGGGCACCAGTAACATCTCCGAATGTCCTGTCTCATGCAAGTAGAGCCCAAGGGCACCTGCTTGCTCCAGGAACATAAAGAGCCTCAAACCATTCCATCAGGTCATGGGAATGAGGTCTATAATTGTTACTGTTATTTGGCATATCAAATACTACACGGGTAGCTTGCCAGGCTCTGCCGTGCAGGTGGTGAAGGATGTTGGTATGAAATAAGAATGACCTGGATTAGGCATTAATATATAAACATTGCTTTGTGATCCCATAACTGTTTGCTGTTCTTTCTAGAAATCAAGCTATTGTTATATAAATCATAGTAGGCAAAATGTGTTCCTGTATTCTTTGAATAAAAGTTGTATATAAGAGCCCATCTGTTCAGGTTAAGGTGTCTGATGGAAAGCCACCATCTGAGGTTATTTACCTGATGACTGAACCCGATAAGAAGGTGAAAAAAAGAAGAGAAACTAATATGAAAAAAGCTTTCCTTACTAATCATTGTTTAAAAGTCACAAACATGTAACCTGCTTGCCAATAAGTACAGTATAAAAGCTATTCTGGTAACTTCAATAAAATCAGACCTCCACATCACTCTCAGTGTTTGCATGTCTCACTCTTGACCGACTCCTCTCCCCACCAGCTCGACGACCCCCAGCTCCTCCTAGGGCTGGACCCCGGCACCATAGTTTCTTTATCCACTTGTCTGTTCTCAAGCACTCAGGTTCTTTCCATATTCTGGTTATTGTGAATGGTGCTGCTATAAACATAGATGCTGTTTCTGCTGAGTGTTTTGGGCTCCGGGGTGTATTTCCAGGAGTGGTATTGCTGGGTCAAATGGGAGGTTTATAGTTTTTGGAGGAATGCCCATATTTTCCAGAAAGGCTGGACCAGTTGACATTCCCACCAACAGTGGATGAGATTCCCTTTCTCCCCACATCCATGCCAGCACTGGTTACTCTTGCTCTTTTTGTTGTTGTTTGGTTTTGGTTTTTGCCTCTTTTGGGCCACACTCAGTGGTGCTCAGAGGTTACTCCTGGCTCTGTACTCAGGAGTTACTCCTGGCAGTGGCAGGGGAATATATGGGATGCTAGGGATCAAACCAGGATTGGCCACCTGCCAGGAATGCCCTACCTGCTGGACTATCGCTCCGGCCCACTCTTGATGTGTGCCATTCTCTGCGGTATGAGATGATGTCTTATTATTGTTTTGATTTTCATCTCCCTGATGATTAGTGATGAAGAGCATTATTTTTTTTTGCTTTTTTTGGGTCACAGCCGGCAATGCTCAGGGGTCACTCCTGGCTCTTCTCTCAGGATACTCCTGGCGGTGCTCGGGGGACCATATGGGATGCCGGGGATCGAACCCGGGTCGGCCGCGTGCAAGGCAAACACCATACCCACTGGACTATCGCTCTGGCCCGAGCATTTTTTCATATGCTTTTTGGCTACTTGAATTTCTTCTTTTTGGAAGTTTCTGTTCATTTCTTCCCATTTTTTTTATGGGGTTTGCTATTCTTGTGAAGTTCTACCACTGCCTTATATATCTTGGATATTAACCCCTTATCTGGTGTGCATTGGACGAATATTCTTTTCCACTCCATGGGCTGTCTTTTTATTTTGGTCACTGTTTCTTTTAAGGTGCAAAAGCTTTTTAGTTTCATGTAGTCCCATATGTTTATCTTTGCTTCCGCTTGCTCTGTTCATGGTGTTTCATCTTGGAAGATGCCTTTAGCTTCAATATTGTGGAGGATTTTGCCTGTTTTCTTCGATGTATTTTATGGATTCATGTCCAATATTGAGATCTTTTAATCCATTTCTATCTGACTTTTGTGCATGGTGTTTGACAGAGATCTGAGTTCATTTTTTTACATGTAGCTGCCAAGTTTTCCTAGCACCATTTGTTGAAAAAGCTTTCCTGGAGCAGACACTTTCTTAAATAAGACAAACAGCTGTCTAACAGCATATGACAAAGTTTCATAATTTATTATCAGGGAAATGCAAATCAAAACAACAATGACTTATAACCTCACACTAGTGAAAATAGCCTATATAAAAAAGTCAGAGGGTTTGAGAGATAGTATAGTGTGTAGGGCATTTGCCTTGCATGCAGGCAACCCTGGTTCGATCCCGGCATCCCAAGTGGTACGTTGAGCACCACCAGACATAATCTGTGAATGCAGACCCAGGAGTAACCTCTGAGTACCACCAGTGTCATGGACCCTTCAAAATCTAAAAACAAAACCACATAAAAACGGAAAGTCGGGAAACAACCAGTGTTAGTGGCATGTGCTGAAAAGGATCCCTCCACTCTGGTGGAAATGCAGTCTGGTTCAACCTCTCAGGAAACTATTATGGAGCTTTCTTAAGAAGTTAAAACTAGAATTCTCATTGGATCTAACATTTCCACTCTTTTGCACATAACCCAAGAACACAAAAAATTGACTTAAAATATATGCACATCTATATTTGTTGTTATACTATTTATTTATTAAAATAAATAGTCACACCTGGAGGTGCTCAGGGCTTACTCTAGGCTCCACATTTAGGTATCACCCCATGTGGGTTTGGGGTGCTGTGGATGGAACCTGGGTTGGCTCTGTGTAAGGCAAGTGCCCTACCTGATGTACCATTGCTCTGGCACTAGGAGCAACTGCTTAACAGAAAAATGAGTAAAATACTAGAATAGAGAATTAGTAAAAGAATAGTCTCTCTTAATATGCGTGTGAGAAAGATAAAGAGAGAGAGAAAATAGAATTCCTGCCTTCATGTATACAGAGTTAAATTATCTTTTGCATGGAAGAAGCTATTTTAGCACCTTAAGTTAATGTCATAGCACTTCTTAGTTATTACATACATTTTTACAAGAGTTCTGTAGATTTGGGGAAACCTTCATCATGCATTTATTGTGTGTCCATGGTGTGTCAGGCAAGAAGAAGGAATCTTGCAGAAACTAGGGAAGATTCAGCACCCAGAGTATTCGCAGTAACTGTTTAGAGTGCTCACAGTAGCCTACTATTTAACACCTCTCAGTTACTGATGTCAAACATCCTCCTTCACTTTGGGTCCTAAGCCTTGCTTTGAACAGGGGAATGTGGCAAGAGGAGACTTCCGGTTCTGGAGAGGTGTTGACAACGTCCTTATGGTTCCCTCGCTCTCTTTCATTTTGTCTATCTCAGATCAAATGCCGTGCAGTTACTGCTCCTTTCTTTGGGGCCCCTGAATGAGAAACTGAAAGGAGCAAGCCTGAGACCCCCAATCTAGATAAACCAGCAGGTGAAAAGCAGTGTTGGCTGTAAGCAGTGAGGTTGGGGAGTGTTTGTGGAGCATCGTCATCTTGGCAAAACCTGACAAGTATATGGTGCAATGGAGAATTGACCTTTGAAATTCTTAGGTACTGGGGCCAGAGGAGGGAGTTAGGCACTTGTTTTACTCATGACTGACCTGGGTTCAATCCCTGGCATTCTTTATAGTACCCCAGGCATCACTAAGAATGATCCCTGAGTGCAGAGCCAGGAGTGAGCCCTGTGTATCTCTGGGTGCAGCCCCCAAACAAACAAAAAAGTCTCAGGCTTTTCTTGAATACCCCTTTTCTTGAATAAATAGTGGGCACTGAAACTGAACAAAATGGAGCCAAGAGATAAACATATAGTTAACAAATAATTACATCCTGAAATAAGTAATTACAGGGGGCTGGAGCAATAGCACAGTGGGTAGGACATTCGCCTTGCACATGGCAGACCCAGGTTCAATCCCTGGCCTCCCATATGGTCCCCCGAGCATCCCAGGAATAATTCCTGAGCGAAGAGCTGGGAGTAACCCCTGAACATCGCTGGATGTGACCTCCCCCCCAAATGCAAAATAAATAATTGCATGTGGAAATAATTGCCATCAATAGCAATTCAAAAAAGGAAATTTAAAAATTAGAGAAATGGTGGGAAACGTGCACTGGTGGAGGGGATGGATACTGGAACACTGTATGACTGAAACCCAAATATGAACACTTTCATAACTGTATATCTCACGGTGGTATAATAAAAATATTTTTAAAATAGAGAAGTGATTTTGACTCAGAAGCCAGTGAAGGTTTCTCCACAGATACATTTGAGATCACAGGTTGAGAAAAAATTACTCTCTCAAAATAGGGAAAGCTCTGAGCTGTAGATTCGGAGGCTGAGTGGGAGGAGCCTTGAGTGCCTGATCCATAAGGGCAGAGAAGATAAGAAGTGGTGGCCAAGTGGAGGGCAATGGAGCAGGAATCTGAGGACCACTGGAAGAGCTTGGACATCACTTAAGCGTGATGAAAGTGGTCAGAGGGTTGGAAAAATATTGGGTGAGCATGTTAGTCTAATATTGGGAGTCACTTCAATCTTTGTTCTTTGGAAATAAGCTTTGCTTTCAGATATCTTAACAGCAAGATTGCTCATGTAAGAAGCCCTACTACCATTCAAGTTATGGGAATTTGGTGAACAAAAAACAAAGCCACAGGGAAGTGGAAGCCGTCCATTTAGGAAATCTACCGTATAAACTGGATTTACTCAATATTATGCTAGAAATACAATTCTGTCAAGCTTTTAGGTGAAACTAAAGGAGAAAAAAAAAGCCAAAATTACCTTAGATGAGAGAATTTTAAAATGCAATCGAAGAGATTTTTGCTCAAGAGTAGATATTTCATAAAAAGCAGGTATTCTATGTGGCTGTAGGAAAAGATGAAGCCATGAGTTTAGCAACGGCATGGGATGATCTGGAGAATACCATGCTGAATGAAAGGGGGGCAGGCACAGAATGATCTGTCTGGCATGTGGGATATAAAAAATGATCGTAAGGGAATAGAAAATAGCTAAAAGCTACAGAACATCAGAATGAGTCTACAGAATTGAGTTTAGTACAGAGAAAGGACGAAGGTCAGAGAAAGTGGTGGAGGGAAGCGACACTGGTTGAGGGTGCTGGAACATTGTATGCGTGGAATCCTATCAGTCACAGTTTTGTTAATGATGGTGCCCCAAATAAAATTTTAAATAAAAAATAAAAAGAAACAATAAAACTTATACAATCCCGGCTCGCACTGTTCATCAATAAATGCACAAGATGAGAGGTGACTACAAGAGTATCCCACCCACACGGCAGAGCCTGGCAAGCTACCTGTGTCGTATTTGATATGCCAAAAAACCAGTAACAATTATAGACCACATTCCCAGGACCTGATGGAATGATTTGAGACTCTTTATGTTCCTGGAGTGAGCAGATGCCCTTGGGCTACACTTGCTTGTGACAGGACGTATGGAGATGTTACTGGTGCTCGCCTCCAGCAAATCGATGAGCAACGGGAAGACAAATGTTACAAGTGAAGTGAATTGTTTCAGAATAGAATAATATGAGAATAATTTGCTAATAATATCTACACTTATCTTGTAGATTTTAAAATGTTTTTCTAAAGAGAGAGAAGGAGAGAGAAAAGAGATAAAGAACCTGCCATTTATGCAGGCTATGGGAGGGGACAGGGAATTGGGGACATTGGTGGTGGGAAATGGGCACTGGTGGAGGGCGGGGTGCTGGAACACTAAGTGACCGAAACCTTCAAACATGAACAACGTTGTAATTGTATATCTCACGGTGGTATAATAAAAAATATTTTTTTTAAAAAAAAGTAAAATGAGGGACTGGGTAGCATATAAAAAAAATAAAATGTTTTTCTAAGACCTTTCACATTCTTGATAAAGACAAGAGAATCACTTCAGTATGTTTGGATCATTAGGACTATTCTATTAAACTTGGTAGCAACAATAGCACTCATTTAACAATAATTGCTCCATCTACAAATAGAATTACAAGGAAGTAATGATTTATAACATTGACACCTGAATAGTATGAAATTATAAGCTCCTTCCTTAAAAGTGTAATGCTAATAAGTTTCTGTTCAGAGCACTGTCTATTCACTTAATAGCAATAAGATTCAAGGGAAAAAGAAATCAGAAATATATTACTAGAGAAAGAGAAAAAGTCTTGATGCATTATAAAGTTTCAGAAAGGGAAGTCGATTTGGAAATATATTGTGCTTCTGTTCTCTGGCTGCGTGGTCAGAGGAAGCGAATCAGTGCGTTAGGGTAATGGCGTTTCTCTCAGTGAGGCAGTGATGGGCTAGAGAAGACCCTTGGCAGGGAAAATGCCTGGGGAGGTTTCCCTTCACTTTGCTGAGTGGGGAGAAGGCCAGGGTGTTCTTTTTTAAAAATTACACATGTGGACAAGGAGATGAGCATGGAACTTTCTGGTAAACTTTGAGGTTTAAAAAATACTAACAACCTAAATGCTTTTTGAGAGAAAATTAGATAATTTGTGGCTTTTTTATTCATTTAGTCATGAAGATGAGTTTCCATGTTTGGATAAGGGTAAGTAACCCCATAGAGGCATGTCACATAGATGTTGGGCCTTCCTACCCAAAGAAATGACCATTGCAATTTAATCCGTCACAGGTTTCCAAGTGCATAGCAAAGTTATGGGTCTTGTACAAACAAACTCTGCAAAGTTCACTAAAGAGAAATGCTATAAAATGGGGGGGTATTCCTACAGATATAAAATTCAGCTTTAAGAAATATTTTTTGTGGCACCATAATTTCAAGTTGAATTTATACAAAAATTCACAATGATTTAATATGTGTACAAAAGTTACAAATAATTTTACTCAATGCTTATGGATACCTAAGTGTCGTATAAAAGAGTGAACAGAGGGGCTGGAGGCGATAGCACAGCGGGTAGGGCATTTGACTTGCAGGCAGGTTTGCTCCTCAGTATCCCATATGGTCCCCCTAGCACTGCCAGGAGTAATTCCTGAGTGCAGAGCCAGGAGTAACCCTTGAACATAGCCAGGTGTGACCCAAAAAAATCAAAAACCAAAAAAAAGTGTGAACACATGCATGGGAGTCATGCTCGCTCATATCAGGATTTTGTCTGGGGAGAAAGGCAGGAAGACGTAGGAAGGAAGCTCGAAGGAAAATTGGGGGAACATTAGGTAAGATATAATGTTTCATTTCTTAGCAAAAGATCTAAGGCCAATATAGCACAATGTCAATATTTGATAAAGGCAGGTGATAAATATTTAGTAATTCCTTTCTATTTTCTGCATATTTCAATCATTTTATAACAAAGCTAAAATTCCAAAATGACCACAGAAATGAATTTGGAGTAAACCAGAGGAGACTGAGTGTTCTCTTCGGAGAAATCTGGCTATTAATTGAAAGGAAGAAGGCAGATCATTAGAATAGTGTAATCAGCAAGGGTCGTTTTTCATTTTTCCAAACAAAATTCTTAAGTATCATTTATTAAATTGCAGAAAGACTTTGAGTGAAGAGGGAAATGTTGAAAACACAGACTTGGAACATTATATTATTATTTGGAACTTATATTATCAATTTTGTAAAATCTCTCTTTGAAATGTGTGGTGTTGGGCCAGAGTGACAGTCTAATGTGTAGACTTTTTGCTTGCATGAGGTCAAACCCTGGTTCAGTCCTCGGCATCGCATATGGCCCCTTGAGCACTGCCAGGAGTAATTCCTGAGTTCAGAGCCAGGAGTAACCCTGAGCATTGCTGGGTGTGACCCCCCAAAAGAAAATTAATAATAATAATAATAATAATAATAATAATAATAATAAATGTGTGGTTTTCTCCCATTAAATCATCAGTTCTTCAAGGAAGGGCAAAACTGTTTAGCTCATCTGCGTGCCTGGTGCTTACCTTAAGCAAGTGTACTATGGAAGAATGGGTGATGGGAGAGTACATAGTATATACAGAAGGGTGGATGGATGAGTGGATGGATGGGTGATGCAAGAGTGTATGAATGGAAGGATGGATAGTGGGTGGTCAATAAACTATAGGCCCTGTCGTAACATTAACATAATATCAGGGTAGCTGAATGGCCACCAGGTGGCAGATGTGGCAGTCGGTGATTATCCTGAGAAAACAGTACAGAAAAAATACCTACAAAAAGAATGAGCCACAGTAAGCAGTTCTTTTTACATTTTTCCAATTTTTTTTTTATTGAATCACAATGAGATACAGTTTCAAGGTTGTTGATAATTGGGTTTTAGTTATCTAATGTTCCAACACCCATCCCTTCAGAAGTGTGTACATTTCCCACCACCAATGTCTCCAGTTTCTGTACCCCTCTGAGGCAGGCCCTTTTCTTCTTTCTCCCTCTCTCAGTAATAACTTCTTTTAAGTAAGTCAATAAAGGTGAAATACATCCAGAATTTAAGTGGAAATCTGGGACAGTACTATCATCTGTTGATTTCTGACTTCAAATAGTAATCAACTTGGTCTTTCACAAAGATCAACAACCACCATTACAACAACAACAACAACAGAATATTGGGGCTGGAGTGATATCCCAGCGGTAAGGCGTTTGCCTTGCACGTGGCCAGCCTGTGCTGGCCCGGGTTCGATCCCCGGCATCCCATATGGTCCCCGAGCATCGCCAGGAGTAATTCCTGAGTGCAAAGCCAGGAGTAACCCCTGAGCATTGCCGGGTGTGACCCAAAAAAGCAAAAATAAATAAATAAATAAATAAACAAACAAACAAACAAATAAATAAATAAAACCACCAGAATAGCACAGTTTGGATTGAAAAGAAAGGAAATGTCTATATTCCCTTTCTGATTAACACATGAGAACCCAGCTAGCTAGCTTGGGTTAGGTGTGCATGCCCTGTATATCATGGACCTGACTTCACATGACTCCTTGGATACTGCAGGGACAGCCCCAGCGGCCCTCGAGCACTGCGAGATTAGCTCTCATGACCCCAGAACCATGTGCCTGAGAAAAGCTCTTTCACACATCTAGGCATTAAACTGTCAGTCCCTGATGGCTGAATATTGCTGGGACTTAAACCTAGGTTCCCTGAGGAAGCTATTTGTCATTCCTTCTAATAAAAATAATAATAACAAACATACAGAGTCAGAGAAATAGTATGATAGGCAAGGCGGCGTGTGTTGCATGGGACTAACCCGGATCAAAACTTGGCATCCCATGTGGTCTCCTGAGCATAGACCCAGGACTAATTCCTGACCCTCTGACTTTGTTCTCCCCCAATAACATACGAATGAAATGATGGCAAAGTATGGCCCAATACAATTTGGTCGCATGGCAAAGAAAATGGAAGAGGAAAAAAACTGCCAGAAAACTGGTTGATTCCATGGATTTTAATTGATGATGTGAAAGCAGAAAATAATGTTTCCCTAATATGCATCTTCTTTAAAAGTTTCTCTGTAGGTTTCTCTTCCCTCAAATTGGGCGATGTTTTGTACAGATTCCAGGTCTTCCTAGATACCTAAATTAGAAATGTCATTTCTCAGGTATTAATAGTCTAACATAATCTTTAATTTTCCATCCAACTCAGTCCATGTCCTTTTCATCCACTTGATTCTGACCCTAAATTTTACAAAAGATGACTGGGGTTCATGACCTGTCATTACCTGTCACCTCCATTCTTCCATTCCTAAACTGATGCCTTTGTTCCGTTTCCAGTGTCATTCCCCAAAGGAACAAGAATTGGAAGAGGAAAGTATTGGGTCTGTTGTACCTGATGTTGATGCCTTTGTGCCGGGTGTCCCCAAAGTGATCCTTTCTGATGAAGTGTTTGGGCAGGAGTGGGTTTGTTTTGTTTTGCCTACTGGCTCTTGGAACTTTCATCCCTATATTGTTTTTCACACATTTCACTGAGTGAAGGCCATGGAACTGATATATTCCCTTCACTTCACTAGATCACTTGAATCCCGTTATTCATCAATTTGCTCGAGCAGGCGCCAGTAACATTTCCATTGGACCCTATCATGTGCCAATGTAGCCCAAAGGCATCTGGTTGATTCAGGAATATGAAGAGCCTCAAACCGTTCCTTCAGGGTCTTGACAAAGAAGTCTGACCATCTTGTAGGTGGGCAGCCACGTGATCTTTTGACATCCCGTGGGATCCAGTCAGTAACGGCTCTAGTCCAGTGGTCATCTCCAAAATCGCATTACATGTCCAGCCCATCTGATTTTTGATGCCTTGGCAAACGAGACAGTGTCCCTGATTCTGGAATAGCGATGGAGGTCGGAACTCCGGATTGCTTCTCTCACTTGAGTGAGGTGTGATATTCCAAACATAGCTCTTTCGATTCTTCTCTGGGAGACCCAAATAGCATTCTCATCCTGCTTTTGTAGGGACCAGGTCTCTGAGGTGTATATTAATACAGGGATAATGGTGGAGTAGAAGAGACTTGCCTGGAGCCGGAGGTTCTTTGTCCTTTTAGCTATTTCTTCAATGTCTTTGAAGGCATTCCATGCCACTCTCTTTATCCTGCACAGCTCAGGTTTTAGGTCGTTCATCATGTTGACTTTTTGACCTAGGTACATATAACTGCTGCATTCAGAGATGTCTGTTCCATTGAGAGTGAATGGGGCCTCTGGAACTAGTCCATTTTTCATGAACATAGTTTTCTTTAGATTCAGCTCTAGGCCTATCTTTCCACATTCTCGGTCGAAGTTAGCCAACATTTGTGCCGTTTGGCTAATGTTTGGTGTTATTAGAACGATATCACCCGGCTAAGTGGAGGTGGTGTAGTTGCTGACCGTCTATCTTCACTCCCATTCCTTCCCATTCTAATTGTCGCATGATGTTCTCGAGGGTGGCACTGAAGAGTTTTGGTGAAATGGTATCACCCTGTCTAACCCCTCTTTTGACATCAATGATCACTCCCTTGTAGAATGGTGAGATCCTGGTGGTGAATCCATAATACAGCTCACAAAGGATCTTGATGTATTGGGTTTGAACGCCCCTGTTTGGCTAGGGGCTTTGATGACTGCTTCAGTCTCCACAGAATCAAAGGCTTTCTTTAAATCAATGAACGTAAAACAGAGTGGCATCTTGTACTCCCTACAAACCTCAATGAGGTTGGTCATCCTCAATGACCATGTGGATATGGTCGATTGTGCGAATCCTTTCTGAAAGCCAGCTTGCTCACATGATTGTCCTTCATCTAATGTTCTGCCAATCCTGTTCAGGATGACTCAAGTGAACAGCCCTGTAGATGATGGACAACAGGCAGATGGGGCTGTAGTTGCCAATGTCGTGAATGTCTCCCTTCTTGAACAGTAGAACTGTCCTGCTGGTTTTCCATTGGGAGGGCACCTTGCATTTGGACAGGTAGCGTGTGAAAAGCCAAGCTAGTGTATTGATGAGTACTGACGGCAGATTCTTCAGGTGTTCGGGTTTGATCTTGTCTGGGCCTGGTGCTGTTCCCTTCTTTACTGACGAAATGGCATGTCGGATTTCAGAAGGGAGAACGTTAGGAATGACATATCCATCCTGTGGAATTTGGTATGTGGGCAGGTGGATATGGCTATCAAAGAGATCTGAGTAGAAGTCCTGGATAATCTTCTCCATTGCCTTTCTGGAAGATGTGATAGATCCATCAGGGCGTTGGAGGGCAGTTATCTTGGTCTCATAGTTGGCAAAGGACAGGCGGGCGGTGTGAATGCTTTTCCCAGCTTCTGCTGCATCTTCCAGTATTTCTGCTCTTCTCTCTTTGAGGCCTTATTGCTTCTCTGTACCACTTTGCAAGCTTGGACATTAGCATTTGGTCTCTTGAGGCTCGCGCCTTGCCACGTTGGCGAATGAGCTTGAGAGTTTCTGAAGACAGGCGTCCCTTTTGTGTCTTTCTCTTTCTCGTCATTCTTGCTACAATCATGGAGGTGCTGAACCAGTCTGTTGTATTCTTCATCGATGTCGTCAATGATGGTATCTTCCCATGTTGCCGCAATGGTATTAAAGATTTCCCCAGTTGGTGGTCATTCTGGGAGTTCTCTTCTTAAATTTTGCAGCCTTTTCTCCCCATTACGTGAAGTAGAATTTTGCATGAAGGGAGACGGTGGTCCGATCCTTTTTGGAATTTTTTGGATCGACAGCGACATCGGTCAGGTTGCCTGACCGATATTCCCTAGTTTTGAATTATTTATCTGTCTCCCTGTCTGTCTGCCTGTCTGTCTGTCTGTCTATCTATCTCTGTCTGTTTATCTCTGTCTGCTCTATCTGTCTGTCTATCTGTTTGTCTATCTGTCTGTCTATCTGTCTGTCTGAATATCTATCTATCTATCTATCTATCTATCTATCTATCTATCTATCTATCTATCTCTCTGTTTGTCTATCTCTATCTGTCTGTCTATCTATCTCTCTCTATCTCTATCTCTCTGTCTCTCTGTCTCTCTGTCTATCTCTATCTGTCTGTCTGTCTGTCTGTGTCTATCTATCTATCTATCTATCTATCTATCTATCTATCTATCTATCTATCTATCTATCTATCTATCTATCTATCTATCTCTTTCTCTATCTCTCTGTCTCTCTGTCTATCTGTCTGTCTGTCTGTCTGTCTGTCTGTCTGTCTATCTATATCTCCATGTACCCCCTCATGAAAGCTCATTCTTCTAGAGCAGAACTCTTGGGTGAGTTCTTTTGCAAGCTTAGTTTCACACTGCAGCTGACCTGGGTTCAACACTTGACATCCTATGTGGTCCATGGAAGACCACTGAAAAAAAAAACTACCAAAATAAAAAGGACGCTAAAAATAAAAAATTCGGGGCCGGGGCGATAGCCCAGCGGGTAGGGCGTTTTTTGCACCTGCGGCCCGCCCGAGGCCGGCCCGCTCTGTTCGATCCCCGGCATCCCATATGGTCCCCTGAGCAACGCCAGGAGGTAATTCCTGAGTGTAGAGCCAGGAGTAACCCCCTGAGCATCGCTGGGTGTGACCTAAAAAGCAAAAAAAAAAAAAAAAATTAAAAAAAATAAAATTAAATAAAAAATTCAATAGAAGAGTTGGTAGATAGAGTTAAAGAAGCATCCAGGGATCAGATTGCTTTTCTTTTGACTGTATGGAGTGCTGGGAATTGAACCCAAGTTAGCTATGCTCAAGGCATGTGTCCTACTCACTGTGCTATTGCTCCTTTCCCACTTAGTTCTTGGGGAAACTTATGTATCTTTGCCCAGGTTTCTGAAAGTTTAAACCATTTAGACTCCATTCTCATCTACACATGTGTTTCTACCCATACTCAAGCGATGAGAAGACAGTGACCTTTGTGTCTTTCACACCCATCCTCCAAACTCCCCTCACTCCAGAGGACATTAGTTTAGTTTTCCCCAAACACTTCTTCCTACACTTTCTCAGACCACTGCATAAGGCAGGCCTGCAGGTTTCTGCGACTCAGCAGAAGCTGACTGGGACTTGAAATAACGGATTCTGGTATTTTTGAATATATAGCATGAAGACGCCTCTTTCTTGGCCAGAGGAATAAAGAGAAACATCTACTTCAAATATTTATACTACCTATGTAAATATTTATACATAGATCTATGTAAATATTTATACATAGATCTTTGGAAAAATCTTGACTCATTTGTCTTTGGAGTTTAAATTAATTAATTTGCCTTCATATATGTTCCAGTGTTTTGAGGTAGGTTAAGAGTATAGGAGAACTTGTTTTACTGTTTCTTAATAAGTTCTATATGAATGCATACCATTTGCCTTTTGGAATGGGAGGTAAATCACTCTTGGGGCTTTGAACCTCAACCCCAAAATCCTAGTTTATTTCTGAAACCTAGTTTAACAGTACTGAATATTACAGCCACGTAATAACAACAATGGATATTGTTAATTTCCAATTAATATTTCAATATAAAGGACCAATTTAAAAATACCACTGAAATTAAAAAATTAATAGAGCTGGTAGATAAAGCCAAAGAAACATCTAGGGGATCAGATTTCTTTTGTTTTTGGCAACACCCAATGTATTCCAGTCTTACTCCTGGTGTAGTACTCAGGCACTCCTGGTACAACTCAAGGGACCATATGGAGTGCTAGGGATTGAACCCAAGTTAGCAGTGCTCTGAACATACATCCTATTCACTGTACTGTTGCTCTGCCTCAAAGGAGGTGGGACAGATATCTTAAGAGATGAAGAAATAAATGAGAATAAATGATGAAGAAATAAATGGGAATAAATGATGAAGAATAAATGAGAATAAATGAGAGAAATAAATGTTCAGAGAAATAATGAAGGAACATCTAGACTAAGAAGACCCTACAAATGCAGTGCTTAATAAATGAATGATCCTCCACCAACATTATAATTGTACTCCAGAACAAGAGATTTCACAAACAGAAATAATGACATTATTTTATTCTTTTCCTCATTACTCTGCTCTTCTGTCCCTTCTCCTCCTACTCCAGTTTTTCTCTAGGCATCATGGTTTGAAATACCATAAATAATAGAGTTTCAGGCATTGAATGTTCTAATTCCACACTACCATCACTGTCACTTTCCTCCACTAATGCCTCAAAATCTCCCTCTGCTCCCCATCTTTCCTTGAAACTTCATTAGATTTAAAATTTTTTATTATTATATTTGGCACATGTTGGGTCCTTTTTAGAGATTCCTTAAAGGGATGGCGTGTACTTCTTAAAGGGATGGTGATATCCAAATTATGGGGACATAAAGAGTTGGAAAGGCAGTTGAGTTGTCAGTTGAGACTGGGTTCTCAGCCTGGCTGGCAGGAGTGAGTTAGAGGAGCAGAGAGCCTGGCAGGATAGAGTTAGAGGAGCAGAGAGAAGGGTTGGCTGAGGCTGCCTAAGGGCAGAGAGAAAGGAAATAGTTAGAAGAAGGCTTAAAGGGATATCATAGCCTCTTGACTAGTTCAGTACCTAATACTGTCAGTCAGCAACACCTGTACACTGACATCACACATACTTACAGTAATGTTAACGCTTGCTTGTAATTTTGATGTACACAGTTACTTCACCTACCACCCAAAGTGTGGTGCCTTAATCCAAAGTCCTTATGTTTCGTCTAGTCTTCTTAATCAGTCCCCACCTGATCCCCACTTCACCTCCTTTAGAGAGGCATGATTTCTTTTTGTCACAAATGCTGGCTGACTTTGACCGAGAATGTGGAAAGATAGGTCTGTAGCTGAATCTCAACAAAACTATGTTCATGAGAAATGAACTAGTTCCAGAGGCCCCATTCACTCTCAATGGAACAAACATCTCTGAATGCAGCAGTTATGTGTACCTAGGTCGAGAACTCAACATGATGAACAACCTAAAACCTGAGCTGCGCAGGAGGAAGAGAGCAGCATGGAATGCCTTCAAAAGCATCGAAGAAATAGCTAAAAAGACAAAGAACCTCCAGTTCCGGCACATCTCTTCAAGTCCACCATTCTCCATGCATTAACATATGCCTCAGAGACCTGGGCCCTACGAAAGCAGGATGAGAATGCTATTCGGTCTCCCAAAGAGAGGATCAAAAGAGGATCTCTCAAAGAGGAATCAAAAGAGCTATGCTTGGAATATCACGCCTCACTCAAGTGAAAGAAGGAATCCGGAGCTCCAACCTCCATTGCTGTTCCAGAGTCAGGGACGCTGTCTCGTTTGCCAAGGCATCGAAAATCAGATGGGCTGGACATGTAATGCAATTTGGAGATGACTGCTAGACTAGAGCCGTTACCGACTAGATCCCACGGGATGACAAAAGATCATGTGGCCGCCCACCTACAAGATGGTCAGACTTCTTTGTCAAGACCATGAAGGAACGGTTTGAGGCTCTTCATATTCCTGAATCAACCAGATGCTTTTTGGGCTACATTGGCACATGATAGGGTCCAATGGAAATGTTACTGGCGCCTGCTCGAGCAAATTGATGAATAACGGGATTCAAGTGATCTAGTGAAGTGAAGGGAATATATCAGTTCCATGACCTTCACTCAGTGAAATGTGTGAAAAACAATATAGGGATGAAAGTTCCAAGAGCCAGTAGGCAAAATAAAACAAACCCACTCGGAGATGCTCAGGGGGTAACTCCTGGCTCTGCACTCAAGAATTATTCCTGGTGATACAAGGGACCATATGGGATGCTGGGGATCAAAGTCAGGATTGGTCATGTGCAAGGCAAGCACCCTACCTACCGCAATTCCTCTGGCACCTAGTGGCACGGTTTCTTAAAAATAACTAGTATGCTCCAGAGTAATGTTTTCAAAATTTTAAAGACAAATTATTTAAACCTAGAATTAGTCTATATTCTGGTAATATTTGAATCAATTAGGAGGATAGAATGAAAAACATAAATTTGCTAGCTGCCTGCAAGAATGTTTATTCTTGTTTTCATTAAATAGACATAGAAATACAAATAGGCTTCCTTTTTATATGCATAAAAATGTAGAAATAAAATATAAGTGGATTTTGGGGAGAATTCCTTCAAAGAAGGTAAGGTACAAAATGTATATTGCCCTTTTCCACACTTGTTTTCCTCCCTAGAAAAGTCCAGAGAAACTCAGGTTAGAGAGCAACCAGAGAAACTCAGGTTGCTTCATTTCTTTCCATTATCCTATTGACCTTGCTTTATCTTAAATTCTGTGCCTTCCCTACTTTCTAGTTATGCAACTATCCTTGAAACCTTTCCATGACTAATTCCCCTTTTAATCAAAGCTGCTGACTTAATATGTCTTATTGGTGTCTGTGTCAAGGTGGCCAGTGGAGTAGGTTCTCAATTAAGGGGTTTTGAATGAATAAATGAACCAATGAGTGAAGAAAAAATCCTCTCTATCACCTTTCAAGATACTCCCACCCTCCTTCAAGACCTTAATACTTAATTCATAGTTTTTTTTCACTGTGTCTTATTCACAGTCTCCATAACATCTGCACCCACAAGATCCTTCCAACCTCTGATCTCTGTGTAACTTGACTTATAAAGGGCTGAACTAAGTTGTCCCTAAGTTCTGTTTCTTCTTGCACCCTTGTTTTTTCTCTTCCACAATTTTTTAATTACATTTCATCAGGACAATTAGTATAACTTTCAATATTCTTTAATCCTATAATGTTGCTACCAGATTAAATCATCTGAATAACAGCCCACTAACTTAATTTTTTAATTAAAAATAGGCTGTAGGCTTTTAAGTTTCTCTTTGAAAACACACTCTCTTCTCCTACCCTCTCATATAGCCTTCCTTTATTTTCCAACTCTTCTCAAATGCACCTGAAATATTCCCTATGATTTTGATTATTTATGGTATTATCTCTGGAATTGCGTTTGCCATCCTTCACCCCCCTTGTCCTTCCCTTTTTTTTTTGTTTCGCTTTTTTGGGTCACATCTGGCATTGCTCAGGGGGTTACTCCTGGCTCTGCACTCAGGAATTACTTCTGGGGTTACTCCTGGCTCTGCACTCCAGGAATTACTTCTGGCGGTGCTCGGGGGACCATATGGGATACCGGGGATCAAACTTGGGTCTGGCCGCATGCAAGGCAATTGCCCTCTGGCTGGACTAGAGCTCCGCCCCCGCCGCCCCTGTCCTTACATTAACCATCTGAAAATGTATGCATTGCCTTAAGACCAGTTCCAACACCATTTTGTTCCATGAAGCGTTAGGGCAATGATTCAAGTAGAATTAATGTCTGGATCCTCTGTGACAGAGGAAAGCATATTTACTGTTAAGTCCATTATGGCATTTATCAGAACAATTAACATTATACATGGCTACCTGCTTACGTATATTCACTGGGGGTTCCTGTAATGCTTACAGACCTAGCACACAGTGCCTGGCAAGAAGCACATGTTTGAAAATTATTAGATGAACTGAATTGAGATTCAAGAAGCTAACCTTGACTCTGATTTAAGTCTGGTGTCTTGTGGAAACAGGCAAAGGGAATGCATATCTGCTCCCTTAGGAGCACAGCCTCGTAATTATTTTAAAAGTTTTCTGTTTTATCAAAGAGCCTTAGAAACTGCTCTTTTCAAAGCTCCACTGAAGTATTATTTTCCCAATTAATTATTGCAGAGGGATAACTATTGCATAAATCAATTTTCAACTTAGTTTGATCACGATCACTAATGAAATAGATTGGAGATCCGGAGCCCCAAAGAGAATGTTTTCAGATGAATAATATATTTTGTTTGTCAGCAGTCCTCAGGCTCAATTTATGGTGAAATTAACTGAAAGTGGATTGCAAATAATTGTCAGTTCATTGTCAGTCTGCATTTCCAAGACCCTGAATAGATAGAATGACCAAAGGTAATTTCATTTTTCTTCGTAATTACTTCTGGATAATACCAGAGCTTTTGAAAGAGAGCATGAGGCTGTGCATTTTGAAAATTGTAAAAGAAAATGCAAAGCTTGGGTTGAATACCAAGAATCCTTAACATATCAGAGGGAACAGAATTAACATTTCCAGGGTTCCTTGCAGTTTGTTCCACTAAAATTGTCTACAACAACTAGCATGATTTTGGACTTAAGATATGAGAAACATTATTTTACCTGTCATCAGTGGTAGATGGAGATGGAAATCCAAATCCAATTAGCATTATGGTAATTTACTGAAAGGGTTTAAAAATCAACAAAACATCTTTATTTTTTAAGTATTTTATTTAACCACCATGAGATATACAATTACAAAGATATACAGTTACAAAGTTCATATTTGGGTTTTGGTCATACAGTGTTCCAGCACCTGTCCCTCCACCAGTGCCCATTTCCCACCACCAACTACCCGGTTCCCTCCCCCCTCCCCAGCCCACCTCCATGGCAGGTTCTTTATTTCTTTCCCTTTCTCTCTCTTTCTCTTTTCCTTCCCTTCCAGACTATGGATTACAGAACATACATTAAAGGGTTGTCATGTGTATCTTTTGCCTGTATTTAATGCTCAGTTCTAGGTTGGAATTAGTACTTTCGACAATTGTTAGCACACTGTTCTATTTTCTGTTTTACCTAGCCTCTGACTCCCACACGTTTGTGATAATTTCCACCAACAAAGCATCTTTCAAGTGATATAAGGAGTTAGATAAAGTTGTTTGAGAAACTTAAAATTAGCAGAGAACAGTCCATAATCAATGACTGAATGAACTTTCAAAGAGCAATGTAAGAAATGAAATAATGGTCAAGAGATAAATGAAACCTTGATAAAAGACAAAAAGTGAAATGCCAAAAACAAAGAATCACCAACCCCCATCCAAAAACCCCTCAGCTTTCTGTCACTTATATTTATTTTAAAACTAAATTAAAGTAAGATTGTTGTTTGTCAGAATGCCCATAAATCACCAACTAAAACAAAAATACCTAAGCACTGTACTGATAGGCTTTGCATTTTTTACAGTGTTTCATTGAATTAATACTCTGAATTTCTCATCTTGTTTAACAGTAGTTTCCCATTCGCCGTGGGATGAGAGTGGGTTATATTCCAAGACCTGCAAAGATGCCCGAAACCACACAGTAATGAGTTCTACATAGTTAATTTTCCATAAACATACAGACTGGGGATAATGTTTATACACTAGGCATGGTAAAAGATTGACAACAAAAATAAAATATGTGGAAAAACTACAGCAATGTGCTCCAATGAGATGTGAATGTGACTTTTCTCCAAACATCTTATTTTATATTCTAATATTTTAGAATGCAGTTACCTTTTGGTAATAGAAATTGCGGAAAGAGAAGTCATTATGATGAAAATCTACTATGTTTCACAAGCTTAGTTGACTACAGATAACAGTGAATGCCTCATGTAATGCTCATGTTGGAAGCCTGTCTGAGCATTACATGAGGCATTCACTGGTTTACTGGATGGCCATGTTGCTAAAGACAAAACAAAATAGTGTTGGTCTGACTGTTTAAATGTAATACGCCCAAAACAGTCATATCAGGAAGAGATATACAAACACAATTTGAGACTCAGTGGCTCTGTTACTTTGCAGAGAATAGGCAGAAAAAATAGGGGGAAAGAAATTATGGTCTTTATTAAGTGAGTGGATCTTCTAAATGCAATTTGTTCTTTCTTTTCTTTTTTTTTTTTTTTTTTTTTTTTTTTTGGGTCACATCCAGCAATGCACAGGGGTTTCTCCTGGCTCTGCACTCTGGAATTACTCCTGGCGGTGCTCGTGGGACCATATGGGATGCCGGGATCGAACCTACCTGCTGGACTATCAGTCCTGCCCCCTCTAAATGCAATTTGAAAAGTGAAGCTCTGCTACAAAGAGACCCCTAGATGTTAACTCGGCCAGTACACAAAGTTCCTAAATTGAAAGGTGTGGGCCTTTCTCAGGAATCTATGAGTCTCCTTCGGAAAATGTCTTGCCTTGGTTGCAGAGCTGTATGCACTATCCACAAGCAAGAGTACTTGTCTTTATCTCACACCGTTCCCTCTTGTTACTTCCTGTGCCCCAGGCTTTCTCTTTTACTTCCTGTGCCCTTCCTGGTGTGGGGAGGGGAACTATTTTCCCTCCTGATCTCCCATAGGCTTCTCTTTGGATGAGCACCTCTTCAATGTTTATTACTTCCTTAAGGAAGCTATCCTGGATTTTCCTGATTAGATCAGGTCTTCTTATGAAACCCGTATGGTTAGCACTTAAATAGCAAGTTAGCTGTGGGTTATTCATCAACATTATAATAAGGAACAATATACAACCAGTGACTTGTATAATCTTGAAGAAGTCTTACATGCTTATAAATCAAAGAACCACTATCACCATCAGCAACAAAACGTATCCAGTGTTCTGAAAGGCTGTGTCTACTCTCTCCAATCATGATTCTCTTTTCTTACTTGTATCACCTTTAGGTAGTTTCCCTGCATTGAATTTTTCACAGATGTTCATCTTTGTGATTGAAATGTAGTCATATTGCTATGAGCTTTAGTACTTTATAACTATTGTATTCCACTGGGAGCTTTCAGCTACACCCTCTTGACATGGAGGTGGAGGAATGGGAGGAGGGAGCCCAAATCTCCTCTTCAAGTCCCGTCAGCGTACCTCCCCTCCCTCCCCACCCCCACATGTGTGATCGAACCCTATGAGCTATGTTAGACTGAGCCAGGGGCTGGCCAAGCCATTTATTATCCACTGGAACTCCATGGGCTGCTCTACGTGGGCCGAGATTTGGGCTCCGCCTCCCATTCCTCCACCTGCACAGTCCTCTCATTTTCTTGATGAAGAATTAAAACCCAAATACAGAAGTGAAGCTAATATTAAACTAAATTCTTAACTTCAACCACATATCAGTTACACTGTTCCACATCAGCAAGTGTCAGAGATTACCAGGAAACCAAGAGAGGCAAGAAGAGTCAAGGAACGGAAACATAGCACTGTCTTCTTGAGAGAACTTGTTCTGGGATTTATGACATCTAGAATCAAAACAAAAAGTATCTGTGGTTTGACATCAGCTAGTGTGTTGTACTTTGTTATGCCAGCCAGAGCAAAGTAATACTTCAAAAGAATGAAGACTGTGTGAAGATGCAAGGGTTCCCTGGACAGTGCAAAGGCACCAAGTTTCATTCCAGCGTTATATTAGCAGGAACTGAGTGCAGGAGCTTTGTTTGGACTCTTGTGAGCAATTTTGTTGTTTTTTTTTTCTTTTTAGGTCACACCTGGCAATGTTCAGGGGTTACTCCTGGCTCTGCACTTAGGAATTACTCCTGGCAGTGCTGGGTGGGACCATATGGGATGCCGGCGATCAAACCTGGGTCGGCCATGTGCAAGGCAAACGCCCTACCCACTGTGCTATTGCTCTGGCCCCTTGTGAGCAACATTGACTTGAAATATTTTTTTTCTGTTATCTCTAATTTGGGACGATGATCGAGAGTCAGGGACGCTGTCTCGTTTACCAGGGTGTTGAAAATCAGATGGGCTGGACATGTAATGTGACTTGAAGATAACCTCTAGACTAGAGCCATTACCGACTGGATCCCACAGGACGTCCAAAGATCACGTGGCCGCCCACCTACAAGATGGTCAGACTTCTTCGTCTAGACCCTGAATGAACGATTGAGTCTCTTTGTATTCCTGGAGCAAGCAGATACCATTGGGTTACACTGGCATGTGCCAGGGACAAATGGAAACGTTACTGGTGCCTGTTCGAGCAAATCGATGAATAACGGGATGTCAAGTGATCAAGTGATCAAGTGATCTCTAATTTCTTCTGATCTGGAATAAGGAGATACATACTTGCAGTAGGCTTTTGTAATCACTTCAATCCAGTGGTGAATGCAAGTGTCCTACCCAGGCACTTAGAGCATTTCAGAGCTGCATCGATATGAGCAGAAGGAAATCTGCAACGTGGGAGAGGTCTCCCAGCTGGAGGAGCTGCCGTCGGCCACAGAGTAAGCTGAGATCAGCATGCCTGGTGCCCTTTTTCAGCTGCATAAGGGTGCTGCTGCCTTTTACCTCATTCTAAGCTGGATACAATTTCCTCTTGTCTTTTTTTTCTTCTTGGTTTTTGGGGCATACCTGGTGATGCTCGGGGGTTACTCCGGATCTGTACTCGGAAATTACTCCTGACTCTGCACCCAGAAATTACTCCTGGCGGTGCTCGGCGACCATATGGGATGCCGGGATTGAATCCAGGTTGGCCATATGCAAGGAAAATGCCCCACCCACTGTACTATTGCTCTGGCCCCTCCTCTTGTCACTTTAACCTATAACCACAGAGGAGAAAACATTCTGCTAAACATAGTTCCTACTTGGTTAAAATGCTATGTACTCACCACCACTGTTTGATTGCTTTTGAAGAGAAATTCTTTTAATGCCCCGTTTGGGCATATACTTTATGGTTGGTGTCCTGAAAAGACAGGAGACAGAAAGTGCTCTCGCATGGTTCATTAGCCCTTAGTCACTACCCATACCCTAATTCCTTTGCTTAGAGCACACAGAAACCCACCAATAAAGCTACTCCCTTATGGGCTTCAGAATCTTTTCACTCATTGTCTCTTGAAAACAATTCCCTTATTTCTTGTGGGAATCAGAGGGTTAATGACTCAATTGTAAAATGTGTTAAATGAACAACTCCATCAAAAACAGGGAGAAGAGGGGCTGGAGCGATAGCCCAGCAGGTATGGCGTTTGCCTTGCACGCGGCTGGCCCATGCAGGCCCGGGTTCAATCCCGGCATCCCGTATGGTCCCCCAAGCACTGCCAGGAGTAATTCCTGAGTGCAGAGCCAGGAGAAACCCCTGAGCATTGCCAGGTGTGACCCAAAAAGCAAAACAAACAAACAAAAAAAAAAACAGGGAGAAGAGCTGAACATTTAATCAAAAAGACAACCAAATGGCAAACAAGAAGATAAAAAAGGCATTTGTCCTCATTTATTATCAGGGAGATATAAACCAAAATGAAAATGAGATATCACTCACAAAAGAGAATGGCCTGTAGTCAGAAAATCAGGAAGTGACCCATGCTGTCTAGGGGGAGATGAAAAGAGAACCTCTGTTTACTGTTGGAGGCATTGTAAACTGATTCAGCCATCTCAAGAAAATGGAAAATGAAACTAACTTATAATCAAGCAACTCCTCTTATTGACATCTATCCCAAGAAAAATATCAATGAAAAGTTGGGAGTCAGAGGTTAGGTAAGACAGAGAAGGGAACAGTGTGCTAATAATCATTGGAAATGGTAATACCAGCCTAGAACTGAGCATTGAATATAGGCAAAAGATACATTATATATATATATATATATATATATATATATATATATTGCAATTCACAATGTGTAAGAGAAGGAAGAGAGAATGAGTGAATGATAGAGAGAGTGTGAGAGAGAGAGAGAGAAAAGATATAAAAGAACCTACCATAGAGGCAGACTAGGGAGGGGAGAGGGAATTTGGGACATTGGTTGTGGGAAATGGGCACTGGTGGAGGGATGGGTACTGGAACACCCAGATTTGGGTATGACCAAAACCCAAACCTGAACATCTTTGTAATTGTATATCTCACAGTAGTATAATAAACAAAATTTTATTATGGATTACTTACATAGCGCCTGCAAGGCAGAGTCTGGCAAGCTGTCCGATGCGTGTTCGATATGCCAAAACCAGTAACAAAAATGTTTATTTTCCTGACCCCAAAAGACCCTTAATACGGCAGCAGTAATAAAGGCAAACAAGCAGTGCCTGATAAAATTTCACAGCCATCCTAGGCTGCCAAAACGAAGAAGGACTAAAATGACTGTCTGTACTTTCAATGCACGACGCTGGCATTGGAAGCATATATTGAGGATCTGATGGTGCAAGCCCAAAAGATCAAGTACGACATCATTTGTCTGACTGAGACGAGGAGGCGTCAGTCGCATCATGCTGTATTTGACACCGGAGAAGAATTGTTCCTTGGAACATGCAACAAAAGAGGTGTCGGTGGCATTGGTGTTCTTGTCAACACGAACATGGCCGTCAACATTGATTCGTTTGAATGCCTAACAAACCGGATAGGACGATTACACTTGAAGAGATGTGGCCCACTGCCAGCAATTTCTATCTTCATTGTCTATGCACCAACATCCACATACAAAGGAGGTGAAATTAAGAAATTCTACATGGAACTGGAGGAGTTCTATAAAAAAGATCACACCTTCTACAAGATCATAGTCAGTGATTTTAATGCCAAGATAGGACCGAGAAGATCAGCTGAAGAACTCCACATCGGGACCCATGGCCTAGAATGGAATGAACAGGGTGAGAGACTATCTGAGTTCATCATGTCCACCAAGACCATTCATGGGAACTCACAGTTCCAGAAAGCTGAAGCGAAACATTGGACATGGGAATCTCCTGGTGGACAGTTCCACAATGAAATTGACCACATCATCTTCAATCGACGGTTTTGTCTGACCAATGTTGCTGTCATCCCCAAATTCCAAACAGGATCGGACCACCGTCTCCTTCGTGCAAAATTCTACTTCCCGCAAAGGGGAGAAAAGGCTGCAAAGTTTAAGAAGAGAACTCCCAGAACTACCACCAACTGGGAACTCTTTGGCACCATTGCAGCAACATGGGAAGATACTACCACCATAGACGACATTGATGAAGAATACAACTGACTGGTTCAGCACCTCCATGATTGTGCGAAGAATGCCGAGAGAAAAGAAAAACACAAAAGGATGCCTGTCTTCAGAAACTCTCGAGCTCATTCGCCAACGTGGCAAGGCGCGAGCCTCAGGAGACCAAATGCTAATGTCCAAGCTTGCAAAGTGGTACAGAGAAGCAATAAAAGAAGACCTCAAAGAGAGAAGAGCAGAAATACTGGAAGATGCAGCAGAAGCCGGGAAAAGCATTCGCACCGCCCACCTGTCCTTTGCCAACTATAAGACCAAGATGACTGCCCTCCGACGCCCTGATGGATCTATCACATCTTACAGAAAGGCAGTGGAGAAGATTATCCATGACTTCTATTCAAATCTCCTTAATAGCCACATCCACCTGCCCACATGCCAAATTCCACAGGATGGATATGTCATTCCCAACATTCTCCCTTCTGAAATCCGACATGCCATCTCGTCGGTAAAGAAGGGAACAGCACCAGGCCCAGACAAAGTCAGACCCGAACACCTGAAGAATCTGCTGTCGGTACTCATCAATACACTAGCTCAGCTCTTCACATGCTACCTGTCTGAATGCAAGGAACCCTCCCAATGGAACACCAGCAGGACAGTTCTACTGTTCAAGAAGGGAGACATTCACGACATAGGCAACTATCGCCCCATCTGCCTGTTGTCCGTCATCTACAAGCTGTTTACACGAATCATCCTGAACAGGATTGGCAGAACATTAGATGAAGGACAACCATGCGAGCAAGCTGATTTCTGGAAAGGATTCAGCACAATCGATCATATCCACACGGTAACCAAGCTCACTGAGGTTTGTAGGGAGTACAAGATGCCACTCTGTCTCATGTTCATTGATTTAAAGAAAGCCTTTGATTCTGTTGAGACCGAAGCAGTCATCGAAGCCCTAGCCAAACAGGGTGTTCAAACCCAATACATCAAGATCCTTCATGAGCTGTATTACGGATTCATCACCAGGATCTCACCATTCTACAAAGAAGTGATCATTGATGTCAAAAGAGGGGTTCAACAGGGTGATACCATTTCACCAAAACTCTTCAGCACCAACCTCGAGAACATCATGTGACAATTAGAATGGGAAGGAATGGGAGTGAAGATAGATGGTTGGTAAATACACCACCTCCACTTCGCTGATGACATCATTCTAATATCACCAAACATTAGTCAAGCGGCACAAATGTTGGCTGACTTCGACCGAGAATGTGGAAAGATAGGTCTACAGCTGAATCTAAAGAAAACTATGTTTATGAAAAAATGAACTAGTTCCAGAGGCCCCATTCATACTCAATGGAACAGACATCTCTGAATGCAGCAGTTATGTGTACCTAGGTCAAGAAGTCAACATGATGAACGACCTAAAACCTGAGCTGCGCAGGAGGAAGAGAGCGTCATGGAATGCCTTCAAAGGCATTGAAGAAATAGCTAAAAGGACAAAGAACCTCCGGCTTGGGGAACATCTCTGTTCTCCCTGCATTAACATATGCCTCAGAGACCTGGGCCCTACAAAAGCAGGATGAGAATACTATTCGGATCTCCCAGAGAGGAATCAAAAGAGCTATGCTTGGAATATCATGCCTCACTCAAGTGAGAGAAGGAATCAGGAGTTCTGACCTCCATCGCTATTCCAGAATCAGGGACTCTGTCTCGTTTGCCAAGGCATCGAAAATCAGATGGGCTGGACATGTAATGCGATTTGGAGACACCGCTGGACTAGAGCCGTTACCGACTGGATCCCACGGGATTTCAAAAGATCACGTGGCTGCCCACCTACAAGATGGTCAAACTTCCTTGTAAAGACCCTGAAGGAACGGTTTGAGTCTCTTCATATTCCTGAATCAACCAGATGCCATTGGGCTACACTGGCACGTGATAGGGTCTAGTGGAAATATTACTGGCACCCGCTCTAGCAAATTGATAAATAACGGGATTCAAGTGATCAAGTGATTACTTACATAATAAAATATTTTTTTAAAAAGTTAGAACTTTTGTTTTTTGAACTTTTTTTTAAAATCCTGAATAGGATTGGCAGAGCATTAGATGAAGGACAACCATGCGAGAAAGCTGGCTTCTGAAAAGGATTCAGCACAATCTACCATATCCACATGGTAGCCAAGCTCATTGAGGTTTGTAGGGAGTTTAAGATGCCGCTCTGTCTCACATTCATTGATTTAAAGAAAGCCTTTGATTCTGTTGAAACCAAAGCAGTCATAGAAGTCCTAGCCAAACAGGGTGTTCAAACCCAATACATCAAGATCCTTTGTGATCTGTATTATGGATTCATTCACCACCAGGATCTCACCATTCTACAAGGAAGTGATCATTGATGTCAAAAGAGGGGTTCATCAGAGTGATACCATTTCACAAAAACTCTTCCCGCGCCACCCTCGAGAACATCATGCAACAATTAGAATGGGAAGGAATGGGAGTGAAGATAGATGGTCGGCAACTACACCACCTCCACTTAGCTGATGACATCATTCCAATAACACCAAACATTAGCCAAGCGGCACAAATGCTGGCTGACTTTGACCAAGAATGTGGAAAGATAGGTCTACAGCTGAATCTCAGCAAAACAATGTTCATGAAAAATGAACTAGTTCCAGAGGCCCGATTCACTCTCAATGGAACAAACATCTCTGAATGAAGCAGTTATGTGTACCTAGGTTGAGAAATCAACATGATGAATGACCTAAAACCTGAGCTGTGCAGGAGGAAGAGAGAGGCATGGAACACCTTCAAAAGTATGGAAGAATTAGCTAAAAGGACAAAGAACCTCCAGCTCCGGGCACATGTCTTCAATTCCACCATTCTCCCTGCATTTACATCACCTCAGAGACCTGGGCCCTCCAAATGCAGAATGAGAAAACTTTTCAGGTCTCTCAAAGAGGAATCGAAAGAGCTATGCTTGGAATATCACTCAAATGAGATAAGGAATCTGGAGTTCTGACCTCTGTCAACGATCGAGAGTCGGGGACGCTGTCTCGTTTGCCAAGGCATTAAAAATCAGATGGGCTGGACATGTAATGCAATTTGGAGATGACTGCTGGACTAGAGCCATTACCGACCAGATCCCACAGGATGTCAAAAGATCACATGGCCACCCACATACAAGATGGTCAGACTTCTTTGTCAAGAACCTGAACAAACGGTTGACTCTTTTGTATTCCTGGAGCAAGCAGATGCCATTGGGCTACATTGGAACGAGATAGGGTCAAATAGACATGTTAATGGCACCCACTTGAGCAAATCAACGAATAATGGGATGTAGAGTAATCAAGTGATCAAGTGAAAAAAAGTTAATAAAGAAGGTAAGTGCAAAGCCAGAGAGATAGTACATGGATTAAAAGTACATGCCTTGCGTGCAACCGACCTCATTCTATTCCCACAAGAATGCGCTGAGCAGTGCCAAAAATAGTCCATGAACACAGAACCAGGAGTAAGCACTGAGCACTGGTAGATGTGGTCCAAGACCCTCAATCAATAAAATGAAAATCAAATAAGAAACAACTAACAGGCTTCTGTAGAGTGGGCATAGGCAAGCAAATTGGAACAAGAGAATGAGATAAGTGTTCAAGGGAGAGCAAGAGCTTGAAGAGCCATAGCCCCATGCTTTTCAGAAAAAAAAGTTATGCACACATTCATTGCAACACTTTTTATAATAGCCAAGATATGGAAACAAGTACCAAAAACAGATAAAAGGAAAAAGAAATGTGTCAGGACTCTTGCTTTCATTGGTTTTCAGACTGTCATTCTGTTGTCAATTGTCAGCTTTCCACCTGGGTCTTTGACTCTCAGGCATTCAGAGTTCTAGTGGCAGTCATTCCCTTTGGTTTCCCAGGTGGCCTCTGAGGTGTCTCTTTTCCTTTTTATTTCATTTTAACTTTGTTCTATTTTAGTGGAGGTAACATGGTTACAATAATATTAATATTAATAATATTATGGTTATGGTTTTTCACCGAAGTGTCCAAGACCCTCCACCACACTTCTGGTGTTACCTCTAATCTGCCTCTTTCTTGCCCACAACTTGTCCCTTCACTACTTGGCTGTCTTAGGTCTGTAATTCAACTCCATGGGTTTGTCCTTGTTCAATGCTCTATTCCTTTTCTGTTTCTTTAGTTATTACACAGGGGAGAGATACTCTAGTATTTGTCCTTCTGCCTCTTCTTTTGATGCAACAACCTCTAGTTCTATCAAAGTTGTACCAAAAAGGCAAGGTTTCATTTTTCCTTACAACTGAGTAGTACTTCAGAATACCCATATACCATAACTTCTTTATTCATTCATCTTTCAGTGGTTATTTGGGTTGTTCTAAGATCTATTTTACTTATTTTACACATCACTGCAATGAGCATATGTGTGAATTTGTCATTTTGAATTAATGTGTGTGTGTTCTTGGGTTAGTGATCAGGGATGTGTGTTCAGTGATCAGGGTGTGTGTTCAGGGATCAAGGAGTGATCCCTGAGCACAGAGCCAGGAGTAAGCTCTCAGCACCACTTCATATGGCCTTAAAAGAAATAGACAAAAAAAAAAAAAAAAAGAAACAGATTTTCATTTGACCTTCCAATTGGCACAGTCAGACCCAGTAGTTGACAGCATTCACCATCCTGTTGTGTGTCTTAGAGAGGGAACCAGGGCATGGATATTTCTTTGGATGTGTAGACTCTTTTTGGGTTCTCTTTCTCCTTAAGTATCACTCGACTTTGCCCATTCCTCTTTCTTGCATCTGCCTGGGAAACAATTTCTCTTGTACTAGGTCTTCTGGACATGCCCTGATTGTTCTGATTATTCATTTGCATGCTTGCCTTCTTCGGCTCTCTATTCCCATGAAATTTCTTAAAATTTATTTTTTCTGACCTCTTTTTACTTCACTTTTACCATAGTTTCAATACTGTTTCAGATGGCGTTTCTCAAATCTCTTTGTTTCTGTTAGGTCAGGATTCCTTATTGCATGTAAAAGAAAAACGAATTAAATTCATTTCAGAATAAGAGGAATTTATTAGCTCATTTATGTATTCTAGGGCTCAGCCAAGATGCTTCAAAGTTGTGCTCACCCAGGAATTTGTTTCTCTCTATCTCTTAGTTCTTTTTTTCCCACATTGATCTTGTTCTCCCACAATCCCTCTCTGCACGATTCTTGTTGACCTCTGAATGTTTTATGATTTGATGGCGCTTGTGTCTTGAGATTCTTGAGGGACAGGGTGTCTCTTCTCCGACATTTATAGCAAGACCCTTAGGGAGCATGTGACTTCAATAGGCCTGACAGCATACACTAACTACTCTGGGACCCGGGAAGGTTTACCTTTCCAGATTACAGAAATGGGCAAAGATTGCTATGGGAAGGAAAAGAAAAGTGGGTCACCAAAGTCCCCCCATAATCATACTTTAATTCTATGACAAATGAAAAACTAAAGTTGAACCTTTTGGGGGGACATCGTAGGGGCAGCAGAGAATGATGATTAAGACTATGAGGGACGTATCCAGAGTCCCTGAGTTCTTTTTCGGGTCACACCCAGCAACACTCAGGGGTTACTCCTGGCTCTTCACTCGGAAATTACTTTTGGCGATGCTCAGGGGAACGGGCAGAGGGATACCGGGGATCAAACCCAGGTCTTCTGCGTGCAAGGCAAATGCCCTACCCTCTGTGCTATCGCTCCAGCCCCAATTCCCTGAGTTCTGCGTCTATCCATTGTCTTAGGATTGCTTTTTGGTGTGTGTGATCCGAAGTCTCACAAGGTACAAATGTACTGAGTCTCACTCCCAGCTAATTTGCTGTGGTCACTGTCTTGAAAGTCTTACTACTTTTATCTTTGAACAATGTTTTTTAAGTGAAGTTCAACAGGTCATCTGAACATGCATGAGTGGAGGATATTAGCATACTAGGGTGTATGGTTTCTTGCCACCTCATTCCTTTAGAGAGTTAACAAGACCTCAGAAGCACAGAATTCTGAGGCTTGTGCAATAGCTGAAGTGTTGTGCTAGACTCAGACTGAATACAAGGTATAGCATATTATGTCTGGGACTGACTGCATTTGAACCAGAACTTGCTTCAAATGCATAGAAAAACCGTTCTAAGAAACATCATGACAGCAACCCTACCACATAGTTTCGTATTTTATTTCCTAGTAATAGCTAACCATCTGTGCTATAAATTATGATATAGAAGGAAAAATAATTATTCCTTCTGCCCCCACAAAAATATACAATGTTGGTAGAATATGCACATATCAAATGATATAAAAAACAGTTGAGGTGTTATTATCCAGTATTTCCAGTTTCAGCAAGAGCAAAATACGTCTACATATATATGCTGCACAATGAACTATGAGATTTTGGTTGTATTACATACAAATTAAAGACTCATATTTTTGCATTTTAGGCTAACTATGCAATGTAAAAACAATTGGCAATGCCATACCAATGTTTGAATTTTACTTAGAATGACATTTAAATAGTAAATTAAAAGTCATAAGAACTTGAGAGACACAGGAAGAAAGAAAAGAGCTTTATAGTTTAGTACCTTTAACTTCAACATTTCTACAGCTTTACAAACAGATGCTACATTTCAACTGCAAGTCTGTATCGCAATCCATGCATCAGTAAGTCACTGTATATCTTAGTGCCTCAGTTTCTTGTAAAATGGGTACATGATAGTGTTGTCCTTATTATATTGTTGCAAAAATGATCACTGCCTGCATTCAACAAATAGGAATTTTTGTTGTAAAGATGAATTAGCAGAGAGTAAATCACTAGGTGACGCGATATTCAGTCTTAGCTCCTCCCCCTCAATTGTGACTTAATATAAAATAAAATAAGTTGGCTAGCTATGTCTCTCTTCCATAGCATCCAACCTCTGTTGGATCCTTTAAGTATTTAAGTGCAGGTTGTTAATGGGTTAACTTCATTCACCACTTAGATGTTGTCATTAATATTAGAGTAGAATATCTCTCTTAGTGTAGAACAAATCAACTGAAAAATTTTGGGGGGGAAGATGATGTTGTGGATAAAAATTTTCATTTCCAAATAAAAATAGAGCAGTAAGGAGTGAGCTTTTGTGTGATAAAAGTTGAGAGAGGTAAGGATGTGTGTGTGTGTGTGTGTGTGTGTGTGTGTGTGTATGATGATGTTGGGAGCAGGAGACAGAAATCAGACGTTTCCTACTTCCCAACAACAGATGGCGATATCGCTAAGCTAATGGAGAACAATGTTCCTTGTTAGAGAAATCCTGTGACCCACTGTGTATGGAAGCGAAGCCATAAACAACATAGGAAAAACAATGAATATTTTAATTAGGTGTTAATAACTGAATATTGAATCCTTCTCTTCCACCTAACTCACAACAGTGTTATGACAGCTAATTAATAAGTGATTGTAAAGGAAATGATTAATTATTTACAGTAATAATTAGAATAGCTTACATGCTTGTAATCATAAAATGGTTTTGGAGAATAGATGAATGCAGAGCAAGTCATTGTTTTGTGTTGCAGGAATATTGTGGTGTGTCTTTGGGGATTATTTCTATCACCATTTCACAGTCTGTATTTATTAAACAGGTACCGTTTGTTCCACCAAGTTTCATTTCAAAGTATAGAAAATATGTATAAATTATACATGTATATTTGTATGAAATATGTATATTTATAGAGAATATATCATGTTGTATACATATATGTGTACATATATACATGTGTATTTTAAATGGACTTCTGTTACATTTATTTGAAATTTTGCATATAAAAGTAAATGTGAAAGCTTCCTTGTTTGGGGAAACTCTGGAAATACATCAACCACAGAATACATCAAAAACAAAACCTTGGACCAGAAGAATAATGCCTCTCCCTAGAGTCTATTTGAGCATTAGGGTGTCTGAGTCTCATATATAATAATTAAACTAAAGAGCAAGCATATAAGCCCAAACTTTTCCTCCTCCTCCTCCTCCTTTTCATTCCATATTTCAAATCTCTTTGAACTGCCTCATGTCTTTAGGATATAATGAAATCCCTTTCTCTGGAAGGAAGCCACGAAAGATAGATTTCAAGACCTTTCCGTTTCCTTTATGGTACTAGCAGAGCTAATGCAGTTTACTTGTTAGATGAGTCACCATGGATACTGATACACTCACGCCAAGTCTACCCGAGTGAGGGGAATTGGAGAGTTGAGGCAATTATCCTCATAATTTAAATAAACAAAATCCTCCCTCATCTTTGCTTTGCCTACCTGGATTTTTCAAGCAATTGTCTAATTTTTGGTCTGATTTATTACAGGGGGTTCCTACCTCAACTCATTAAATTAGCAGAGATCTGCTCTCCTGTATTGCAAAGATTGTGTACCCACTGCAAATTTATTACTGTGTTCTCTATTTTATCTTTCCAAGCTTCCTTCTTGGCATTTGGGTAAGCCAGGGGAAAAACTCAGATCTAGGATGAAACACTTTTGGAGGATAGATAACATCAGGTATGTAAATAATTGCTTACAAGTACAGACATTTTTAAACAAAAACATTCATAGTACAATTTTCTTGACAGTATATCGCCCAATATGTTCTGTTCATACTGTGTGTTTTTCCGCCACTCCCAGTCCAAGCCACAAACTATACTGGCATTTCTAATTGGGATTTTATGCTTGGTCTTAGGTGCTTCTTCTAATCGGCCTCTCTACTCATCTCAGTTTTGGCTGTGAGTCTCCCCATCTTATTACCCTTAACGTCTGGTGCTCCCTCCCAGCTAGTCAGAGGCACTTCCTGAACATCATCTCCGAATTCTATTATTATTATTGTTTCTAAGAATATAGTCGGAGCCCAACACTGCAAGGAATGCAGTGACATGTACTGTGACTGTGTTTATGATTCTGCCTTTAATAACGTGTAAAGAAAAGACCTCTACCTAGAGCTGGGGAGATAGCAGGAGGGGTAAGGAACTTGCATTGCACACGGCAGAGTGGGTTTGATCCCGCACCATATATGATCCCATGAGCATTGCTCGTAGTGGTTCCTGAGCACAGAGCTTGTAGTAAGACCTGAGCACCACCAGGTTTGGCCCAAAAAATCAAGCAAAAAAAAAAGAAAAGGCTGATGGCAGATAATAATAAGAGCAAGGATGATAATATCTAGTATAGACTGAGAATTTACTGTTATACTTTTGCTAAATACTTTACAAATCAGATCTAATTTTATCACCACAAATGAATAAATCCTTTAAACAAATCCTTTTGTTGCCATTCTTATTTAACAGGAGTGGAAAATTAGGCTCAGGTAAATTAGGTCACACAACAGTACAAGAAGAGAAAATCAAATGACTCAGTCCCAGGACTTAAATTCAGTTAATCTAACTCTAGAACCAGAGCCTTAACTATTTTGCTCATGTGAATGGTATTAAGTGGTGCAAAGAGCTGTCTATTCTGAAAGAATGGAGTGGCCGTGGTAGGGCGGGCTGCTCGTGGAGGGAGATCCCTTTACCGGAGTCTGAGATGACCGTCTCTAGCAGACATTAGTTAACAATATAATAGCCACAAGAAAGTGAATTACAGTGTCTCCATGAAGCCATCTGTCCAACAATTTCTCCTTTTTGGGTTTATGTCAGGGTTTGAATCTCAACCAAAGAATCCATGGCTAATGGATATATCATGTGATTTCATTTCTCCAACATCAGTCACTTGGACCTCATTGTTTTAAGAACCAAAGAATTTTCTTTTTTCATTTTTTGGGCTAAACATAGTACACCTCAGCGCTTGCTTCTGGCTCTAGGGCTTTTATGTGGGGCCGGGGATTAAACCTTGCTGGCAGGATGTGAGGCAGGTGCCACACCCACTGTACTACGGCTCCAGCCTGTAAAGAACTGAAAGATTTTTGAGCACCAGGGGATGCCATTGTGAGCTCCAGAGATTGAGTGTGAGTTGCCAAAGAGGACAAAAATGGCTGGGCTAGAGATTGTGTCTCCCTGAGTGCTACCTTGGTTCTCCTTCTAGTCTGCTGCCTTGGCATCAAGAATGGATACAGCCTTCTCAAAAATTCCATCACAAGTTAGTATAATAACAATTATATCACAGATCGTTTTATTCATCAGGTTGGCAGACATCTACCAACATACAGTATTGGTCAGTCTGCGTTTCCCAAATCAAATGCTACTCAATTGTCTTGCTAAGAACCAAGTATAGTGTACCTGGGGTCCCCTTTCTCTTGCCAAGAAGTCATGCCATACCCTAAGCTGGGAGTTAAGAGTGTCCATACTCACAAATTCTGAGGTTTTGATTATATTTTGGAGTAGGCTGTCCACCCTCTCACTGCCTCCCAATATATTATCTGTTCAGCTGCAGATTCTTTTGTTTTGAAATAACGTCTTTATTTAAAGCACAAACCCGAAGCCTGGTTAGACAAATGCATAAACAGGTATCCTGTTCAGAGTGCTTCTTCCAGAGACAGCCTCTCGCTTGCTGTCAGTGGGTCCCCACTGAGTTGTTTGATGCATTCACTGCATTTTATATTACTTAATGTAGCTTATGTATCTGCCAATAAATCTAAAATACAGGTCACAGAATATGCAACTCAAGGAAATCCATAAAAGTAGTAGAGAGAGGCTTCACTTGCTGCATCAGATTGCCAAAAGCTGAGGTCATTTCCTCCTACTAAAAATATAGAGCTTCATAAATTATTTTTATCACCTTCAGAGCCAAGCAAACAGTTTTGCACAAATGCCAAAAAAGGGTTCATTGCTTCTTTTTTTCTCTTTTTAAGCTAAGACATTTTTCTCAAGTTGTCTGCTGAATTATTGTGTTTTTTTTTCACAAGTAGCATTTACCACCTTACATATTGCATATAAATCTAGGAAGAGAAGCAGACTGGCACCATGTCCGGGTCTTCAGTGAAAGTGACATAAGTACCTGAACTCCCAAGGTGGTTTTTGACCTGGCTTTAATCGATCCATATATTGGGGACTTGATATTGTTTCCTTTAAAAAAAATTTTAAGGAGATGTTAGGTATGCAGAGATGGTAAAAATGAGCAGTGAACATTCAGGGAAGAACTTTATAGAAAACACTACTGAATTAACTTACAGTACATTTGTTAAACATGAGCACCTCTAATAATGACATTTCATTTAACAATGCCCTTTGTCTTTTCAGTTCATCAGTTACCTATTTCAGTAATGAACTGCAGTCATACCATTCTGATTTTCTCCTAATGTAAAGGCTCAGCTCACTTCACTGCCAGTGAAGCATGATGCTATTATTCAGTTCCTGGCTTAGGAAAAAAGCTATAGACTAGATCACAATTCTAATTGGCTAACAAATATTAAACCCTTTGATTGTTAAGGGCACCCAGTGATTCTCTTTGGCTTTGTGATGAGGATAAGAACTATTTTTTTTTAAAGGGAAATAGTATGGGGGTGGTGGGAGAAAGAGGTTAGTGTGTATACTTTATGGGCAGTAACCCGAGTATCCATTGAAAAAATATGAGCAGACATTGAAAAATGAACAGACGTTATATTTAATAGCTCAAAAGTTATCTTAATTCTTTATCAACAATTCATGCAGATAGCTTAAGACTAAATATTTTAGTTAGGATTAACAACCTGTGAAACAGAAGGGCTAGCAAATGAGAGATGGAATTTGTTCTACCTGCAGTTCTACGAGGAAGCAAATGTATGTGCCTGGAAGGCTGGACTGTGCACGAGACATTGTTTTTCTGCCAAGGAAGTGCAGGCAGATTTGGAAAATATTATGTCTATTGTAGTCCTGATTTATATCTCCCATGGAAGGTAACAAGGCCTATTTCCAAACTTACTTTTGTCCCTTTTGCAGAGCTTTCTTGGGCATGAAAGATAGGTGTCTTCCTGGTTTTCTGTTTTCCACGTGGCAGAATCCCCCCAGTTTCTCCTCCCCCAGCCCACCCCTTTTTGAACTCACCAAAACATCTCATTAGTAAAAGCAAGATTCAGCTCACCATAATCTTTCCCACAGCTGAGGCAAGCTGCACAATTTACAATAGATCTTTGGAAAACTGCTTCTTACCGGGTGCTACTTCATCTATAGCTCTCTCTCAATTACCCACAGTAAATTTAGGCATTGTACAAGAGCAAATTTTACAGTCCATGAAGAGATGAAGTGAAATCTAGATGAAATTCATTGTGACAGATTCCCAGTTAGCGCTCTGATGTGTCTGTATTACAGAAGATAGACATTCTATTAGCATGGAAGCTTCCATAATGGACTGTGAATCATCTCAGGTAATAGAGATGCCAAGAGAATGACTGAAAAGCACTATTGAATTCCATTAGAGCTCTTTGTTTTTAAATCAGTCATTTCTTGTGAATAACCAACTGTACACTTCTTGACCCTATCTCCAAGTGATAATTGTGGACTAATATTACAATACATTAATCTGACTTACGGTGCAATTAGAGCTTCAGTCACAGGCTGATTTTTGGATTTCCTAAATGCAAAGACCCACTCCTTTGGACTCTGGAGGTTATACTAGAAATACAGTTTCAGAAACAGACCCCCCCACAGTCCCATTTTAAGTTCTGTTTCGACCTCGCTTGGGAAACGTTCCCAGGGTAAAAGGTATATGGGGATTTTGTGTTGTGACTTTGTAATTTTCTATGTCTTTCCCACTCAAGATTTGCACTACACCAGGTCAGATGTTAGTGGTAAAATAATTATCACCAAGGTACTCTCATAAAAACCATTTTTTTAAAAAAACAGGTTGGCAAAGATACAGTTTTTAATTTTAGATATATAATTAGGAAGTCATTAGGAAAAAAAACACAATAGTCTGCTACATAAACAGATTTATCAAACCTATCAATCAAATATGATTGATCAGATTTAGTAATTACGTGGATAATTAGTGTGGGTTTAGATTTGCAGTACTCTAAAGCTTGAAGGATGTCTGCATAATTGCCACTTGTCCAGTAGATCGAATTATGTGAATTATTCCTTTCAATTATAAGATAAACATGAAGCATTTAGAATAAACAAACCAAATAACACGTATTTCTTAATTCATTGTATTTGATACAAATGCAGCAGTTTGGCACAAGGCAAAGCTTTCTTTGGCTCTGAGTTAACATAAACATATAAACATCCAAAAGAGAACAAATGCCTTCCCGTGTCTTGTGACTTCAACCTGCTTTATAAGGCAGGATAAAAGGAAATTTGTAAGGTGGCTATAGCATCCGAAGCCCAGCAACTTCATTTGGACTGGTTCTGCTGGTTCCCATAAATCCCTTTGGGAAGACTTTAAAAAGGAGTCGACTTTCCATCTTCTGTCTACGCTCATCTATTTTCACATCAGGATGAACACTATCCTCATGGCGGGAGGCCCCTAGTCTAGTTCCTCAACACAAGGCTCTCGCCTTAATGTTGTAATGACAGGTGTAAGATTAACTTGGTTAGGTGTCTAGCCACTCATGCAAACTAAATTAAATTAATGGAACAAATTTCTCTCATAATTAAGATAAAAATTCATGTCAGCTGTAACCTTGCTGTACACTAATTATATACAAATGATTTATCATCTGCTTCGCCCAGAATATTAATCCTTACCTCATTGATAACTGCAGCCAGTGTTAAGAGATGAGAGTTGATTAACTATGACAGATTGGGCAACCACAGCCCTTAGTGCCGGCACTACCAGTGAAACCAATAACACTCAAGTAGCTCTCCGTGTTCAAGATGCATTCCCATGGAAACAGATGCATGCTTAATGAAGGATACTGAGATTATTTTCAATAATGACTGATATTGGAACAGTGGGCAGAGCTGATCAATAACAATTAACCACTTAGTCTGCTAAAGACATGGTTAGAGAAAGCAGGTTATTTACACATTAGTAGAACCTTATTCGAGGCGAGTACTCTATAATGTCTCTATGCTGCTCTCCTGCCCGGGAGGGTTCCATGGTCTAGACATGGTAATGTGCCAAGTGCCCTCCTCTTGCCTCTTAGCTCCTTCTTAGGAAATGAGTGATTGATGCTGCCGCCGGTTCCTTGGATGCTCTCAAGATAGCTGCCAAATGTATCAGGGAAAGTCCAAAAGCAACTGTGACCATGAAACTAATATTGCTTTGTAGGGATTTGGTTTGGTGGAAAACTTTATTGCCAAGGCCTAACTCAATTGTACAGGAAATTCTTTTGATCTTTCATTTGTATGCTCTTTTATTTAATTTTAAAGAGTTCAAGATGAGTCCTGCAGATATTTAAGGAAACCCTCTGCTTTGGATTCCTGTCATATTGGCTGGAAAGGGCCTTAATAACATAAATTTAATAATAGATATGGCTTTCAAAGCTATTCGGAAATTTGCACTTTTATTTTGTATTAATTTGAATCACCCCAGGAGTCAAGATCTTGTAATGCTAATTGCTAATATAGACTCCCAAAATCCCTGTCCTGACAGTCAGCTTGGAGAAATCCCAACTCCCTGGGCCAAAAAGTGTTAATAAAAAGTGATTAGCTACTTAGGCCAACTCATATTATAATAATGCATTATATTTCCCCTGAATGGGTTTTGAGCATTCTCATTTCTCTGAATGAAGAAAACGGTTGTGGAAGATGAAAATTGGGCATTGTTACTAAACGGATTGAGCTTTAAAAAAGGACTGTTTCTCTCATTGCACTTCTCAGATTTAAGACTCTAGATTTGAAAATGCAAAAAAACAGAAAGCGTACCCTGCATAGTTGCCAGGCTAGTTCAGTGGGTTGGTTCTGTTAAGCAGACCTTTGTGTGAAAACCGAGTCTGGTGAGGAATGCCAGTTCTGACATCTACGTGTGTGTTAGAAGTTTTCAGCTTAGGTAAAGAAAAGAACTGAGGATGTAGCCTATTGTCTCCTTTGGCCTTGTGGGACAGTCATTTCCCACTTACCTCATCAGCCACAGGCTATCTGTGGCTGGGACTCCACAGAGATGCTAATGAATCTGAACAACATTTATCTGGCTTCACAAAGATGGAGCCTAAAAAACTCCTAGTCAAGGGCAGCAAGCAAGAAATCGTCTGACACGTTTCTATCAGGAAGGCAACCAAAATGTCAAACTCTTGAATGATACTGGGTGATCACAGCTGTTTTATCATCTCAGTAAATAATTCTAGAGCTTATAAACAACCATAAATGCTACAAAGAATTCTCTATGAAAATTTAATCTAAAATGCACCCCTCAAATCCCTCCCATATTACTGCCCACACCATCTCCTGTTAACCTTTTGCTAATAGCCAGGTGGAAAATAGAATTATATTTCACACAAAGGTAAGGATAATAAAATTATACTTTTATTGTTGGGTCCAGGGGCCAGAGTATTGAAAAGGAATGAAACAACATTCACAAACTATAGACTCATTAATTTAGCTGTTTTAGCTTGAATATTTGTTTGCTGTCTTTTTGGGAACACCAAGATTTTAGCCCACTGTGGAGGCCTTCAATCCTCAATACAACTAAAATTGTAACCCTCCTGCATCCTGGCTGGAAAAGCAGTGGAGGCAATTACCTCTCCCTATCGTCTGAACAACACAATTATTGGGAAGATAATAAGATTATCCAGGCTTTTGCTTCTTAAAATTAGACTGAGAAACACCAACTGAATACTGTTTTTTATGCATTCATCTTTAAAACAAATAAGGAAAGTAAAAATGTACCACTAAGCTAATGAGGACCCAGAGACAGAGCCATAGATACATTTTCTCACTTGCCTAATGAGCAAAGTGACAGACAGTGAAACAGTTCACACTAGAGTAATTCTCTAGTCATCAGCAACTGCAGAGGCCCCTCCTGCTATGGCTTTGGAGGGGTGGCCGAGAGTTGTAATAAATAGGCCCCAGCTCTGCTAGCCAGAGTAAGTTATCACAAAGAGGGAGGTCTTGGGGTACACTCCCCAAGGAAATTTAGTCAGAAAAATGGGAGTCCAGTTGCCATTTCTCTAGCTTTGCATTCATTCAGGAGGAAATTAAAATAATGGGAAAAAGGAATCATCTGTTAATCAGTCCAGATACTCTGGAAGGAATGCTTCACATCTTATGGAGGTCTAAAACCTGTCCTCCCCCCCACTCCCATAGTGTTGGGGAAGAGGGTTGTCAGTGATTCTCAGGGATCACCAGGACAACACACACACACACACACACACACACACACACACACACTCCACAGATGCACACACGCATTCACATACAAATGATGCTCAGGGGTCATGCGGAGCTGGGGATTAAGCACAGGACTGGGCTCTTGCGCACTTGAGCTATCTTTCTGCCCCCTAAACACTGTTTTTAGTCTTGTTTGGTCCCACTCTCTGTCAAGCTTCATTTCTAAGGAATTTGGGGACTCTAGGAATTGGATAAATAAAGTTTAATAGTGGCTAGTTGGGCGAGATGTGTGTATGGAAATGACTGTTGAAGCTTTTACTGATAATTTTAGCAGTGTAAGGAAAAAAAACTCATGGGGGCATCGAAAATCTGCCACTTCTGTTTGATAATTGAAAATGAAAGAACTACAATTTGCTCCATGTCAACTCTATTTGGCTCTCTTGTGCCAAACAGTTTGTGTTACCATAAAAACGGGAGGACCTGGGTTCAAATTCAATTCTACCTGCCTCCAAAGTCCATGTTCTTTCCAATCCTTGTTTCATCATTCCCCTCACCTAAAAGGTAATAAGGGAGAAAGAATCGAGGAAGAAACCAGACAGAAATGTGTGGAAAAGTGATTCTTTTTTTTTTTTTTAAATCATTAAAACTTTGTGCCTAGAAATCTAATGCTTGGGCTCAGGGATGAAGGTTTCACATTTATTAGTTTATTGACATCATGTTGATAGTCCCCATTGTATTATTATTTTTTATTTGAGGGTGGAGGGGCTTTGGAGAGGTGGGGAGTGGTGTTAGGCCGCACCTGGGGGTAGTCAGGGCTCTGTGCTCAGAACTGACACCTAGCAGAGCTTGGGGGAATTGTCTGCAGTGCTGGAGATCAAATCCGAGAATTGTCTGCAGTGCTGGAGTTCAAATCTGGGCCAGTGGCATGCAAGGCTGGCACCTTACCCCTGTCTTATCTTTCTGATCCAAGACATCCATCGACAGACAGAGAAAACAGAATCACAGGCCACACAGATGGGGGACGGAGCTGGGTTTCCTGGCCTCTTTCACAACCCCACTCACTCCCCATTGGGCATAGAAGATGTAACTTTGTCATTACGCTGGGAACACCTTTAGCTGCTGCAGGGTGATGAAGACAAATGATACCCCAAAAATTATAGTCTAGATACTTTTTGCTTATACTTTTGTTTGTTAAAATTATTGGCCAAGAAGTAATACTTGGAAGTCGTCCAAGTGGATTTATGCTAGGGGCATAAATATTTATCCTAGTACACAGAAGGCAGGAACTCTGCCTTGTTTTCTTGAGATAGTTGTCATAGACCCAAGAAGTCCAGACTGGATCAAAGGGAAAAGACAAGTGATGTCTGAAGAACGTGATTCAGTCAAACAAAGGAAGGGGATGAGTTTGATTTTATAGAAATATGGATTATAACCCTCTTAGGACTCACCGTGAGCTAAGAGAAACACGTACGTTCTTTCCCACATAATCATAACCTTATAGGAAGGACATTATTGCCATTTTATTATTATTATTATTATTATTTTTTTTGCTTTTTGGATCACACCCGGCAATGCTCAGGGGTTTCTCCTGGCTTTGCACTCAGGAATTACTCCTGGTGGTGCTCAGGGGACCATATGGGATGCCGGGGATCGAACCGGGCGGCACAGGCCAGCCGCGTGCAAGGCAAACGCCCTACCCGCTGGGCTATCGCTCTGGCCCCATTATTGCCATTTTAGAAATGAGAATGTTTCTTGCTTACCACTGCCACCCGATCCCTGACAAATTGGGAATGGCACAAAGGTCAAAGTTCAACCCTGTGGCTCTAAGGACATCTAATATCCAGTATGTTCAGTCTTCAGCCATTTGTTTCTGGTCCACTTATATCACACAAATATGTGAGTTAAAACCTGTTTGAAATATGTCGCACATTGTCTTTTTATCTCAGTGGTTTGATGACTGCAATCTTGGAAAGCAGAGGGCGCTAGATGCAGCATGTGGAAGAGAAGCTGCCTAACGTGAGCTAGCACTTCATCTTCTGGAGGTGCTTTCCTTTATTCAAATTACTGATCATTTAAAGCATCACTAAAAGCCTTTCTCCCTCACTCCCCATGCATGCTTAACCTAATTAACTATAAATGAGAAAAACGCTATCCACATTAAAAAGAAAATGTTAACCTATAAATTATCCCACTCTTTCTGGTTAGACTAAGGACGCCTTTAGAAAACTCAGCCATGGAGGCAGGCTCTCTGTTCGCGAGCTCACTCTGTTCCCCTCTCTGGAACGAACCACAGAATCTTCAGTTCATGACAGATAGGTCCCTTTCTCTGCATTGCTGTAGAAGCTCTCCTAGTGACCCCTATTGCGTTGGCTTAAACAAGCTAGAATAATAAAGTTGAAAATCTCCAAAATCGCCACAGGAGTTGACTGGGGGTAGAAAAATAACAAATGACAGCTTAAACACAGGAACCCTTTTCTTCGTTTCTTTAACCCCAAACTTGAGGGTACATCTAATGGTACTCAGGAGTCACTCCTGTTTTGTGCTTAGGAGTTTGCTCCCATCTGTGCTCAGGGGACCTTAAGGTGTTGAACCCAGTTCTCCTGCACTCATAGCAGGAGTTCAGGAGACCTTAAACCCATTGAGGTCTCTTGTCAACCTCAGACACTGGCACTTGACCATCACCCATCTCTAGAGAGACACACGTAGCCACAGAAATCCGGAAGTGTCTTAAGAGCCTCCGTTTATACATACCACTGTCCCCACCTCAAGCAGATGCCTCAGACAGATTTAACCTAGCCCCACTCCTTGCTCCCTTCCCTCCGAGGCTGCTCTATTAGACCCTTGTGTCTTGAACTGTGTGTGGGTTGAGGTGTGGTGGGGTCATCACTGAATGTGGATGTCATGAGACATTTGTTTTAAAATAAGTTTCAAATCTATTATCAGTAAGTACTCTGTGTGCATGCCTAGTGTATATTCCCAGGGTTGCACACAAATTTCTTGGGTGAAAAGGGATTATGAGTATAACAAGTTTAAGAAGTTCTAGTCCAGCAGAACCATAAAAATGGGGAAAGGGCCCATGAAAGCTCTTGTAAGAGTGCCTCTGACCACAGTAATCGGAAAGCCCAGATTAATTTTTCTAATGATCCTAGCTTTAGCTTTTGAGAGTTGAGGGCAGATCTCTGACAGAACCGAGTGGGGCCAGGAGAGGCCGGGATTGGAGAGAGCCCCCAGGCAGCTGTCCGAGAAGACATTGGGCATTAATAGAACCTAGTGCCGCAGACTAAGTAATGAGGGCAAGGGCAGGTGTGACCTAGGTGGAACTCCAACTCTTCAGCTGAACTCGGCGCTGTCCCTGTTTCTAATACACGTGATTTACTAGGAAAGACAACTCTGCGTTTGTTATAATGAGGATAACGGACCTGACATGAGTCTTTCTCACATGTTCTCACTCCTGTCAAACTGTCCTAGTTTAAAATGGGGTTTACTGCCTTTCGCGGCTCTGGATGAAACTCACTGAGGTGTACTTGTAGAGGGCTCTGCTTCCCGTCAGATCTTGCTCTGGATTTATACCTACAGTCTATCCTGCGCTCTGCATGGTGGGAGTGCTGGAGGCTGTGATCAGACCCCTACATGGTGACTTGGAGTCCCGGTAGGACTAACAGCCATGTGTGTGGTTAGTTATTGATTACCATGCCAATGGGCTGTCACCAGGTCCAGGTAATCCCAAATAAATGACAACCCAAAAGGAATTTGGGTTTGGGATATTCTCAGATTTTTTTTTCAGCAGCAAATTTTCTTCTCCCACTTATGCTTTCATTGGTAGGGTATTAAGAATCATTTATGTTCCTTTAGCTGGCACTTGGTCTGAGCAATGACTTGAAGTCAGCCTCAGATAGGAAATTTGCCTACTCCATAGACAAACGATTCCCTTGCAGGCAGTTGAATTTGACAGTATCATATATTGCGTGAAGAATAATCTGCCCAGGCTACTGTTATTCATTCATTCATTCATTCACCCGTTAGACACATATGCATTGAGTTTCTGGAACTGTGTTCTAGGGACTAGAGATTGTATTAGGGATGAAATGAAAGATTGGCCCCAATTCTTGGGGTATAAACCTTCTCCTGGGGTTTAGTGGAACAGCATTTAATAATATCTGTTGCAGGACTCCTTTAAGGGCCGCTGCATTAGCACACTAAAGGGCCTAGGTGAGGTGCAGGGAAGGATTATCTAAGGACATTTAACACTCCCTGCTTTCCATAACAATGGGAGGAAGGTCTGAGTTGCAGGGATATAAACTAGCCGGTTTCACTCTCGTGCGCTTCTTTGGGGGGCTTTGCTCGCTGTGAGCGGTTCGCCCTGCTTGGAAGTTTTTCTTCTCCTTTCCCAAAGCCTTTACACGTGGTGGTCGCCATCTTGGCCTACACGTGGCTGGGGTTCTAGCCTGGAATCCTAAGCATCGGGTTTTCCTTTTGCTGATTTGTATGCCTGAACCTGTGATAAGTAAACCCTTTTAAAACTGCATCGGATTCCTGAGTGTTCATCCATTCCTCGCCGGCTTCGGAGGTAGAAGGGAACTTCGCTTCCCGGCACTGTCGGGGACCCCGGCAGAGCGCCCGACAAATATCTTTCTCTCAATCTACAGCTGCCTAGCGCATACGCACTTCACATTACCATTTTCAGCTTAGTTTCTTTTTAGCTTCTTCTGTTTAAGAAATTTCGATATTTGAGTGACAACAAAGGCAGCATGGCCTAACCAGAATGCCCCATTCTACACATGTCCTAGTTAGTACCAGTCCCGATTCTTAATGCAAGTTCTTCATTGATTGGTATAGATAATTTTGAGGCTGTAGCAACCAGGCCAATGCAACTGGCATGGAGGATTCTTGCATGATGCCCTCACTCCTGTCAACCTTCCCACAGTTGCAGAGATCCCAGTTAATTACTGTAGCTCTGGGGAAAACTCAAATCTGCAGAAGGCCTCTGTTCTCCAGCCCTGCTGTGGATTAGCATCTCCATTCACAGGAAGAATTGTGGGTGATGGTTGAATGGACAAGGAATGCTAGAGATGGACAGAAACCAGACCACTTCCCCACCAAACACCCCTTTTTGGTTTGGGGGCTACGTCAGGCTGCACTTAGGGCTTACTTCTGGCACTGTGCTCAGAAATCACACTTAGCAGCACTAAGGGGAATCGTATGTTGTCCTGGGGGCATAAATGTGTGACTGTTGTATGCAGGGAGTCACTTTACTTGCTGTATTTTCTTTCACTCCCTTCCAATTCACTCCCTTTGTTGAGAATCCAGATACAATGACGTTTTAAGAGATGCAAAATATGTGGTATCCGAAGTACGAAGAGAATCTAAAATGTTTATAAGTTTAACACTTCCCTTGTAAAGTTTTAACTTTATTTGGAAAATAATGTCAAAGACCTTCACTTGAGGACTTCAACGAGCAGGCGATGTGATTCTCGTTCCCCAGTCCTGTTCCATTCCTGCCAGGAAGCCCTGCACAGCTGGGAAGAAGTTTACATGAGGAGAGAGGAGAAGAGTTCTACATGATTGCAGACATTTTTATGCCAGAGAAACCTCTAAGAGTAAGAAGCACAGCTGGTCCGTGGCTCTATGCCCTGTGGTTCAAGGGATAGTTTTCAGTGAGGCAAACACATCTTCAGTACTTTTACTCAAATGGGAAAAGTCGATTTCTTTCTGTAAGGTCTGTGTGTTTTCATAATATTGAAAGGGCCGTGCTGGAGGCCTACCCATTGGCTCCCACTGTGTAAAGCCCATTCCTGCCTACTATCATCTCTTCCTGCCTTGAGCCCTCCCCCACACTAATCCCAAATATTGATACTCTCGAAAAGCCCATTGAAGATAAGGAACTTCTCATAATGTGAAAACAGGCATGAAGGATTACAGATTGTCATTTGTCATATATTTCATGGTTATGGTGGTGGTAGTAGTGCAAGGGGTTGAGGAGGGAAGGGAAACCTCCCTGATAGCACTCGAATGAACCAGGAATGAAACTCAGTCTCACAGGTGTGAGGCAGACTCTAGCACCATATTCCTTTCCACTACCCTAGCCCACTCAGCGTTGATTTTTCTATCTGTGCTGTAAAATAGTAAAGAGTGCACACTAAATAAATTTCCGGTGACATTGTGCTGCAAAGTTAATTTTATCTTAATGATCATACTTTTTAGTGACTGCAGGAATTCCCACCCAAAGATCAATGAAATGTTTGTAAATTGTTTTTTGTAGATAATACACAAGCTGGGAGCTTACTCCCGATGTCTTGTCCTTTTCCAACATTCAATTTTTGTTAATATTATGACCAGGATCATTGACTCAGACCTCCAAGATCCTGGATTTCCTATAAGCTCAGAAATTCAGAGTAATTTATTTGGGTGTCTGGTAATTAAAAAACACCTTCAGGCACATTCATAGCCAATTTGGTGTATTGAATCTCTGTCTGGAGTTACTATCACTGTCCATCTTTGCCCTTGGCCTTGCTCAGACATGGTGTGGCCTGTGCTTCTTGGCAGAAACAAACAGCTGATGGTTTGTTATTTTCTTTCAATGCCTTTCCCATCTCTTCATTACAGAATCACGATCCTCTTTCATCTCTACTTCCATTCCTTTCTGCTCTCTACACCAAGTTCTCTCTTACCTCTAGCTATTTCCAACAAAAGTGATTCACATGTCACACAAATTGGATCTGAAATTTTCGTGGTTTCAAAAAAGAGGAAAAAAAACATTCAGAAGTGGATCCTTTAATACTCACATTTCCCACAAGAGAACTTGTGGTTTAGAGGCATTATCTTGTGCGCCTGTGTGAATATAAGCAGGCTTGTGTGTAAAGGTTTTGTTAGGTCAAATCGTGAGAAGTGAGGTTGGAAACCACGGACTGACCAATAGGAACAGACTAATGGTCATGAAGTAGCAGAGGTGAGGGGAAAGCTCCATTAGTCCTCCACGTGGGGAGAAATAAAGAGAGCACAAAGTGTTAGGAAGTGGAACTCAAGCTGATTTTACAAAGAATAGGAGGATTTGGGTTGGAGAGATAGTACAGGAGTTAAGGCACAACTTTACATTTGACCAAACTTGGTTTGATCCCTGGAACCACATGATCCCCTTCAACATTGCAGGGTTCTGTACTGGAGGTCTCTGAGCACTGATGGTTGTAACCCTGGAGGTTCCCTGAGCACCTTTGAGGAGTTTCCCTGAGCACCTTTGAGGTGGTCGGTGTCACCTACAGCACAGTGAACAGGGACTAAGCAGTGCCTTATCCTCTACATTGAGAAATTAGCCCAGTTGACCAAAAAGTCTGGGGAGGGACCTCTAGTCCTCCTAAATCCACTTGAGAGGAAGGAAGGAAGGAAGGAAGGAAGGAAGGAAGGAAGGAAGGAAGGAAGAAAGGAAGGAAGGAAGGAAGGAAGGAAGGAAGGAAGGAAGGAAGGAAGGAAGGAAGGAAGGAAGGAAGGAAGGAAGGGAAGGAAGGAAGGAAGGAAGGAAGGAAGGAAGGAAGGAAAGAAGGGAGGGAGGGAGGGAGGAAGGAAGGAAGAAGGAAGGAAGGAAGGGAGGAAGGAAGGGAGGAAAGGAAGGAAGGAAAGGAAGGAAGGAAGGAAGGAAAGGAAGAAAGAAGAGAGAGGAAGGAAGCAAAGAAGGAAGAAAAGAGGGAAGAAAGGAAGGGAAGGGAAGAAAGGAAGGAAGGAAGGTAGGAAGAACAGAGAGGGAAGGAAGGTCAGAAGGAAAAAGGAAGGAAGGAAGGAAGGAAGGAAGGAAAAGAAAGACAGAGAGAGGGGATTTTCTGTCTTTGAGAAAACTTATAGTTAAATTAACACGTAGCAAGCATTTATTGTGCCAGGTACTGAGCATGTAAGTGCTCTACACAAATATATCTTGTCTAACTTTATAACAATTTTTAAAAATACAACCTTCAAACTTCCTTTATTTTGTAGAGCTAGGGAGAAAAGAAGTGAGGATTTGAACTTGGGTCTGTATCAGACCAAATGTTTGACAACCATGTATGTTAAAGGGAAGTTAGCTGTTGTTACTCTTGGAACTCCAAGGACAGGATAGTATTTGGTTTATCATCCTATACAAAAAAGTCTTGACTGGGAGAGAAATAAGTCCTGTATGCAAGTGCATATTATTGGAGAGCAAATCACCTAAAACTTACATTTCATAGTATCTCATTGTTCTGGGATGCAGAATTGAGTCAGGAGTAACCCCAATGTGGATTTTGGCTCCAAATCATTTTTACTTAGGTCATTCGATGATCCTCAGTTGGCGATGGACTCTCCAAGATTCTAATATGTATTTACTGGCTTGTCTGTTTCTTGTTGGGAATGTCTGGATATAGTAAAGTACAGCATGGTGGCTGCCTGGGACTCCTGGGGAGAGTGCTCCGAGAGAGAGAGAGAGAAGGTGGAAGCTCCCATTCTGGGCCCAGAGTTTGCACATCACACCTACAATATTTCCAAACTGGCTCAGAGTTCATGCTACTCATCCAGTTTCATGCATTTTGCTTATCTTCCCCTTCAGGCTTCTGTAGTCCTCTGAAACTTTCCTCTCTGGGATCAACAAGAAGCCCCTCATAACCACATCAAAGAATTCTTTTCAGTCCATAACTTATGTAGCTTCTCTGGAATTGCTAATTTTGTCAGAAGTTTTTACACTCTCTTCTCTTGGTTAATTGTCAATAGTTTAATTACTTTTTACTCCCTTTTCAATGCAGATGAACCTCAAGTTTAATCCTTTTTAAATTTTTTTTAAAATTGAATCACCTTGAGATGCAGTTATAACGTTCACCATTGGGTTTTAGTCGTACAACATTCCAGCCCCCTTCCCTTTGGCAGTGTATATTTCCCACCACCAATGTCTCCCAGTTTCCCTCCACGGCTTGGAACCCCCACCCCCCCCCAGACTGCCTCTGTGGCATTTTTCTCCTTTCTCTCTCTCTCTCTCTCTCTCTCTCTCTCTATCTATCTATCTATCTATCTATCTATCTCTCCTCAGTCTTTCATCTTGGGCATTATAGTTTGCAATACACTTCCTGAAAGGCTATCATGCCATCCCTTTATGTCCTTTCGGCAGTCAGTTCTTGTCCAGAGTGATCATTCCAGCTATCGTGTCAGAGTCTCTGTCTCAGCTGCCCTCCCCTTCCACCACTTGTAGTAAGTTTCCAAACATGGGCCAGTCCTTCCGGCCCTTTTTCTATGGTCCTTGGGTATTAGTTTCCTACTGTGTTTTTTTATACCCCACAAATAGGTACAATCATTCTATTCCTCTCCATCTGATTCATTTCACTCAGCATGATATTCTTCATGTCCATCCATTTATACGTAAATTTTATGAATCCAATTTTCCTGGTGGCTATGTAGTATTGCATTATATAGATGTACCATAGTTTCTTTATCTGGTCATCTGTTCTCGGCATTCAGGTTGTTTCCAGATTCTGGCTATTGGGAATAGTGTTGCAGTGAGCATGGAAGTGCAGATGGCCTTTCTGCAGTATGTTTTGGGCCCCTGGGGTATATTCCCAGAAGCGCTATTGCTTTGTTGTATGGCAGTTCAGTTTCTAGTTTTTTGAAGAATGCCCATATTGTTTTCAAAAATGGCTGAACCAGTTGAGAGTACTTTTCTCCCACAATCCACGACAGCACTGGTTGTTTTGCTTTTTTTTTTTTTAAATGTATGTGTGCCAGTCTTTGGTTTCTGACCTTTGTTCTCTACCAGAGTTGGCTATGTTCCCTAGAGACATTTGGCAAGGTTTAGGGTCAGATTTGGTCACACAGCTTTAGTATTAATGGCATCCAGTAGGCAGAAGACAGGCATACAATTGAGCATGCTGCAGTGCACAGGACACTAACACACAACCAGTAACTGTCTCATACTAAATGCCACTAGTTCAAGAAACCATGTTGTGCTTTTAAAAGAGGACAGAGGAGAGAAAGTGTACTTTGGCAGTTTTCCCTCCTTAGGGAATATCTATGCAAAAAGACTCTATTTTAGTGAATTGCATGTTGGAATGGAAGGTGTTTATATCAATACAACTAGGTTCAAATCCCAAGTGTCCTAAATTGGAGAGCATAACTTCTATTTTGTGAAGTTTCCTTGATGGCCAAGTGAGATAAACACACAAGTGCCAAGTATGCATGCTGACTCTTCCCTTTAAATCACAATCTTCCAGATGACCCAGAAATTTCACTTACTGGCATTACTCCACAAACATAAAAACATTAACATTAAAATATATGCACGTAAACACAGCACATCGGGAGTAGCCTTTGAGCACAGCTAGGTGTAAGCCCCCCCAAAAAACAATAAAATATAAATTGTGGTATTTTATTTTAGTTATAGTATGGTATTTCATGCACAATGGAATACCACTCAGCTGTAAAAAACATGAAATCTCGCAGTCTTGCATTTAGATAGAATTGGAATGTGTCATGCTGAGCAAAAAAAAGTAAGTCAGAGTGAGAATACCAATACTGGATGAGCTCACTCCGTCATCTGGTGTATATAGAGAAATGGAAGGTGGGACTAGGAAGCACCAAATGATGGCAAACTCGTAGCCTTCAATTACAGAACTGAGATTACCAAGCAGTGGGGTAAAGGGATTTGGCAGGGAAAGAAAAGGCAAACTGGGAGTGACATAAGGACAGTATAGAGAGTTTTGGGTACTTTGGTGGTGGTGAAGGTACAGTAACCTTATATATAAAAACCATAAATGTTGATACTATTGTAGCTGGTAGCTTCAGCTATCACTGTATCACTGTATCACTGCCTTCCCGTTCATCATCGATTTGCTCGAGCGGGCACCAGTAACATCTCCATATGTCCTGTCTCATGCACGTATAGCCCAAGGGCACCTGCTTTCTCCAGGAACATAAAAGAGCCTCAAACCATACCATCAGGTCATGGGAATGAGGTCTATAATTGTTACTGGTATTTGGCATATCAAATACGACATGGATAGCTTGCCAGGCTCTGTCGTGTGGGTAGCGGCTGCGTGAGCCGGGCTGTGATAAGCTGGTCTGCTGGGTGGAGTTCTGAGGAGGGGAAGTCCAGATGTGGAAAATGGAGGCCCTCATGGAGTGGGGATCATCTGATTGTTGCGAGGCTCTGCTGGGGTGGCGGGCCAGGGCTAGAACTCACTATCCCTCCTGGGCACCTCGTGAGCAGCTAGCTGGGCACAGGGAGAGCCAGTACCAGCTCTGCCCCATGTCTGTGAGTCTCTGGATCCAGCATACTTGGGCCGGATTTAAAAAAAGACTGCTGCAGGGTGGATCTCGATGAGCTGGGCTCTGATAGTCTGGTCTGCCGGGTGGAGTTCTGACCAGCTTCAGCTACAATAAAAATATATGAATGTATAAATATATATTCATTTTGCTGCACCACGTGGTACTCAGGGGGTCCTCCTTGCTCTGTGCTCAGGAGTTATTCCTGTCTGATTGAACTTGAGTCAACAGCATTCAAGGCAAGTGCTTAATACTGTACTATCTTACAGCCCTAAAAGTACATTTAAAACTTTCATTACATAACAAATGTCCCTTTCAAGGCTGTGCTCAGTTTACCATTTAATATGTAGAAGAAGCCTGTTAAATAATATGAGCTAAATAAACATCTGCATGAGGAAATATGAATAAGCTAGCCACCTTACTCTTCAGAATTTGATAACCATGAGCACTCTCAAATTAAAGGTAGTTCTCTTTCTTCTGTCCTTGTTAGGCCTCAGGCTGAGAGGTGAGTTTCCTAACTTTAATTGCATTGTAGCTAAGCTTCATCTGTATAATAACCACTGGGGTTTTATGAAGCTAGGTCATTGGCTTGGCACGCAACCTTTCAATCACCTCTGATGTGACTGCCCATCATATAAGGCAATAAACATGAATGGCCTTATTCTCTGGTGGTTGCAGCAGAAAATAGCAGAGCACAATTCACTCAGAGGCCTCTGTGGTATGCCTTGGTCCTTAGCATCAATATATACTATGAAAAGGTTTAAAGAACTAGAGGGTTCTTTTCCTCTCTTCCTCAACCTTTTGTTGTTTCCGCATGAAGTATCAACTTATCTTTTTTCTAAGTTGCAAAGAAGAGGAATCATAGTGAGCACCCCTATAGAATTTCATACACTGTACATCATTTGCATTGAATTAAAATGTATTTTAATTTAAGTGTATTTAATTAATAAAATACATTTACGTTTCCCATCTCCCCAATGTCCCGGTCTCATTTTGATTCATTCTCCTAGCGGTCATGAAGGTGAGCTTTTGGAGATATAGATCTCATCATACACTCTTTTGTACTTCCTAACAGGTTTAGGATAAAAACAAATTTTTGTAGCACAGTATGTAAATCCCCATAAGTCTTCATTGTATGTTATACTCTCCTCAGATTCCATCTATATTCACTGACTCCTCACCTCTCATGGAGTTGAATCTCTACTTCACAATCCTTGACAAAGTTATAACATTGTTTATCTATCTATCTATCTATCTATCTATCTATCTATCTATCTATCTATCTATCTATCTATCTATCTATCTATCTATCTATCTATCTGTCTGTCTGTCTGTCTGTCTGTCTGTCTGTCTGTCTGTCTGTCTGTCTGTCTGTCTGTCTGTCTGTCTGTCTGTCTGTCTGTCTGTCTGTCTGTCTGTCTGTCTGTCTGTCTGTCTCTCTCTCTCTCTATCTATCTATCTATCTATCTATCTATCTATCTATCTATCTATCTATCTATCTATCTATCTATCTATCTATCTATCTATCTATCTATCTATCTATCTACCTACCTACCTACCTACCTATCTATCTATCTATCTAGTTTGCTTTTTTGGGTCACACCCAGCAATGCTCAGGGGTTACTCCTGGCTTTGCACTTAGGATGTACTCCTGGTGGTGCTCAGGGAACCATATGGGATGCCAGGGAATTAAATCGAGGTCGGTCGTGTGCAAGGCAAATACCATACCTGCTGTGCTATCGCTCCTGCCCCACATTGTTCATTTATTAGACCTCTTTGGTGAACATCAGATTCTCTTCATCTCTTTGCTTTATAAAAGCAAACATTGTGTGTCTTCTAGTTTCTTGTTATGTTATCCCCAGAGCCTGACACATAAGATCTCCTCAGTGAATATTTCTTAAATAAATGAATGATTGAGCAAATAAATGATATGTGAGATGGAAGCAGAGCAAATCAACTGATGATAGATAATATAGTAATATTTTATAATTAATAATAAGATAACTAAATATAATAAAGTACTAGTATACTGTCTGCTAGGTACTATGTTTGGTAAAGGGGATAAAACATGCAGCAAAATCTGACAAGGCACTTTTGATATATTAACCATTTAATACATCTGTTAGTTAAATACAGTTGTTTTCTAGACATTCATATATGAGAAGTGGTAAAAGTTTAAATTAAATGTTTTTTTTTCTATTTCAATGTCATTTTTTTTTTTTTTTTTTTTTTTTTTTTTTTTTAAGTATTTTATTATACCACCGTGAGATATACAAATAAAAGATATACAATTAAAAAGTTCATGTTTGGGTTTTGGTCATACAGTGTTCCAGCACCCGTCCCTCCACCAGTGCCCATCTCCCACCACCAACATCCCGGTTCCCTCCCCTTCCCCAGCCCACCTCCATGGCAGGTTCTTTATTTCTTTCCCTTTCTCTCTCTTTCTCTTTTCCTTCCCTTCCAGACTATGGATTACAGAACATACATTAAAAGGTTGTCATGTGTATCCTTTTGCCTCTATTTAATGCTCAGTTCTAGGTTGGCATTAGTACCCTCGACAATTATTAGCACACTGTTCCATTTTCTGTCTTACCTAACCTCCTGACTCCCACACGTTTGGGATAATTTCCACCTTTGACAAGACCTCCTGATATATGTTTCACTTGACCTTGGATATTGGTATCATAATATGTACATATATATTTATGCCATGCAAATAAATGCAGTCATTCTGTATCTGTCTCTCTCCTTCTGGCTAATTTCGCTCAACATAATCTTCTCCATGTCCATCCATTTATAGGCAAATTTTATAACTTCATTTTTCCTAACAGCAAAAATTAAATGTTTTTGATGGTACAATTGATAACATGCTGAGTGAGTATGAGTAAGTATGGCTCCAAAATTGTTGACCATCAAATAGTACAATTTAGGAAGAAAAGAGATTGGGTTTGTCGGTGGCATCAACCGAAGTGCTAATACCAAATGGCAAATGCTGCAGATACAAATAGATCCATCAGTATCCACAATAAATTGAGCCTCAATGCGTGCCACACAATATTATACGTGCTAGTAGAACATTTTCTTTAACCTCTAGTGATTCTGTTGATAGGTATTATCATCATTTCTTCACAAGAGAGGCAATGAACATTCAGGCAAAAGAAAGAGGCAGGAGAAACACTTAAAATCATTCCAGCCTCTAAAACATTCACAGAATAACTCCATGAAAATATATTTCTGATTAAAAAGAAAATATATTTCTGATAGAAAGTTGGACTTTTGGGTAGGTATTATTAAAGAGGGGGCAGCATGATATTCTCATCAGATCAAGGTCCACCGTTTACCCAAGCGGCCACAAAGACCTATAGTCATCTGGGACGAGTCACTTTTCAGCCACCATGCCTTCAGCTGTATCATTACACTCATTAAAGCACCACTGGAGAGTGGATATCCTGGAGAGTGGATATTCTGGCTGCCAGAATTTGAGCTTGGTCAGACTTGATCGTGTACTCCAAGTTCAGTGGCTTGGTGTGGATGGACACGATGACAAGGCCAGTGGCCCTGGTCATTGTGTCCTGGGCTTTCAAAAGCCCCAGATACCTCTATGAAGTCTATGATTGGGGACTAACATAGGTCTGGCATTAGTATTCACTGTAAAGAAATGATTCTTGACAAAATTATACCATACT